>CM040749.1:13308986-13631486 GCA_022829145.1 Albula goreensis | reverse complement strand
CAAATGTTTACACAAACTGTTTTGTCAACAGCTCTTATAGGTTTAAACATTTTGGACCAACAACAAATATTTCAAACAATGATTTGTTATCTTTGGCAGATTCAATGGGGTTTTTTTCAGTATTTCTTCTATGCCAATTCTGGACGTACCAAACATTCAAAAACTTGAAGAAATCATCATTTGAGTAAAGAATATTTGTGTGATGTGTATGTGTATTAAAAGGGTGTAGTCACACCACTGTGCAAATATTAAAGAGGTCATTCATTTTAGGTGACATGGGATCTACAGTTTGAAGTGCCATTTGCAATGATCATATTTTTAGCAAGTTTAGTAAATATAAGCAGAGACTGGTGAAACAGTTAATTGCATTTAAAAGCATTGGATAGTGCAGTTATGGCTACAAACAGAAGTTCTAGTTAGCTAAAGTCAGGACTCCTGTGGTTTTCTTTAAAATGTATAATTGATAACACATTTGTAAAGTATATATATTTTTCCACATATTGTTCTTATGCAAAAAAGCACTCTTCCACTTTACTGTTACAAGTTAATTTTCCAAAAGCTAAATCCTAACTGCTTACAAACTAATGTGACCAATGTCCAGTGTCCCCGTTTTCCGGTGCAATACTTATATACAATCATCAAATGTTGAAACAAATCATAAAATTCAAGTTCACATTCATCGGATGTTGAAAACTAAGGAAGAGGTCCTTAAATATTTGCTTGTAACCTGCTGTAGGGAATTCAAACTTCCTCCTCTAAAACATTACTTTTAAAAAGGATCACATTATCTTACATCAGCTTTACTGACCCCAGTGAAATCTAATGCTGTACACAATCCAGCTGAGTGGCTCATCCATCCTATGGGCACTTAAACCTTCTGGTGACCAACCATTACATGATGAAATCAAAGCGTTTCCTCCCAAAGTCATTATGCACTTACTGATTAAGGCTCGAGAGAGTATCGCTGAAATAAATGACCCTTGTCTCTAAATTGAGATGGGGAGGGGGAGGGATGCCAGAAACAGAGAGCGTGATGGGAGAGAAGGTACGTGGCAAATTAATACATGCGTATACAACCGGATTGGATGGATACTGGTGTTTGAGTTGTCCAAAGGTTGCCTCTCCTGAAATTTGTTACTCACAAACTCCAATATATGTGAAAATTAGATTATCCTCCATTTTGCCCATAAGGCCATAATATTGTTAATCTCCCTATGTCAGTGGTTCTTAACCTTGTTGGAGGTACTGAACCCCACCAGTTTCATATGTGCATTCACCGAACCCTTCTTGATGGCCAAGCGGGGCGTGTCATCACGAATCATATGAGTCAGGTGTGTGTCTTTACCTCCGCCGAACCCCTGAGACTGACTCAACGAACCCCTGGGGTTCGATCGAACCCAGGTTAAGAACCAGTGCCCTATGTACTTAAGTTGCCCTTTGCTTTACCAGCTAATAATTATGAGGCCTGAACCCAGGGGGTAGGGTCGTTAAGCAGTCCTCAAATCAACACTGTTAAAGGAAGTTACTTAGTGACTACATGGAAAGATACCACACTGTGTAGTTCCACAGGATGACATTAAAACTAGGGTAAAAGAGAAGGCTGTCATTGATTGTATGTGTAATGTAGTGCAACACTGAATTTCAATTAAGTCTCATTTAATTTAAGTTATTTAGCCTCTGGTACAAAAACATCTCTTGAGAAATTGACCGAGGCAGTCAGAGAGCCAGTGTTGGCTGCTGAGGGGTCAGGGGTTGATTGATGACAACATAAACAACAACTTACCAGAGTTTGCTTCTTGTGCAGACAGGTGGCCACCACACTTACCAGTGTCCCAGGGCAACAGACACAGATATTAGTGATCATGAAACTTATCATGAATTTGATGATAAAATAATATGTACTTACAGTTTGATCCTGAGCATAAGTTGAAGCAAATTATGCAATACATCTCAATATCAACATCTCTAAATTTACCATCAACAAATCAGTCAAGTTCAGAGTAAATTACACTAATGCATGCTGTAATGGCCGGAGCTGCCCTCTTCATTAAACATTTATTGAAAATTCTAACAATGGAGTTGGTTTGTCCAACCAAAGCAAAGGGAGTTTAAAAGCCTCTTCAAAATTGATTAGTATACCTCAGGGATTTATTTAAAGACCTACTTGACTCATTTGGACTTTTCTAGCTCATATATCTGATATGAGATGAACAGCACAAACACTAAAGTTACAATTTGAGGTGCCATATCTTGGCCCTTTCAAAGACAATACATATATTTCCTGCTTGGCATGCCTCTATTTGTTTTTTTTTTCTGCCGAGAGGTGGCTTGAAGCTTCAGTGTTTGTGGAGAACAATTTTGACCAACCACAGACCACTGCGAACAAGTAGCAGAAAAACAGGAAATACATGATTTGCATTTCAGAACACTGTTTCACTTGGAATCCCCAGTTTTTCCTCAGTGGTATGTCAAATAGATTACATTACATGTTTACTTATAGCACAAACAGAAAATACAAATCATTATCGAAATCAAAACACAAATTATGTGATATACAAAATAAATTCTAAGACAAATACAGTCAAGATTGAAGTGTGACAGTAAAAGATAAATCATTGGGAAAAATGCAGTGTAAATTTTAAACACTAACGACATGCAGACAAATATTCTTTACTCCAAAATGAATCTAAAATCTGATATAATAATATACTTTTAGCATTTACATTTAACAGAAGTTGGGAGCCAAAGAAGGCAGGAAAAATCAGGGGAAGACAGATGACTTGCAGATGACGTCAGTGTAATTGCACGTCCCCTCCTCCTTTAACAGTCCCTGCTACTTTTGGTGTGGGCTGTAGTAGAAGCTATATCATCGCGGCCACACATCTGGGCAAAGGAGAGCACAGCTGGATTTAGACTTGCATAAATTGGGTCAAGCAAGGTATGTAGGCTGAATTGTTATAGAATAAAAACAGAGAAGCAGATATTTTTCTGGAAAGATGTCATCTTAGGGCAATAAACCTACTTGATAATTTTTTTATATTCCAATGTCTACACTTTGTGACAGGCATGTAAACTGTAAGTGTGATACAAAGAGTGTTTTGTATTCCTGTTAAAAATAGTAAATACAAAATGCAGAGCTACAGCAGAGATTGCTTGGAAGAATAATAAACAAAACTGGCACATAGCATTGATATATGAATAATAATTCATGTGAATGCATATTGGCATATAGGTAGTCAAAAATTTTCTTTTTTCAATCTGAAATCTGAATATCTCATACACCTATGTCTGATCTACCACTAAAAGTTAAACTTTTACCAAGAATGTTATGGGGGAAGGGGAAATACTGTTGATACAACTAAAATAAATCAGTATAAGTGTAGTTGTACTGTAACAAAATATAACAATATCCAAATACCCATTCTAATGTTGATAAAAATTGCCTCACCTTGCCACCTCATGCTGGCAGGGGTGACCAACAATGTATGGTTTATAATCTTTTTCAATGAGCATCATTGGTTTAGTTCTATTAAATAAATGCTTGCTATTTCAGGAGAGGGCATTATGCTCACTATTCATGTAAAAGCAATTATGATAAACTGTACAAACATTCAGGGATTCAGCATGCTGATGAGAGAGCTGACAGAAGACACTGTCAGTGGGTTGTTAAATGAAATCATACAGCACTACCCATGTGTATAGATCATGAAGTGGGGTATTATATTAATGTGTACACAAAATCTAAGCTGATTTCAGCAGATACTTTATTTAATAACAGACCTTTATCAAGCATAATGAAACAACATATAATTACAAACCACAAAGCATTACAAATTGTGCTATTTGTAAATAAAAAAAAAAGCTTTATACACATAAACAACAATAGGCTGAAGAAGACGGCTCTATGAAGCAAATTAATCACTATTTTAACAGAGGGCATTTGATTGGATCAGGTGAAACATGGTGTTCAGAAAGAACTAAAACATATGATGATTAATAAAAAAATGAAAATCTAATCTACATTCATCTGAGAAATTATTATTTCATTTAAACTTAGCAGCTATTCTGTTAAATGTCCTGTGAATGGAGCTGTCAATCAAATGGTTTATATTTCTGTTAATCTGCTAGTACTGTACTGATTTACACTGAGTAATATGAGAAAAATATGTATAAGTAAAGCTGACAAATATTGGACTAAAGATCAGCAGTACTACAGATATTTTATACTACATGATATTAATGGCCAGAATGCGTCAAATGTGCTGTATGGGAATTGTGGAAATCATTACTTTACTAAACTTAGAATGTTGGGGAGGAGGGCGCTTGATGGCACTTGATTTCTTTGGCATCACCTTTGTTTTAACGTACAAATGTATCTGAAATATACTTTAATTTTGTTTCATCGTAGGTTTCATTTTGACATCAGAAGTTGTATTTTTTAAATATATTTATGGATATATTATATATTATATATTTATGGAAGCAATTGCTACAGTAAACATGCAGAAAGCTTTGCCAAAGTTACAGCAATTTTTATTTATTGTACAAACGCTGGGTCATTCAGAGTGGAATTGTTGACAGAACCACAACACAAATGTAGAACATTAAATAAAATCAATAACATGTAACAACACACATCAAGGTGTTTACAATGCCTTCTATACAGAAATGCATGGGTTCAACAAAATCTCAAACATTATGGATTTGGATGTATTGGTTTTTTTCATGTGGGTTTGAGAATTGAGCCTCAAATTTGAGGCTATTTTTAGTCATACGTAAATATAATGAGGCATATATGTATCACTAAAAATGAAAATGTGCTAAAAAAAAAAAAAGGTTAAAATAAATCAGAATGAAAAATACATAATGTCTTGGCAATATGATGCATCAGAGTCTGTCTTCTGAGTCACAGAAATTGTGACACTGAACCAATGGGCAATGTGTTGCTTTATTGAACTCTCTGAGCTGACACACCTATGACACATAATAGGAAGTTCCCTGTATTATTTCCAGATATGCATCCAGAGAAGTCATTCAAACATGTGCTCTAAAGGGGGGAACAAGCACTAAACAACAATGTGAGAATGAATGTCTTTGGCTCAGATCTATAGTCATGGAAAGCATGACCTACCTACATTCCATAAGAAATTAATTTGGATGTTTGTGGTAATGTTCATAGTGTAATGATCAGATGCATTTTGTACATTTGTTGCAAGTGTACACACTTAATTGAATCAAATGTAGTTCTCATAATATATTTTAATGGTAACAGATATCACAGTCTCTCTTTAACTGTATCTGAATTTTCTTAGGTGGAAAACCACAGCTTCAAAAGTATATGTACATCCATGTTTTTGTCCCAGCATGACTGTCTTTAGGACAACTCTTCAGCCATGTTGAACAGCAAATTAGTGATGGCGGATGGTTTAGTGCATGGCTGGAACAAAGACATGGTAGCACTTACCACCTCTGTCATTTGTATGGTAAATTTGGTGCATTTTCAGTATATCAATCAATCAGGAATTTTCCTTTTTTGACAGTAACTGCTGATGCTAATGTTTATTAAATCCTTCAATGTTTTTTGTTCTTACATAATAGTAATGTGAAAATGTTGAACATTGTTTTATTCTTCATTTTCACTCTTGTACTTTAGATGTAGTTTTTTGTTTGACTGTGTTCCAGGGTATGAATGAAATCATTTGCAAGATTAATTTATTATGAATAAAATGCCTAGAAGAAAAGGAATTTATTTGAAAACATATTTCTTGACAGTTACTTCATGGGTTCCAACACCACAGAGATTGCTGCTTCAGTCGTTACAGCAGGCAACTCCACCGTCTATGGGGGCAACCATACAAATACCACTATATGTCCCTCATCCGAGGCCTGGGATTGGCTGTACACCATGCAGCCGGTGTACATGATGGTCATCTGTGTGCTGGGCATGGCCGGGAACATCTTTGTGCTGTCAGTATTCTTCCTGCACAAAAAGTCCTGCACAGTGGCTGAGATCTACCTGAGTAACTTGGCTGTCGCGGACTTGGTCCTCGTCTCCTGCCTTCCTTTCTGGGCCATCAATGTGGCGAATGCGTTTAACTGGCAGTTCGGTTTGGTGATGTGCCGTCTTGTCAATGTGGGTATCAAGATGAACATGTATTGCAGCGTTTACTGTCTGGTTTTGGTGAGCGCTGATCGCTATGTGGCGTTGGTCCACGCCATGTCCCACGGTCGGATGCGGAGGGTGTCCTATGCCAAGCTGAGCTGCCTGGCCATCTGGGGGTTAGGCCTACTCACAAGTACCCCAGATTTCACGTATAGGACCGTGGAATATTTACCAGAATATGATGTGAATGCCTGCTACTTAAAATACCCAAGCCTGGAGGCAGAGCTGACCTGCGATCTCCTCCTCATCATTCTAGGATTCCTCGTACCTCTGTCTGTCATTTCATACTGCACGTATAAAATAATCCAGGCTCTGAAGAATGAAAGAATCAGCAGGTTTAATGCAGTGAACAGTGAGAAAAAGGCCACTCTCCTGGTGCTATCTGTTTTGCTGGTATTTATGATTTGTTGGATCCCATTCCATTCTGTGACATTTCTTCACATCCTTCTTCGCATTAATGTTCTGACTGGGTGCGACCTGGAATCTGGGCTGGAGATCAGCAACCAAGTGTTCACTTACCTGGCTTTAAGCAACAGTGTGTTAAACCCAATTTTATATGTCATTGTTGGAAAGAATTTCAGAAAGAAAGTTAAGGATGTCTTTGAGCAGTTATCTAAGAAAAGTAAAAAATCAGCTGGATCTACGCGGTCAAATCAATCCTCAACATTAAAAACCTTGGTTTGAGTAATTTCATAAAGAAAGAATGACATCTATGATATGTATGTCAATGATGTATTATAAACGATCACATAATTAATTATTTAATATTCAAGAGGCTTATGTCATATGTATGCTAATTGCAACTTCACACATTCTCTCAAAATTACTTTTGTATTTAGGTAAGTCTTCACTCGTAAATTACAGTGTGTAATATAGTATAATGATGATACTGATTTCCTACGTATATGCTTCATCACATTTTTTTCAATGATGAAATATGTGGTGTTTATTGGTTCAAAAATGATTTGTTGATCCTAATTTTCAAAATGACCTTTCTTATCATTAGGAACAACACATTTGCATGTGTCCTTCAGTCTTTTTTAGGTTTTTAGGTAGCATAAAAATGTAAATCTCAGGACATGTACTTGTTTTTTTCATTGAACTGTAACATCTGTTATTGTTTCTTTATTGTGTAATGTACTGGCTAAGTTGCATAGTCTTTAGTTTAGTGGAGTCATACTCCATTTACCTCTTGCACAAACAAGAATGTGGGGACCCCAGAGGAGATACCATTGAACAATCAAAAGGAAACCCAGCTAAATGAATCCATCACTTTCTTGGTGATACAATGACCTGAGAACCTGCTATTGTGCAATGAAGGTGGAAATGCTTCTGACTAATTCCTGCCCTGAACAATGCTATGACCAACTGTTCATTGTCCCACAGGACCCTCAGGTCACTGTTTCCACTGACATAATTTCTGGATTCTGCTGTGAATCAAGGGGTACTTCACTAAAGACTAGTGCTTTAACTCCGTGCATAGAACAGAAGGCCAAAAGAAATGGCCTTTTCACAAAGTATGAAGATATGTACATATTGAAGCAGTATTTAGGGACAGTAAGTAAAGCTCAAAATCCATTTTCTCCATTCCATATAACTGCTTACATTCTTATGGAAAAAAATATACATTCTAAATATAAACAGATACATTTGCCATAAAAGAGAATTTCAATTCCTAGATTCCTTTGCATGTATACAACAGCAATTGAATTATACTAAATACTAGAGTACTACTGTATTCAAGAGTGTGTATTTTGTATCTCATATTTCATCTCGATAAGAACTGAATATTATTTATGGTGAGTAGAGGGTACAATATATGTACCACTGTCGTTTTTTTCTGCCCTGTGAATTAGAATATGATGGTAAAATAGGCCAGAAATTGTCCAGCAATGGTCCACAATTCCTTACAAAAAGGTTTCTTACTCGCACAGACAGATTTTCCTAATTAGACGTGATGGTTAAATAAGAGATGTGTCATGAATTTCCAGGCACACCACAGACTCTGCTCCTTCTATTCAGGCTCGTATGACACGTACTTTAATTCTGTATTTCGTACACTAGCCCCTGGCTCTTTGGCAGGAAGTACTTAAGACAGAGTTAGGTCAGTAAAACGCCCTCATATTTACTGGGCATGTCAAAATGGAGAACACTGAATATTTATGTAGTTTGTATGTTTACAACCATTTTTGGTGGTGAAACCAATGTTTAAAGCAGTCATATTACGTTTATAAACATTGTTTTGTACAAATATTGGTTTCTGTCTCAATGTAGCACTTGGTTTCTATTTCAATGTAGCTGTGTTTTACTTTGTTTGTAAAATTAAAGTATATTTTAAACTTGTTTTTCCATATTGTTTTCTTTTCACCTTGACTTTGATTTACTGACATACAACAACTGTACACTAATGCACTTTTAAAAACTACCACAAGACATTCTATCTGGAGTTGCCCGTTTCCTAGGAACAGCTACGCTTCCAGCTTTTTACGTAATTAAGGTAAAAAAAGATATACCATCTGTCAGTGAATTCATTAATTCATTATTAAGATTCATCCCAGCGTATCTAGGGTAGCTTATATCAATAAGCCAACCTGTTTCTTGTTTGTACCAACATGTACAAACCCTGCCCCTTTCAGTCCTCTCTCAAAACCAAACACACTATGCTCTAACTATTCACTTTGCTATCTCAAGAGTGTGACAAGCCTTCCAGAATAACTCTGTTTAGTTTTCGCCTTCAGTCATTTATATTAGTTCATCCTCTTTATCAAACCACTTAACTCATTAATAAGTTTGAAACTTTATTTTGACAGTTTTCCAATGGTATTGAATACATCAGAAAGCATTCTGCCGACCGTAGGCTCCTGGAACACTGAGTCGGAGGGATATGTGTGCAATCACACAGAAGCCTGGCAGTGGGTGTACTCCATGCAGCCGGCTTACATGGCTGTGATCTGCATCTTGGGTATAGTGGGCAACGTCTTTGTCCTCTGCGTTTTCTGCCTCCAGCGGGAATGCTGCACCGTCGCTGATGTCTACCTGGGAAACCTGGCTGCGGCAGACCTGGTCATGGTGTCCTGTCTGCCCTTCTGGGTGGTGACCATCACCCGAGAGTTTCACTGGTCGTTTGGGGAGCCGTTGTGTCAGCTGGTGAGTGGTGCTATTGGCATGAATTACTACTGCAGTATCCTATTCCTCACACTGGTCAGTGTGGACCGCTACCTCGCCTTAGTCAGGCCCATGTCATTTAGCAGGCTGAGGGATGTGGCCTGGGCCAGGGGAATTTGCCTCGCCATCTGGATCACTGGGTCTCTGCTGAGCCTCCCAGCTCTGCTGTTCCGCTCCGTCAAGTTTTTCCCTGAATATGGGGTGGAGGCATGTTACTTAGCCTACCCCCATGTAGGCTGGAGGATCCGCTACAATGTGACTGTCAACATCGTGGGCTTTCTGGTTCCACTGGCAGTAGTGTCCTACTGCAGCTATCATATCATCACGACCCTTAGAAACAATCAGATGAGGAATTTTTCTGCATTGAGGACTGAGAGGAAGGCCACATACCTGGTGCTCATCGTCCTTATGGTTTTTGTCCTCTGCTGGCTGCCATACCAGATAGTGATTATCTTGGACACTCTGTACTATTACCATGTTATTTCAGGTTGCGTCTGGACCAATGTCCTTGATATCGCCAACCAGCTGGCTACCTACTTGGGCTATGGCAACAGCTCACTCAACCCATTCTTGTATGTCATTGTGGGGAGGCATTTCAGGCAGAAGGCCACAGGGGTATTTACATATGTTCTCAACCGAAAACGCAAAAGTGAGGCCTTGAAACCTGTTCAGTTTACATCATTCACCAGATACAATGAATCCACCAAACAGTAATTGTGAGAATTCCAGCTTTATCAGAGATTAAACTATAAATACTGAGTTTGCCTACTGTTCTGTGCACATGACAACAATGGATATATATTTTCAGAGTGTGTAATTGTGTTGGTGTGTAATTTTATTGCCTATTTAAGATGTTTGTGAAATTCTGTGTATTTATTCATTTCCACTGCATACAAAAGACTTTCCTGATTAAAAAGCCTTGAGAAATATTATACCTAAAAAACTGAATGTAAAGATTTTAAGGGTGACATGGGCTCTTAAAAAAACGTACAAGTGTTTTCAAGATTGTGTATAATGTAAATGATTTGCTTGATGTGGTCTTTTTAGTGAATGTTCACTGATGTACCATTAATTATAAACAGGTTTTTGCTTGTCCTTATGTCATATTTATTCTGTGCTGCATTGGAAAAAATATTCAAAAAAGACATTCTTCTATACCATATTTATTGTGTTCCTTGTTCATTTTCTATTTCACAAGGTGTCAAATGGACAAATGGATCAATTTTTGTTGTTTTTATTTCCTTTCTGTTCCAATGCCACCACAACTTTATGGCACCCACTCAGGTGATGCACAGCAGCCATTTTGTAGCAAGGTGGTCATCAAAAGAGATGGAATGTGAGGGAATTAGCCAGCTTTGCTAGGGGTGACTGAGAATCATTTAACCAGGACATACAGGATCCCCCCACTAATCTCAATCATATAATATGGTCTAGATCCCATACTCACACACATAAGCACGCACGCACACACACACACACACACACACACACACACACACAAAACACACAGCAAATATATTCACAGCATTGCCCTGCTCTTTTCCATTGGGTCCATAGGTTACAACCCCTCCATCAATAATAGCTTCAGGAAGAGCTCACACATTTCCATTTGATATGAAATACCCCATATGAAAGCTGTTAGAAAAGAGATAACTGGTACTTTTGCTAGCATGTGTTCTCTTTGGAAAAAAGTGTTATTATTTAGAGAAGTAATAGCTAATAGCAACAGATGTTTCCTGTTATTCCATCTTACCGTTGTCTAACAATGACTTATTTTGTGAAGTGTATGTAACAGAAACAAAAGCAAAGACAGCAATTTCCAAAATCCAATCAGGAAATGTAGGTGGACTTGCCCAGCTGTGGCAAGCCACGCTCATGCCAGCCCAGTCTTCAGGCCATTTGCTGGGGCCTGGTGCTCTGTCTCTGTTCTCCATTATGGAGCTGCATATGTAAATGTATCTTCCCTCCATTCTGTACAGAAAAAGACGCTGGACTTGAACCTTTCAAACTCAGGGTGATTTTTCCACAGGATTTGATTCATTGTCTAGCACTGCCTTAACATTAAATACATGTTCAGCGAGTGCATGACCAAATTTGGGCACCAACAGCTTGACACAATAAATGTAAACAATGGTACATTGAACAGTTACAAAAGCAAACGTAAAAAAATATGAGAGGCACATGGCTGAGATAAAAGAAGTATTTTACAATATATTATTATCTATAAATATTTAATGTTACAATAAAGCACCAAACATGATTCTTTCTTAGAATACAGGAGGAATACCACCTTAAATGCCTAACACATGTCTCATGTCAATCTCTAATGTGATCATTCTCACAGAAATATTGACCATATTGATAATTGTTTATTTTACAGTTTTTACTTTATTCTTTTTCTTGTTCAAAAATAAATAAATAATTAATTACATTTGCGAAAGTTCTACCCCCTGAATTATTTATGGGTTCAGAGACTGTGAAGACCTGGAGAAGGAATGTGAACTATTCTGCCTTAGATAAGCAAATGATAAACAAAATCCTGGAGTTTCAGGCCTCGTTAACTTCAGACGAGTGAAAGAAAGAGGTTTTCATATTGGCACAGTTTCAGTGTATTTTCTTCCAATAACTTCACCATGCAAATTAAAATAGAAGGGTAATGATCAAGATGTGGCATAGTAAATGTAAAAAGAAAATTATGGAACTTATCCTGTGGTTGAAGAACATGCACACACACACACACACACACACACACACACACACACACACACACAAGGGCATTAAGAAGAATAAATATTTCCTCTAAAGTAGACACAGAACATTTTTCAAATCTGGTTTTGGAAAGCAAGCCCAGACCACATTATAAACAAGCTTCACTTTTGTGGAACGTTATATCAGATGACACATCAGTAAGGCAGATCTTTCCTGAAATGACAGAAGTATACTGAACTGAACAGTGTTTGATGTGGAGGACTGTGTGTCACCTTACCAGCATTGCTAAAGTCGTTCGCAACTTTTAGAGGAGTTCTCTTCACACAAGGTAAGTGATCACGAGCTTGATCATTAGCCAAGCAAATAAAATTACGCACTAGGCTGCGCTGAATTTGGATGATTTTAAGAAAAATGTACTATGAAATATAAATATGTTCACTGTAAGTTACCTGTACTCTATTACAAAATATTAATGTTAAAGCAATGACAAGTAGCAGTGTCATTTTAAACTGACAGTAAACAAAGGAACTGGAGCCAAACATTATTGGTAATAACTTCACTAATTTAAAATAATGACTGAAATATGACTGTAAACCCGTTTAAAATAAAAAGACAATGTCTATAATAACCAGGTTGTGAATATACCTTAGTGATTATGCCTAAATAACATAATGGACAGGTGAGAAGAAGAAGCATTTACTCATGAGTTTTAAGTACTTTCTCGAATCCAAACTGGTCTGTGTATCACTAGATATCCACAAAACAGAAAATGAGATTTGTACATCACAGCTTTTTCAATAGCATTAATAAATTAAAAGTATGGAGATAACAACCAATGAAAAAATTCAGGATACCAAGTACTTCAACATATTCTGATAATCAAATGTTAGCAACAATTACTTTTGTTATTACTCATTATACTGTCTATGTATAGCACATATTTTTCCTTCATGATGACATTGCTTCAGTGTCATATTCATGAGAGAATTTTCTTTTTTGTTTGTTTTTGTGCTAATGAGGATCATGGAGGCAGTGTCCATGGCAACATACCAGTTCCATGCCATCAACATCACAGAAGACATTAATTCTACAGACTGGAATCTTGTTTACACCATAGCTCCACCATACATCTTCATTGTATGTGTGATGGGAATCCTGGGAAATGTCTTCATCTTGCTAGTGTTTGCTCTCCATAAAGATCACTGGACAGTGCCAGAGATTTACCTTGGTAATCTGGCTGTAGCTGACCTCTTGCTCCTGTCTAGCTTACCTTTCTGGGCTATGAACATCTTGAATCAATTCAACTGGCCCTATGGGGAGTTTCTATGCAAGGCGGTAAACGTGTCAATTGTTTTCAACATGTACACCAGCATTTACTTGCTGGTGATGGTCACAGTTGATCGCTATTTGGCACTTGTTCTAACCATGACCACCAGATGGATGAGGAGAACTCATTATGCAAAGGTGATCTCCATTGTTTTATGGCTGTTTGGATTCTGTATGACCACACCCATGGTCATTCACCGGAGAGTAAAATATGTTCCATCCCTTCAAATAACAGCTTGTTTACTTGACTATCCAGGAGAATCATGGAAAATTGCCAATAACATTTTACTTAATGTCATAGGTTTTGCTGTGCCTTCAATCATTATTGTTTTCTGCAACTGTAAGATAGGGTTTGTCCTAATCGCAAGGCAAGATCATGTTTTTGATCAGGGCAGGAGTGACACAAAAGCAATCTCACTTATTTATGCAGTCATATTGCTATTTTTCATTTGCTGGTGTCCTTTCCACATTTTCACATTCCTTGATTTGCTGTGTAATTTACACATATTGGACATTAACAAATGGCATCATGTCCTTAACATTGGGGACCAGTTCTCTACTTATCTAGCATTTATGAACAGCTGTCTGAACCCTGTTCTCTATGTTTTCACTGGTCAGTACTTCAGAAAGAAGATTGCCGAAATATACAGAAGAAAAAAGTCTCGCAGGGATTCAAATGTTTTTGCTTTGCAACGCTCAGTTATATCAACATATTTTCAACGTACTGATCTAATTAATCCAGCTTTGTTTAAACAAATTAATGAAATGTAAAATCTTATAACAGAAATTTAAACAAATTCATACAGCTGTTTAAAAATACTTTTTGGGACAAAAATAAAAATATAACTTCTACATTAAAAGCATCACAGCTGTTAATATGAGTGGATACACTACTGATCAAGAGCACAACCAAATATAAAAGAAACAAAGCACCAAATCCAGAACTGAACTTAAGTTTTGTCTGTAAAAGTCATTGTTGTGTGACTGTGAGACATAAACAGAAAATACATTTATGTTTGGATTTAGCCCTAAATAAACTTGTGGAAATGTGGAAATAATAGACATCAATGATAAATTACAGAAATGAGATACAAATGCATGAGATGAGGCCTTGATAGTTAAGTAAGCTGATAATACTAAACTGATTCAAAGGTGCTATAAATTTTGCTGATGTAAAAAAAAAAAACAGACTGTCCTCTAGTGCTGCCTGTAATATTTTTATGTTAAACATGATTTTTCCATGAGTTATCTCGAAGCAAAGTACATGACCACAGCTTCCCGTTCTGTACATTCTGTGTTGAAAAATTCCAATGAGGACCACAGGTTTTGCATTTGCCTGTTTGAATGCCATGTAATGGAGCACTCTCCAGCTTTTTGTTTTGTCATTTCAAAAGATGAATGAATACAAGCAACCTTGGTTATTTTGTTATTTTACTGTTAAAAATAAAGCAGGTGTTCTTTGCTGGAAAATATGATTTCTTTGATAACATATCAAAGAAGCATTTTTTCCATGTTTCGATTTTAATAAAATCAACTTCCTTTTCAACTTCCTTTGAAAGCAAAGTGTGAGACCGGCGATCAGGGGATTAAGTCTCAGTCTTGCCATTACTGGTTATGGCCTCTGGTCTGCATTTGCAAAGCAATTGGTGCAGCGTCACAGGGGAGTAACAGGGGGTAGCTGGCTGGTTCTACTGGTCTTGTTGCTCTCTAGTGACTACCCCTGGTCAGGCTAGCCCTGAGCAGATACAGGATCTGTCTCATTATCGTGTGACAACATGGATGAAATGTGATTGGTGGTGTGTTGGCTGTGTGTGAAAGAAGCAAAAACTTATTGTCAGATGAACTGAAGGAGTCACACGCTCAGGGCTTCCTCCTCCTGAAGTCAGCAGTAATGTCTGCTGCGGGAGATCAACTAGTCTGTCATCGTTTGGGCTGGAAAGAAAGTAGAGGAAAAATTGCAAAAATAAAGAAGGGTCACTTTTCCCCCAATAGGGCATAGTAGCACTCTCTATTGACCAGCCCAGAAGGGGTTTTACTTTTCTAGCTAATTTGTAGAAGTCCTGGAATTTGTGCATAGCTCCCCTGTATGTCTTTAGCCATTAAATTTAAATGAAAACATCAATAATTCAAAGCTAGTGCTCAATACAAACATGGGTCTATTATTTTCTTCCCACCTACTTCATTTTCCTCTATTGAAATGCATGTTTGCACTCTGTATTTGTGAACTGTATTCTACATTATGCGTTTTGTTTCTTCACTGCATATTTGTTCATTGAATGCCACAGGATCTTTAATGACCACAGTGTCAGGACATTGGATTCTATCCACAACTCCGTCATAACTATAAGCGAGCACTGTATTCCTGTTTCGTCTAGAGGAAAGAGTGCTTTTAACTAGCCACCCAACACCTATGTTAACACAGCTCATTTCTCCCAGGAAGTTCCTCATCTAAGTACTGCCCAAACCCACACTTGTTTATTCTCTGCAGTTTGACATTAGAATGACAAATGGTGGAATCCCTCCTTTTAGGTATCCTATCAATCAACCTAGCCCTTAAAAAATTACAGCCATGAACAGTTCATATGCTACTCGTGTCAGAGAAAATCATAGTTTGGGAATGTTGCAGATACACATGACCTTTAGAGGAACACTTTAATGGTAGGTGAACAGTTGTGTAATGGATTATTTAATGTTCATGAATCCTATGTTTACAAAAATGTTTGATAATGTTTGTGTGTTTTACCTAGAATGCTGACCACCCACCTCTAACACACTTAGCTTCAGAGCAAAGGATGCAAATGCAAGCATGAAGTGCCAAGCACGCATATACCCAAGAGTGATGAATGCATGCACTGTAAATGTTTAACAGAGTCTTCTGTTTAGAAAGACCTGCACTAGTACAGCGGCATCAATCAACTGACACATTTGAAAAAATAACACATAGTTGGAGTTCTCCCTGTCAGGGGTGTGGAGGGGTTGGTACTGCTGAGTGTGGCCAGCACATGGGATATTAGGTGGAATTTTAATCTCTCCAATAACGTACCACACAGAATAACTGGCAGAAATATAAATTTTTGACCAATGTAATATTGAATGAGCTGTCCGTGTGAGCATGACATTAGCCAATAATGCTCAAGCTCTGTAACTAATAGCAACTAACTAATCTCTGTTCTGCTACCATGGTTATTACATCCCCTCTACATGTTTGCACTTCCTGGTCACCGAGGTGAGAACAGCAGACGTTGTTCAACCTTCTAACACAGAGTGATGACTTGCCTCTTCAGGCTGCACGTCTAGCACTTATCCTATAGTTATTCATTTGGCTTTTATGTTTTTTTTTAATGAAATGATTCATTGACTTTACTTCAAAATGCACAAGCTTCTTTTTATGCTCTGAGGGGTCTACTCAGACCCACGCTCAGCTCCACTTAAGCGCTTTTTCGACTTGCTGCGCGCCTTTTCAGTGTCTGTTCCTATCCTGACCTTGAACCTTTAGGTGTGCTTGGGAGACTTGGTCGTTTGAGGTGGAGATTCATAGAAAATTGGGCCTTTCTCATTAAAATACCCTCTACGTGGATTCAGACTTTGACTTAAGCAGATTTTCAGGGTGCGTATCCTACGCGCATCACAACCTTGTATTAAGTCTTGCACTCCTATCGATCACACTTTGAAATTACTTTTTTTTCAGTGTTGCCGTATTGCATGGAGTAGGATAACTCTTCATATCATTTTAATTATTTCTGGATAACAGGTGCATGTAAAAGTATGGCTCTAACCACCGCCAACAATTGAGTTGTTGAATTTGAAATGCATGGCTGCATTTCGGTCCCTGTTCCTCAGTCCACACGTCTCAAATAAATATAAACTCATTAACGCTTTTGGCATGTTGTGGTTTTTAAACTCTATGAACCCACGGACAATAATTCACAGATCTCACTTGCCATATGCCAATACAAATGTAATCATAAAGTCAACTAAAACCTACTCTAGAACAAATTCGTTATTCACCTTAGATACTGGTACATTTTAAAATAGAATATCAAGCAATGTTTATCGTTCAACGATAAATCACGCACTACAAATATATATGCAAGTTAATTAAACCGTTCAAACCTCAGTGATTTTATTTACTTCATTCACCTAAAATCTAACGAAGCATTTTGCAAACCTAAAGTAAGAAACTGGGGTGACACTCAATTTAGTCAAGGAGGTGACACAAAACAGACATCAACGGGGTTGCGCAAGTTGTTCAATTAAAACACCGGCGACATTGCAGTGGAAATACATCGCTTCCCTGTACTACAGCTGAAACTGCGGCATCCAGCAGCAAGCGTTCAGTACGATAAACATGTAGTTTACCATGTATCAAATTAAAAGATAGGCAGTTTATTTCACATGAGAACCTAACAGGCCTCTTTCCGTCTAGACCTTTCAAAGATGGTCAGGAGAGTACGCTTACATCCGTATTTTACCTCATCCAAGTTCCCCAGGTGTTCTCGGCAGGACAGAGTATATACACAAAATAGGTCGTTGCTGGTTCGACTGAAATTAATGACTGTAATCTTTCAGCACGACTAACTTTTTGTTTATTGGATTTATTCACTGAACGGACCGAGAGGCTGATAACAGCTAAATATGAGAAGCCCTTACTGTGTTCAACTTACATTAGATATCCAGCGTTGCGGTTTGTTATAAGTCATGTTCGTTGGTGCTCCTGCTACTTCACAAAAGTCCATATTAAAATTTTAATTGTATTGCCCATTAGAAGTACAACTAGTTTCTGGCCTTGACAAGTCATTTATAAGTATAATCAGATCAATGAAAAAATGATAACAATGAAATCCAATTTATTTAAATGTATAAAAAAACAAATAACTACATATAACTTCTCAGCTCTAACATGGATTGCACTGCATGATTTTTAGAATATAATTAGTGCATTTGATAGCATATGTTAAAGATGCTTATTTTTAGCAGACGCTATCAGTTCGAGCATCACATAGAGTTTGCGCAAGGCTGTTACTCGTTTATCTGATTAACTTTCAAAATTGTAGTTTTCTCAGCTACGCTGCAGACTCTTAGTACTAGGTACGGTACCTCCGAGAAAAAACATCAGTGGGCCGTCAACTTTTTGTGGGGGGTATGTCATTTTCCAGGTGAATCAGCATTATTCAAGCTCCTATATGGGTTCTCCTACATTTCTGCCTCGCGCGGGCCGGGCGTGGTCACATAAACCAGGTCAGAATACCTGTTAGGTTGATTGTCTCATTTGTTCTAGGACTTTTCTTTTCTGTGCTGCTTATTCTTCAGGCTCCCAGTCTTGACCTGTGTTCTCAGTTTTCATCCTCACTTCAGCAACCTTTCTTCCCTTTTGGAATTTCTGCACGATCGCTCCTCTAATTCATGCACTTTGCACTGTAAATCACTTTCCGTAAACTTGTTCTTAGTGCTGACGAATGTGGTTTCATTCTCGATAACAATCTCCATCAGTAACCATATTGCATAGTTTACTGAGAATTTCAGAGTCAAAATTGTTTTTCAAATCAGATACCAGCTTTGTTTTTCAAGCTAGGAAACCACTTGGTTTTATCTACTTTTCTGTCAGTTCTGGTCATGGAGATAGCTTGTCTATGCACATAAATGAAACTTGCTTAAAGGTAGTTAATTCACTCTGTACTATGCAGCATTAAGGATTATTACTGACTTTTGTTATTGCATGCATCAATTGTCATTTATGTTATAAAGTTTGATTATCCTTCCTAAACTACCATAGGCACTGGAACTCTAATCTACAGTGCCTATAGAAAATCATCGTACCCTGTGAAAATCTTTACCTTTTGTCACCTTACACCCTGGAAATTATAATAAATTAAATCAAAGTTTTTTTAGCTTTATGTACACATAATAACCCTCATCATCAAAGTGAAAATAACATTTTAAAACATTCTGGACAACTATTAAAAATTAGTTAATGAAATACCTGATTTGGTTAAGTGATCAGCCCCCTAGAATATACCATTATAAACTTACTCAGGTGCAACCAATCAACTTCCAGATCAAACACCAGGCTAATTGCCTCCCACCTGATATTAATTGCAGTGGTTTTGATTAGTTTAGAATAAAACCAGCTGTTTTCTTGAAAATTCCACTACTTGTAGTTCATGGTAGTGAAAATATTCAACATGGTTGGAAAAGTACATTCAAAAGAACTCCGGGATAAAGTTGTAAAAAGGCACAAGTTAGGTGAAGGCTACAAAAAGATTTTGAAAGCTTTACCCTCCGAGTACCGTTCAGAGCATCATTAAGAAGTGGAAAGCATATGGCAGCACCAACACCTTGCCTAGATCAGGCCATCCGTCCAAACTGGATGACCGAGCCAGAAGGACATTGATCAGAGAAGCTACCAAGAGGCCAAAGGCAATTTTGAAGGACTTACAAGTCTTCATGGCTGAGACTGGTTGGTCTGTGCATGTGACAACAATCTCACAAGCTTTACACAAAGCTGATCTGTATGGCAGGGTGGCAAGAAAGAAGCCTTTTCTGAAAAAGTGCCACACTCAGTTTTGTCTGCACTATGCAAAGACACATCTGGAATATTCTGTTACCATGTGGAAAAAGGTTTTATGGTCAGGTGAGACTAAGATTGAACTTTTTGGACTGAACTCCAAGCGCAATGTTTGGCGAAAACCAAACACAGCACACCACCCAAAACACACCATACCTACTGTGAAGCATGGTGGGGGCAACATTATGTTGTGGGGATGTTTCTCTTCAGCGGGAACTGGACAATTGGTCAGGATCGAAGGGAAAATGAATGCTGCCAAGTACACCCAAATTCTTGAGGAAAACCTGCGTCCCTCTGCTAGACCGCTGAAGATGGGCAGGTCATTCACCTTCCAACACGACAATGATCCTAAACATACTGCCAAAAGAACAAAGCAGTGGCTTAAGGACAGGAAGGTGAATGTCCTTGAGTGGCCAACTCAGAGCCCTGACTTAAATCCGATAGAAAATCTGTGGATTGACTTGAAGAGAGCAGTCCATCGCCGTTCCCCACAGAATTTGACTGAACTTGAACAATTCTGCAAGGAAGAATGGGCAAATATTTCCCAATCTAGGTGTGCAAAGCTAATAGAGACATATCCAAGCAGATTGATGGCTGTAATTAAAGCAAAAGGAAGCTCTACAAAGTATTAAATCAGGGGGCTGATGACTTTTCCAATCCTGTTATTCTAGTTTTTCATTTTTTATTAATTTTCAGAACTATTGCCTTTTTTCCATTATTTTTATGTTGCTATGGCTAAATTTGTAAATAAAACTGGAAAAGATTTTTTTAATGGGTTTTGATTTCAGGCTGTATGACAAATAAAGTAACTATTTCAAAGGGGTATGATGATTTTCTATAGGCACTGTATATCTGTCTCAGTGAGACATTAATTACAGGCAGCTAGGTGGTGCTTCCATATGCATGGAAAGACAAAATAACGTCAGGAGAGAATTGTGGTAGTCATACTGAAAAGTAAGCTGGGTTCAGCAAACTGCATTAGATCATAAGGGCAATGCTAAAAGCCTTTGTGGTGTGACTAAGTCAGTAATTATAATAATAAATCAAACTTAGTCTGTGAAAATGGCAACCATAAATGAAAGTCATTTTGCAAACCCTCTCCCAAAGCACAAAGTAAAAGCTTGCAGGAAAGTGAGTTTGCCTGAAGATGGTCTGCTGAGGAAGTATTTTAGTTCATTTCCTTGGCAAATTGGGGGTGGGGCTTGGATAAATATCCCATCTCAAATCAACTCAGGCAGGTTCTTAAAATAATCACATTACACCACATAATCATGTTACTTTACAGTTACAGCACAGAAATGAATTATGTGGTATGCTACATACATAGATCATATATGTTTAACTTGCTAAGATACTAATATCTTACCTGAGGTGATGAGTAGAATGTAGTCTGTTTTTCTCCTGTTTTGAATGAGCTATTTCACTGTCTCCTGTGAATGATCTTGCTGAGCTAGCCAATTGATTATATTTCCACTACACTATTCTTTTAATTCGGTGTGGGAGAAATTCAGGCCTCTTATGTTCATGTTGTTGTGCTGTGTTTCCTTTTGTGGTTATAAGTGACATACTTGTAATTTAATTTGAAGCATCTGGCTGCTCTTAGTTGAATTACTGGCTCTTTGTAGCTTGCCCGGTCAGGTTCATCACTCTCATACAGGATTTTTTTCCTGGCAATTAGCTTGATACATTTTCAGGGTGGATGCTTGGTTCCACACAAAGATATTTTCTTAATATAATAATCTTGGATTGTTTTCCTTTTTGAGACAAACAATGACAACCAGGTGAAGACATGGTGAAACCCATACCAAATAATTAACTTAAAGCTTTAAGGACATGTTGTAAGCTTGAAAAGGGTGAATAATTTGATATGAGCACAACCCTGTGTAGGATTGTTTGCCATATGTGAGGGAAAAGGGAGAACAGAAAAGACAATAGCTTTGTATCTGTTATGTTTTACTGTTAGTCTATGAACGAGAAGTTATCGTTTCTCTTCATTTTCAGAAGCATGGACATTTTTTCATTGTCTTACAAAAAACATTGATACCTACATTAACCTGAAATGCAGGCTCTTTCTATCCTGCTGTCTTGTGAGAACTGAGCCAAAATCTGTAATTGGTAATTAGTTTAATTAAATGTTGACCTTGAAAATTACACATTGTTATATTGTCTAAACTGCTAGGTGACATGGCAAGGAGCTCAACATGCAGTCATTGTTTTCATAATTCACCTTGATTGCAAACAAGCCATTCAAAGCTAGAAAGTTACTAACATTTTTTCATTGGAAATACATTTTACCACCCTTGTGTTTTTTTTTTAAATTGAGTTTGAATTATTTTAAAATAATGTGGATGCAGATGCGTTCAGAGTATTTCAAAAGTGCTTCTTACCGAATAATACTGTGATGATATAAAGTTAAATTCCTACAATCTCCTCACAAACACATGATAGAGTACTTCCAGCAGAACAGCAAAAAAAAAATACATTTGAATGAGATTGATTTGCACTGGCGCCTGTGCTCTCTGTTTCTTGTAATGTGACACCCCAGCAAACAGAAAACCTTTTGCACAAACTACAAACACTCATTTGACTGTAAAACAGGTTGCAGAGATGGACATCTCAACCCAGAATCTTACAAATGACTCCAATTCAAAGCCTTGTATTCCAGAAGATAGTGTGGACCGTGACATGTATCCTTCATTGTACTCTATATTCTTTATTATTGGGTGCCCTGCCAACTGCATGTCTTTTTATGTGGCGCTGATCCTGGCCAGGAAGGGGAATAATCTTGCTGTGTATCTGGTGAATCTCTCTGTGTCAGACCTGCTGTACACCATCACCCTGCCGGTGTGGATTCAGCTGGCATTCCGTTACCCTGTGAATGATACCCTCTGCAGTCTCATCACCGTCGTCATGAACAACAGCTTTTATGCTGGCACCGCGTTCCTCTGCTGCATCTCCATGGACCGATACCTGGCTGTGGTGTTCCCATTCCATTACCCACAGATCCACACGGTGCAGATGGCAAACGCCGTGTGTGCTTTGGTGTGGTGCGCAGAGATCGGCCTGCACGTCATCCTCCTGCACCACACAGGGGCTCTCTACTCCTTCTCAGCTTCCCGTCTGTGTGTGGAAGAGATACCAATGAAAACCAAGGTCTCCCATATGGCCCTGGTTCGTGTGGTGTTGGGCTTTCTCCTCCCTCTGCTCCTCATGACCTTCTGCTCCCTGCGCATCTTCCATACAGTCCAGAACAGCACCTTCACACAGGAGAGAGATCGGAAGAAGATCAAGACGCTGCTCCTCTTCCTCCTCCTCACTTACCTGGTGGCCTTCACACCGTTTCAGACAGTCATGTTCCTCAGGGGCCTGTGGGAACCCAATACATGCAGCTTTGCCCAGTGCATGAGGGTTGCCTATATGGTGACTGTCGCCACTACAACCATCAACAGCGTGGTGGACCCCATCCTTTACTGCCTCTTGAGTGACGCCGCGAGGGCAGAGATGAACCTCCTGCAGCAGCAATGCTGTAGATGGGTTAGAATGAGGGTATCTTTTCTGAGAAAAAGTATTTCTGTCATCTCATCATACAAGGACTCAAAAAGGAATACAGGCCTCACTATAGGTAATTAGACTGTGATTCAAGTTATTCCATATTATCTGTATTTTAGATATTCTTCTTTATTAATATTAACTGGTCACATTCTTCCTCCTCATGGCTTTAATTTCTTTACATTCCTCTTACCAAATATTCCTTGTGTAGAATGTGACATCCACAGTGTCAGCTTTGTTGGGCTGGTCCTCCAGCGCATTGTGCTGCAATGATGCTGGTTTAAGTGTAGCTGTTTACTCTTGTGCTGATGATGATCTTGTTGAATGCATTTACTGTACATTGCTTGGTGTACACAGGTATACTAAATGCCAAAATTATATCTGTATAATGACCGCTGTTTAATTTGTGAGGATAAGCTCACAGAGTTATTTACCATTACCACAGGGTATACATATTTTTCATACATCTAAAGCATTCAACAAGCTTCACCACAATAGCTGTGCTATCTTCCACCACCGCTGGACTGCATAATTTATGAAGTTTTGATCCAATACTTTTACAAAATTTAGCATGTTTTACTACTACTAATATACACAACAATATTTACATATGATTTTTCAAATGGCTTCATCTTGATATCTGTGGCATTTTCCACTTCTTTTGGGAGATGGATTTGCATTAGGCTGCTAGACTGTATAATTTATCATTATTGTCTGTCCAGCACTTTTATAGAATATTGCATGTTAGTAAGTGGTCCATCTTGGAAAATGCATTGAATCTGCTTTAATTTAATCCAGTTTGATTAAAATGCTTTATGGTCTATCAAATATGTTGATAGAAAAAGTATTGTAGCATAACAGGCCCACAATATTAAGAACTTAACATTACATTAAAAACATCCAAACTGATCAAAAGGCATCACACCCATACAAACCAAAAGAAACATTAACATGAACATAATGAGAGCTTCACACTGTGAGTTGCTGACTGAGTTGCACCAAATCATGTAGGGTGTGACTACATAATTTGAGTTATGTGTATGTGCAATTGTGAGTGACCCACACCAACTATTTGTGAATAATAAAGGCAAAAGAGAAACTGGCACAGACACACTCTCTTTATTCTGACTATTATATTGCCTTTCAGGCTAATATTTATTAACTAATGATGTCAGAGGTTCATATACACTCTCTTAATGGTTAGGGTTAAAACATGCATACATATTTAAACATACATATGACACATGGGTCCAGTACTCTAGGTCTAGCTAAACATAATATGTATGATAAGCCATTGACTGTGTTATGTACCATTTTAACTGAAACTGCAGCTCAGGCAAATGTCTTTTTGACTTTTTTACTGTTTTTTTTTGTTTTACCTTTTCTGTAATAGTAAATATTTTATTAGTTTAGGGTATGTTGCTGTGCAGCACTGCAACAATGGCAGACCATGGCTCATCCACTCCGGGACGACTATGAGTAAAGCCCAGGATTGCCATAAAGACTTCAGCCTTAACTGATCATTAGGGGAGTGAAACCAAGTCCAGAAGGTGACTGCTGACCCTGAAGCATCAAAATCTTAAATGCAGTAGAGCCTCCAATACAATGACTTGAATGGTCAACCAAATACGGTATGGACATGGAAGTAATATATGTGCAATAACACCTTATCACTATCAGGTTCTTTTACCACTAAACGTCAAACTGAACTAAACCACTTCACCACAAAATTCAAAATACTATTACAATTTTAGCACTACTGCTAAAATAAAGAATGGGAAAATCAACAGATTTTGGTACTGAAAAAAATCTAAAGAGTTCGCCAAAGATAGTGAGTCCCTGCGGGGATACAAATGGTAGACATTAAATATTCTCTGGAATTTCCTACAGAATGTCACAAGCACCTATGGAGGAGGAAAAGGATACACATAGAAAAAGGAAGAAATTTTAAAGCTCTGTAATGTGCCATTTTGCATCGCCCTGCCCCTGAATGAGACAACACTGGAGAACAGAAGGCTAAATATTCTTACTTCCTCTTTTTGAGACAAATGTTTTATAAGGAACTACAACATTTGCTTTCAGTCAGAACATTGACATGCCATGTGTGCACCCAACAAAGAAAACCAACACCAGAGCATGGGGTGATCGCAGCATGCTGAGGTCTCCCAAAAGCAGAGCAAGGTGGATCTGGCCAAACCAAAAACATAGTAGAACTGCGCACATCTTTGCACTACATATCTAGTCCAGGGCAATAAACCAAAAGAGTGCCCCTGTGATCGCAAAACGACTGGCACATATACATAAGAGCCAATGCCTGGAAACACGGAGCTGGCTGCCAAAGTGTTGGAGAACCATATTGCTATCATATTTCCACAGGGCTCTGCATGTCACAGTGATGTGCACTGTAATGTTATAATATTATTAATATTGCTAAAGTATTTTGAGTAAGCCGGTGTCTGTGCTTTTTACACTGCACTTTCTAAACCCCATCAAAGTTCAATAATTATTTATTTCAAAACTAGACAATGAAATGATCCAGTCTTGAGGTCAAACACTCCTACTTGATTCTAGTAAAATTTTGCACGGTTTCCTTTGACTAAGCAAGAGACTTTGGAAGCTGTACTTGTTCAAAGTTCTTCCCTTTAAATTTTTAGTAATTTCCCCTTTAAAAAATCTGTACAGTTCCTACACAGCTGGATACAGTGAATGTACTGCACAAAGATTTTATTGTGGTTGACATAAAGGGTTTTAGATGCAAAAGGGTTTTAGATTTGGGATACTTTAAAATTTTAACTATATATATTATATATATTACATTTGGGATACTTTAAAATTTTAATTTTTTATATATATATATATATAAACACTTCATAGTCTCAAATGTAGAGGTTGCACAGACTGGGAAAACGCCTGTTTATGATTCATTCGGTGATTTGCACAAACATTTCTGGTCAGGCTACACACTGCCAAACCACGCTAGCAGTTCTACTCTGTACAGTTGGGGCTATCGCATTTTCTCAGATATAGAATGTGCTTTAAGACAAAAGATTTAAAGTCAGATCAATTAAAGCTTATTACACAGCAGCTTAATTTTGAGATGCAGGGAAAGAAAATTGTGTGAAGTAAGTGCAAAACGTTTTGAGTACTGTAGTTTAAGATCATGAACAGAACGGAATTAAATGCGGACAATGAAAAACATTGAGGCTCTTGTAGACGTCGCAAATCTGAATGACTTCATTGCTTTCATATGGGTAAGAACACCATGTATACCTCAGCCGGAAAATGTGGTCAGGCCCTTCCTGTTTCTCCGCGTGTCGAAATTTTAAATGTTTTTCTACTCCGAGTGATGTCTTTAACAGACATGTTTCAGACAGTATATGAAGGGTGAGTGGATAGTTTTTCTTCAGCTTTCTTTAATTTGCTCAGCTTTCGAGGTTGTGAGTAGGCTTTACCTTACAGATTATTTTATTTTATTTCATATTTATTTAAATATACATTTGGTTTATACAGCAGAATATGTCTTTAAGCAGTGTAAATGAAGTATCTGACTGAAGGGTAACCTACAATTGCTTGTGTAGGATTCAAAATACCGCTCAAACGCTATATTAACAAAGGTCACGAACACTCCATAACTCTGTGCTTGTTGCAATGGCCTGAATATGCTTGAACGGGACTTTTTTCAGGTTCAATTTAATACAGTAGGCAATATTAGGGGTGTAACTGTACTTTGTTCGGTTTGATCCGCATTTTCTTTGACCTAGGTTGAGGTTGATCTTGCAGTCAAGTAGTATTAAAATCAGACGTATGTAAGTACCCTCATGAGTATCTCAAGGCAGAGTAAAATGGTATGAAAATTATATCTCAAGTTACACTTGCGCGTAATTCTCGCATTCTGCCTCATATCTGTGAAATACGAGAAGTATGAGTACTAGCATTATGTTTGTGTCGGGTTGTATTTGGACGTTTTGCTTTCACCAATCAGGAATAGACTAAAATAAGTATTTATTTCTTGAACATTTTTTCAGTGGATATGTAATGATAAATATTGTATTTTCATGGGACGCAAGAAAAGCTGCACAGTTCAATATAAGTGTTGGTTCTGAGATTAAGTGAAGTGGTAGTCGAAGTGGAGTAGCAGATGAAGATGTCACCAAATTTATGAGTAAATTGGTATGAAGAAGAACTAAAATAAAATAAAAGCACAATTAACCGCTTTAAACAAAGGACATTGATGTTACACTGGTGTACAATTTGTCTTTATTAAAAAGAAAGGTCTGCATCAGCTGATACATATTGGCTGGTTATGTCCTCACCGATTCCTCTGTATCTTTTTCTTACAGGTGGGCAGTGATGAATGCAACATATGGAATAGCTCCCACCTCAGTCACTAGTCTTCCAAATGTAACTCAACGACATTGCAACATCGATGGAAAACATGTATATCATATTTTTATGATTTTATATATAGTTATCTTATTAATAGGCATTCCCTTCAACTGCTTTTCACTGTATGTGTCCTGGCAGCATATTAGAGAGAAGAATGAGATAGGGGTCTATCTCTTTAACCTGGCCCTGGCAGACTTTTGCTTTGTCATTTTGTGTCCCATATGGGTGGATTACATACAAAAGGACAGGTGGATCCATGGGAAGGGTCTGTGCGATTTCAGCGTGTTCCTGATGTACACCAATTATTACAGCAGTTCCACTTTGTTGTGCTGCATTTCTTTGGACCGATACCTGGCTGTGGTCCACCCTCTTAAGTACCCTACATTGAGACGGGTGAAAACTGCTGCCTGTATTTCTTTGACAGTGTGGTTGTTCACTATTATCTTCAATGCCACGACCATGTCCCGTCACAGACATTACGATGATACAATCTGCTTTGATATATATCCCATGTTTAGAGGGCAGGATGATGTCTACATCGTACGCTTTTTTGTGGGGTTTCTTCTGCCATCATTGGTGACGGCATTCTGCTGCTGGGAGATCCACAGAGCGGTGAAGATGAACATGGCCACGGAGCAACATGAGCAGAAGCGCCTCTCCATGCTGCTGGCTGCCATCACCTTTACTGTGTGGGTCTGCTTCGGGCCCATCCACATCACGATGTTGCTCCGCGCCCTTCTCGAGACTGACTGCTCCGTGGCTACCTGGCTCTACGCCCCCTTCAAGACCAGCCTTGCCCTCTCTGCTCTCAACTGCCTTGCTGATCCATTACTGTACTGCTTTGTCACTAGAACTGGTAAATCAAAAATCAGCCATGTTGTTTTCTCTATTCATAAGAGGAGGAAGAGCTCTGGCAGAGTGCTGACAGAGATGAAGATGCTCCCAGTGTAGTATCACAAAGTGTTATCTTTACTGTGTGTTCTTATGTTCAGCTCCAGTAACAAGGAATAATCTAACTGCTATCATTTGTGTGGTGCTATAAAAAGGAACCTATGGAACTATTGCACTGAAGCTTGTGAGTGGTTGGTTTGGCAGGCATGCCATCCTGCTTAGTTACAGCACATATACCCTACACAGTGCCTACAGCACACACTGCTGGCCTTTTTCAGGCTTTTCTGTAGAAATGAATGTCAAAATGACCCAGAGGTCACTTCTTGCTTTGTACCTAAGCCACTTTCCTCAGATTGTGTTCACAAAGTCACATCAACAATGCTTTTGAATTTAAGGCCTCTCGAGTTAAATGTCTCAAGCTGTAATCTATTGACCCTAAAATCGGGAAGTGGGTGGAATACCTATATTCAGTATTTGTCGTGAAACAAAATTGTTAATGTTTTTAGCTGCACAAGAAGCAGTGGCATGAAGTTTTCTTTTGCTTCTCTGAATTCACATGTTAAAAAAACCCCGAGCCCTCAATCTTCAATCTTCCCACAAATGATCAGCCCGCCCACACAACCTCACAGATAATATGCACACACTCACACCTACAAGACAGACATGCATATTCAAGACAGAAAAGAAAAAAACACAAAGGAGGAGAGAAAAATAAATATAAAATAGTATATTAATAAAATCAATATATACATAATTTGTTGGCTATAATGAGAGAAGTGAGGGGCTATTCAACTGATTGCAGTGGGGGAATTGGGTTATAGTAAGTTTTGCTTGTGCTTTTGCATTATTTGGAAGAAATACTTACGAAATACTTAAGTATTTCTTCCTACTAATGGAATTAAGCTGTGGAGTATTTTGTGTGTTCGTATATGGGTGTTTCATGTGGGAGATGTCCTATATTTTTATGAGGGGGTTTTTCAGTAAAATTTTTAATGTCTGCTATTGTATTTCTACTTTGGACTCATGACTCATGCTTGAGTTATGAAGGAATTTATTAGGGGATGGGTAAATGTAAATTCAGTGATATGGAAGCTTAAAGATGGATTGCTTTCAAATAGATGGTAAAGATGGGCAATGCCCTTTTTGAATGATGAAGTCAGGACTGTACCATACCGGTGAAATCTTTTTTGTTTTCTGACTGTATTGCTTGGAACATCTTTTTGAATATACTGACATTGTGCTGCAAAAAATAATGAGGCTTGGAGCATTTCGTTTATCTTAGCAGTAGAGTGAATCTATTCACATGAATTGTCTCTTTGTTATCCACTTTATCAATTTTTGTGACAATATGAAATATAAGCATGTCTTAGTATCCAAAATAGTATGTTTGTATTTCCCCTGTACATAGAATAAGAATTGTATTTATGAGGAAATGATCAGACACAATAACAATATTTTATTTTATATTAGGTCAAGAGTGCATGGAGAAGTCAACATTATTTTACATTATAGTTTAAATTTGTGTCCATATGCATGTTTTCCTCAAAAGGAATTTGAATTTGTCTCTCATATTACAACTCTGGCAATGAAACTCTGGCAGCCTCTTACAACCTTTTAATAGACTGTGCTTTCAGTCTTCCTGATTCTGTGGGACTGGGTATTGACATGTGTGGGCTCATTGACGTATGAGGAAGAGATGCAGGCCATGATAGGACTGAACATCAACTGTGTTTAGAAGAAAATTTGGTTTGTAAAAACCATGCAAATTGTCTAAGTCAATGTTTTGTGTAAAAACTGAGTGAGCATTGCAAACTGTATATGCAAAGACACCCTTCATTGAAGTGGTTTCATTTTTTAAGAACACCATCATGTACACACATTTTTTCCCCAACTAATCAGAAGCTAAAAATCCATATATATTTAGTATTGATGTGTGGCTCATAAACTAAAGTATTGCATTTTTGTACCTTATGTATCATGTTTGTCTTTGTGGTTTTTTCTTCCTTTTTTTGGATTGTAAGAGTAACATGCAACATTTACTACCATCTAGTGGTCAATATCAGAATAACAGATGAGTCATATATATCATGGTTGGGCCATATATATTATGGTTAATATATAATAACCATATATAATGGTTACTGATGCTCCAATTCCAATCCATTCAGTACCGATTCCATTTCCATTTTTATTGTTACATTCCTTAAATTCCTCTTATCATGCTTTTATGTAAAATAAAAAGCTGATGCTCAAGTCCTTGGACTTAGCCAACTGTTTTTCATTTATTGGAGAAGCATTGACTCGTTTAATCAAAAACTGCATATACAAATATCTACACATTTGTTGCCCAGAGAATTTGCATGCCACTGGTTATCTTAATGAAACCTTATCTTCCTATGCATGCCATAGAATGAAATTTGCTGCTGCCATAAGATTGATGGCACATGATGCTATTTTTGTAATACTGTTTCATGTAAAAAGAAATCCTTGTGATTGTGAGATGGGTACCTTTTACTTGTTAAAAGCTGCCTTTTGTATAACTTTGAGAGACTGCAAAAGGTTTCAGATTAAGTAAAGATTTCAATTTTAAGGTTTGAGAAAGTAGATTTCCTTCCTGTATATCATGCATGTGTTTGGGCACCAGATACAAAGAGTGGCTTTTAAAAGAGAATGTGTCCACCTGTCTATCTTGTCTGGAACATGGACAACATTGCTGAATGTAATTGAGCAGCACTTCTCCTGGTCACACATTGGTGTGTGATTACGTTATGATAATTTTATCTCGGCATGTGTCATGACAGTGTTATGTTACTTGTCATTAACGTTACAATACTGTCATAACGAGTTATGACGTGTGTTATGACATGTGTATGACACCGTTATACAGACATTATGGTGCAAAGTTCAAGTAAAGTGTTACCAAATTTTCCATATATTTCCATATGCCAGTGTGTTGTCATTCCAAGCCAATGTAACCAGGCTTTCAGATTTTAATCATCATAGTTGAGTACAGTAATAACAAATGCATGAAGTGGGCAGAACTAAGCTGTCATATTAACAGATTATTTGTTCCAATTCCATATTTAATTATGTCAAGTAAAAAGTGTATAATTTCGCTTTCACACAAACATGGACCATCAATGGCAATCATAGATGTTGAATATCTGGGTGTAGGGCTGTTTGCAGAAGTGTACCCCTTGATCTGACCGAAGGAGGACAGACTGTGTTTACAGTGCTGGCAGGGAGTCAAGGGATTATGATATGGAAACAGTGATATTGCCTCAGTAGCATTGATCCAGTCATCCTGCTGCCTTTGGAGAATGCCCCCAGAGCTGTGTTGTCTTTTCACTACATTGGAGTAGTATCATGTAACCTTGACTTTTCATGTACTTTGCACTTTGTGTTGTAAGTCGCTCTGGATAAGAGCGTCTGCCAAATGCCTAGAATGTAATGTAATGTAATGTAATGTATACTGTAATCATGTTTGGAGTTGCTGAAAAGCTGATGTCCTGAGGCCCAAGGTGGTGTCATTGATGGTGTGGTACAGTGGGCGCTGAGTAAGGATCTTAGAACATCTTTTAAAAGGTAACAGTAGATATTGTAATTTACCAGTGAGTCAGCTGCCAGCTGTGCTACAAATGGCTAATGTAGTGTGATGCACTTACAGAGATAGCACAGACAAGGTCATAGTTGTCACTGCAGATTGGCTGTGATTGTGTCTTTCTTCGATGATTTGGTCATTCCCTTTGATCTTTGGATATATAGGGGGAAAGGCGTACTGACTCGAGGAGGCTTGTTATTGCTACCTCCTGCACAACAATCGCATGTTGCCACTATACAGCACATTCTGTATTATTGCATATTCAGACATTGTTAATAAATTACATATGTAACCTGTCATGCGTCTTTGACTCCAGCCACTACATGTATGCTGAGAACTTAGGCTAGCTGTATTCAGTAGTCACTTGCCTATACACAAGTGCTGTTACAAGATACATGCTGTATCATATGCAGCCTATACAAGCCACAGGTACGTACGCATCTACACAGATAGGTAGCGATCCGTATAGAACCATAACACTGGCATATTGAGGCTATAGTCCTTGTTTGCGCCGTGTTCCATGTTTTACTGTGGGCAAAGAGGACAGTTACAAACAGTATTTGGAGTCAGATAATTGAGTAGCTAATATAACATTATATTAGTCCTGTTCCAGTTTCACCAGGTAAGACGACAACACATCTGCCTTCGCCCCTCGCTCACTTCCGGTTTTTGGTGTGTCTTGGGTGGACTGTACATGGAGTTGTGCTATAATGTTTTTATCATGAGCTGTGTAATTGTTTGTAATGAGGGGTTTTATAAGCCTTGCTCTGTGTTTCTCCTATCCACAGCTGCCAGGCACAGTTGTCTTAATTCAGGACAAGAAAATTATAACATTTAAATGTTAAATATTTTATTCTTCTCTATGTAATTTTCAAAACAATGGCTCTGTCAGTCACCACCTACTCATGTTAGAATTTGCATTTGCGTCACACAGTATTTGACTGTCCAATGCAAGACAGTAAATATCATGTTCATTGTTATTTCTTAAATGAAGTCCACTTGTCAAAAAGTTCATGGAACAATAAAATGACCAGAGGCAGTGTTTATTTCAGCAAAGCTCTCCATGTGTAATTATGCGAAAGCCTGCAATTAAACTCTCTGTCTCACTGCTTTAGTGTGACTGAGGATGATAACAGGGGAGAGTCTTCTAAAGTCAAGTGAGGAGATAAAATAGAGCAGAATTCTTCAGGCATTCTGCTTTGAGCATTTGCTGTAAGGAGTGATAATCCAAATGTTATCTTAACAAGAAAATGAACTGGAGAGGTTGTGTTATCAGGTCAAACCCAGCACCTCCAAGGGTAGAAAGCAGGAATAAGGTACAGCTCTGATTTTTATTATTAGAGGCAGCTCAAATCCTGTAATGCTTGGACTTTGGTGTGATCAGAGACTGTGATTTATGTCTGTTACTGTGAGTCTTTTCGGTGTCAGCTAAGCCCAGGACTCTGCCAACAAGAGTCACAGGCCAAATGTCCACAGCCCAGGCCATGGTACACAGATGTGTGTGAGTGTGTGTGCTTACAGTCACCATATGGGTTGCAGGGCTGTTGTCTGTGAGACTCAGATCTCAACAATTATTATTTCAGATTGCATATCAGTACTTACAAGATAGTAAGATTTACGATTTCACAGATGGGTGGAGCTAGCATATGCTACCCATACGTGAAAGTGATGTACAGCTGAATAGACCAACCAGGGGCTGATCCCCCAAGAGCATTGCTCAAGGGCCCAACAGCTGCCAGCCTGGAGCCTGAACCACTAGTTGTCCAGGACCCAGTCAAGTACCGTAGCTACAAAGAATCACCAGGAATCATGACATTCATGGTAGTGTCCTTTGGTTGCACTTTTTCACATGTTTCTCCTATACAATTCATTAACTATTTATGTGGAAAAAACGCTGAGCACCCTCAAATCAGAATTCCCCCCATACTGGTCAAATCAAAAAACCATCACTGTCTGTGTGTTTTTGAATCCATGAATCAAGCACATATCCAAATGTAAACCAGCATACATTTTATTTTAGTTTGATTGTGCCAGTCACAAATGAGTAATGAACTCAAGTCAGGCAAAGTCAGGTGAGACTTGGGAACAGACAAAATGACATTGCAATTCATATCAGCTCAGATGAAACCTAGTTTCTAGAAGAGACAAAGGAAAATACACAAGTTAGGTACTAGTGCTTTGCTTGCAATTTGTCTTTGTCACACACCTTTGCATATAGAATGTTATAGAATGTGGATATGTCCCTGTAGATCTACAACCCACATAAAAACAATAATTCATTCAAGTTAAAGTCATGGAAATTTGTGAACATCAATGATTCCTAAATATGCAATTTCTCAAACCTCAATCTATGCAACCATCAGCCTGCTTTTACTGCTTTACAATGTGCAGCTGCTACTCCTACAACAACAACAACAACAACAACAACAATAATAATAATAATAATAAAAATAATCTGAAAACAACAGTCTCTTTCACAAAACATTGCTTTCAGCACTTCACTGCAAAGAAGTGAATAACAGCAAAAAAAAAAAAAAAGATTTCAGTATCCCTGGAACCAGACCTTAAGTTATCGCTTCAGCCTTTAAGCCTTCGTTTTAAGAGACTGACTCAAACACAACGTTAAGGGATGTTCCCTTGCTTAGTCATCAAGATGACATGGCTCAGGGCCAGTCTTACAATAAGCCCTTGACAATGACAATGCAATAGTGACTTTGAGGTTAGTTTGTTGGACAACAACCATCCATCTAATTATGAATGACTCACTCTGTTATATGACTCTCAGTTTTTGAAATTGCAAAGACTTCATTGCAAGATGTTGCAAGGCTGCCTGCAGATGTACCTGAATGATGCTTTGTGACACCAAAAACAGATGAATGTCTTTATAGCATTATATTGGTTCAAATCAGTAATTTTGCTGCCAACATATGGTAGCTCCACACAGTTCTGGTGTCATGAAACTTATACTTCCATCATTACATGGTAATCAGGTTAAAATGTGTTCCTGTTATAAGATCATTTACCAATTCCTGTTTGTAGAGATATTTACATAATATTATATGCAGTAATATAAATTCAGATAAATAAATATTATCATGTAAAATGCATGCATGTGTGTGTGCCTATAGCATATTATTTAATGAACCCAGATTTCAAACATTATTAGATATTATCCACATGGTGATGTTCTCAAAATGATGGTTTCCATGACAACAATATAGGTCTGTATCATGTGTTATATAATTCGCATATCGCTAATTCCCAAGGACTCTTTCTCAACCCCACAGATTTCCTCTGTAGGAGGTTTATGTGCTGCAGTTCACAAACACTAATGGAAATAAAACTACGTGGAGTCATAGCATTACTGTCTCAGGGTGAGAGTATCGATCCACTTCCCTGCTTCCTGCATCTGATTAATCACAACTTCTCACTGGGAAGGAGTAAAAGGAGAATCATCTTCAGTCCTGACAGATCACACACAAAGCTGTTGCTGTTGCTTATCGTTTTACCTTTGTCTTTCCCATTCTGTTCAAATAAGTCAAAATAGCTGTACTTTACAATTTTTACTGAAGATAATCTCACTTCTTTTCCTCAGTTTATCAGGACACTTTTTAAAACACAGGGAACACGCTTTTGATTGATCTACTGAGAAATGATCTGTCAAGACCAGATACAAGTTGTAATACTAATGGACAATACAAGTAAAATGTTAATATGCACTTTTTTGAAGTTGTAGTAGCACCAACGAATACGTTTTATTACGAATTACAATGTTTGATATCGAACGTAAGGTGAACACAGTACCCGCTCATATTTTGAATTTCTTATATTTAACTGCAATCAACCTCTTGAGTCTGGCCATCAAGCTATCCCAACATCCAATGAACAACTAGTCTTGCTGAAAGAGTACATATTCATTCATTTGAGTCGAACCAGTTACCCATTTCATATATGCGCTCTGTCCTGCCGATAACACCTGGGTCATTTTGTTTGGCGAATTAGAGCGTGGCAGTGAATAACTTGGATGAGGTAATGACCCACATGTGTAAAGTGCCCTGCAACCCTCCAGCCATCTTACAGCATAATAAACAACACACTCTCTCTTCTCCAAAAATGTTATATCAAAGTCTGGTCACGACTTAATACAGGGCTGAGATGCGTGTAGGATATGCACCGTGAAAATCCACTTAAGTCAAAGTCTGAATCCGCGTAGACAGTATTTTAATGAGAAACGCCCCGATTTCTTTGAAACTCCACCTCAAACGAGCAAGTCTCCTAAGTACGTTTAAAGGTTCAAGGTCAGAATGCGAACAGACACTGAAAAGGCGCGCGTCGGCTCAAAAAAAGTGCCTAAGTCATGCTGAGCGCGGGTCTCAATAGACCCCAAAGTGATTTTATTTTAGTCAAGGTAGCACCCTCACTTGGCATGGGTTGCTCCAACTCTGCCGTAGTTTTCCTAACCTTTTAACCTCTGCTCGCATGGGGTTCTGGTTTACACAGTACCCTTCAAGGGATGCCAAGCTCACCAGATGGTCCCTCACATAGTGCATTCAAGGACATTGGTTTGCTTACCTCAGGGTGTTAGCAGCTGCAACATGGACCATGTGCTAGACCACATTCCAACCTTCCCATGAGCCATTGAATAAAAGTGCCAACAGGTGCAAGTTATAACAAAAAACTCTTCTGTATGGCACGGGACATAAAGGGAAGGCATGTTTGAGAGCTAAGGGGGAGGAAGGACTGAGGATTAAAAACCCTCAGCTTTTAATTTAATTTCCCAGTAAGTGCCCCTCTGATTTGGCCATTTACAGTTCAGCCATACCATGCATCTCTATGGCAGCAGCTACCAGACACAGTGTCTCTGGGGAGGAAATGAAACCTACTGTCCACATGAGGATGCATTCAGTATTTGTATTATTAAATAAATAAAGAAGTCAGTGCTGGTTACATGACTAAATGTAAAAATCCCATAGCTTCAGGAATGCCTATATTTATCTATTCCTTACTGTGAATCCCATCCACACAACCCTTTTCACATTTGCAAGGCATTACCATGCTCAACAAGCTTCCCATACCACAGGATTCCTTCCTCCTCCTCTTTGACTATGGAAATTCATTCACTTCAATTTATTCACTTCATTGTTTCATTTGGACAGCTGCTTCTGCCTCAAGGTGAGACCGCATCAGATCCATGTTGATACTGTGCAGCTTTCCTTTGTTATCATTGATTTCCAGTCTAAAGATGTAAATGTGTTGGTGCAAACTGACATCTGCAGCCAACATGGGCTGAATTGATGATGCAATCCAGCACTTCCTGGGGTGAAGAGCATGACAGGCAGAGGTCAAATTAACCTTGGAGAAGCCTTCACATCACTGATACTCAATTTATGACCTTCTGCCTCTCTCACTACTTTGTCAGTGATTCAATTTCAGATGTGGACTTGCTGCACCTCAAGCTTTCCTCACTTCACAGCTAATGGGCTTATTGCCCCAGTGTTAATGAATACATACTTTTGGGACTGTGTTAACATTTCATTGTTACATATGAAAAAAAAATCAAAATAAGTACTATGGTTGATAGAGTTCCATTATTTCTGACATTCTGCTCAAAAAATAATTTATTAGCCACCTAAAGCCCTATATCTTACTTTCATTGTGTGATTTTCTAAATGAATACTCTGGTACTATTGGTAGTTTTAACATACAGAACTGAAATGTTGATGAATACAAAACATTAAAATGGGGCCATGGTTCACTAGCATTGCAGGAGCCAGGAAGCAAAATGCTATATGAACCTATGACATACATACATATGAACATATGTATGTCATGACTTCACAGTGTACAATTTGTGCTGTTAGATAATATCAGCTGTAATTTTGTTGTATTTCAGCCAATGATGAATGTGAGCAATGTCAGAAGATAACCAGACTCATACCCATGGACTGTATCTTAATCACAGTTTAAACATTACTAGATTCACAGCCTCTAATCAGAGTACATCTATAGATCAATCAAGCGCAGGCAACACAAATGACTGCATCACTTCATTTCAAGGTGTTTATTTCCAAAAGGCACTCACTACAATTAATGCAATGGTTGCACAATTAATACTGTGAACTACGCATAGACCAATCACTTTCACTTGAGGTCTTCATGAAAATGACATAATGGCTACAATTAAATGTACCTTTTTAAGCATGTATGAGGACAATCATTTCTGTAGCTTAATACAGTAGCACAATTACATGCGTTATATTCCATTCCTTCAATTTTCGTTGTTTTTACCATTTTCAATTTTTCAGTATTGGTATAACATCAAGAATCACTTGCTGCATTCACACTCGGCCAGGACTTACTGGCTCTTGTTTTCACCTCAAAATCAGCAATTACAAAAACAGGTAAGGACGTCTTAAAAGTGTAATCCATCGCTTTACTTTAACCCCTGTTCTACAATATTGCTGACCCATACAAAGTCCTGATAAACAGAGAGATTAGAATTGCAGAACTGTATAAGTAAGCTGTTTTTCAGGTTGAGGAAACATGAATAAATATAAATTCAACAGCGTTTGTATACACATGAACAAAGATCACACAACAAAAGAGGTTATGATTTAACCAATTATTTATGTTAAATTAGATCCCATTCAATTACTTTTGCTGTCCGGTGCAAGTAGCAATTTTGTTAGAAATGGCTGTTATGGAGGAATCATGACATGGCCAAGTTATGATCAAGCAAATGCTCAGTAATTATAAATCCTGCACAAGAGGTATTTTTATTTGTCATGTTGGTTCAGATTTTAGCTCAAACTACCACTGCTCCTATATAGGAAAGTTCTGCTACTTGATTGTACCTGGCCCCAGGATAGCTCTGCTTAAGCTCTGAGGACTGATTAGTCTACAGCTAGGTCACCCAAGACAAAAAGATCTTGTACATATGTGGAAAGCATTCATTTGAATGTGTACCAAATAATCTTTTCTAAAAGGAACTATTACAAAAACATAATTATGCCACAGAAATGCATCAACACCACCATAAAGTGTCCCTGTTTGGCTTAAACCCATCAACCTCATTATGGGCCTCTTGTTATGTACTTGTGGGTACAGATAAATTAATTCTTTTCCTGATTCAAATTCACATGTTGCATCAACAAAACCAATACTGTGCAATCCTCAACCCTTGCAACTAACTTCTCATTTCTTTAGCCACAACTCAGTCATTGGCCTTACAGGAATATCTCTCTGAATCTTTGTTATACATTACATTTATACATTTTTAAAAGCACGCCTGTGCTTATGGTAGAAATGCACTATGTATTTTGTTTCCTGCAAGACAACTCTTCCACTTACGTTTTCTTATTTATTACTCTCATACCACCAGTTTTGCTATGGATGTTGTGTAATTTGTGTGGTTGGTAAAATCAAATATCTAACACCTTGAAATGGAATCTTCACGCAATCTAATACTACAATTATTATTGCTATTATAGTGGACGCATACAAAGTACAAATCAGCACTTCTGAAATGAAAATACAATACATATATTCTTCCAAGGAACTGAAAATATGCATTAAGCCCAAATAAAAAATAAATATGATCATTTAAAGATTACTTCATATTTCACATCAACAACTTGGTTTGCTTCGAAAAGCTTCGGCAAACTTTATTTCATATATTGCAGGAACTTCAAAATGCAACAAAGCTGGTGGTTCACTTTGAAGCATACTGTCCATTTACTCATACAGCTTGTTTAATTATGAAAAAAATTACTTGGTACAAATAATGCAAACAGATTAAGTCATGGATGGAAAGCAGACAAACCAAAATATGGAATTTTGAAAAAGATTTGGCATGATAGTTCAGCATTATCTACATGAAATGGTACACAAACCCTCAAGGTCACAGACTGTCGTTAGCACTGATTAAAAAGGAGAATGTGCACAGCATGTGTGAATGGTAGCCTTAAAACAAAAACACCTCCATTTACACAGGTGCATTGTGGGGAGTGACAGTGATGTGCTCAGCTAATCTAGGAGAGACGTGGATGTGATCATACATTAACTCACTTACACATGACACCACAAACTCATTCTGTGTTCTACCGCAAACAAAATCACTCATCACTCACCAACTCTGAGACATTCTGTACAGTTTCGTGTGATGCCGATTTGTTAGCCCTTTCAATATAATGAACAACTATGTCAAAAGCATTAGTATGACTGTTGTCATACTAATTCTGGGGGGATGCAAACTCCAAAGTACTATACCAACCCAGGGCACTGTCTAGGTATCAGGAAAATAGTCGTTTATAATGACATCTAGTGACTAAGGAAAAATAAAATACTGAGTGATATGCATGTTAAATTTACTGAAAATCATAACATGAATTTACATTCCATCATTTGTTACTTTACATATTTTAAACATATTAGTGTTTTATTATGGCAAGACAGAAACATTGCAGCCTTTTTTGCAATATGGCTTATGTTCCTTTCATATTTTGCCAACCCATCTTTTTTAAAGTGTGAATGCAGCATCATTCGGACAAGTGTATTTGAACAACCACCCCTGGACGAGAGGACCTGAGATGTCACTTCACTTGTGATCATTTACCCAACAGATTTTGAATATATTCAGCAATACAGAATTTTTTCCTCAAAGACCATGCATAATAAAAGTATTTTTGTTGTTGTTTTAAAATTAAGTTCACTATTTTTTTGTATTTTTAAGTAATCTAGACTGAATGTACACACCAACAATGCCATTTATTAAAACAAAACTCTCTGTTTTTAAGTAATTTAGCTCACATGCTTTGTGCATCTTGTCTAGTTCACAAGGCCTCCATATTACTCATCGCTTAATTAATTACATTACATTAGCACTTCAAAATAAAGGACAAAAGTGCAACCTTCATTCGGCCATCTTCACATTTACCTGGGCTTATTTAGGATCATTCATACAATTCTTTGTAATAGTGATGTTGGTTTTTTTTTCAGATAATAATGTAATTTCCAGCTTGGGTAATTAAATTTTGGCAAAGAAAAATTTAAAGGGACACAGTGAGTACTTTTAAACAAAATGCACACCTGAAGACCAGTCCACCATTTTCAGAATACAAAACATAAAGGCACATCTTGGGAAAAACATTTCAACAGGTCACACACCCAATCTAAGGGCTCATCTGGGTTTCTTGTTCTTTTTCTTCAAGTGCTTTTTCATCCTCCTCTTCTTTGGTTTGAACCGTTATGAACCCATTCTTTAGCTTGGAGCTGTCAGGAAACTGGGTTACATTTGTCAAACTGGTGTTGCACTCCTTCTCTTCCTCCTCATCCTCCTCATCCTCATCTTCCTCCTCCTTTTTCTCCTCCTCCATGGTGGAATTGCAGCTACAGCTGTCATACATCTTGCGGATGTCTTCCGGGATGTTCTTTTTCAGTTCCTTGGTCTTGCTGCGCCTTGCCAGCTTGGTGAGTGAGCCAAAACGGTTAAAGATGTTGTCTTCTGAGGAGGAGGCCTGCTCGCAGTTTCTGCGCTGCTCCACCTTCAGTCGCAGGCTGTTCAGTTTAGTGTCGATGCTCTCCTGGGAGGAGGTCTTGAATCGGTCGGTGTCCAGGCTGGAGAAGACGGCTCGTTTCTCAGGGGAGAGCATGTCCAGGGAGTGGGCCCGTTGCTCCAGCCCCAGCCTCCGTCGCTCCATGCTCCGAATGGTTGCTGCCCGCTGCAGCCTGTCATGGATCTCCACGCTGAGCCTCCTCCGGGTCTCCCGTAACTCTGCCCGAACGTTGGCCTTCCACTCACCAACCTGGACAACACACAGGCATGAACAATAAGATAAGTGTCCATTTGTCTGGTGAACACCTTTACATAATGAAACTTTTGATCCAAAATATGATGTAGTATAGATGTATGCATTTATGCAGTTCATATGCACAAACTGGTAAAATGACACATCATACAACGTCAAACAGGGCAGTCTGACAGCCAGATCTACAGGGCAATTCTTGTATGAAGGACATGATAAGAGAAGTGCACCTGGAATTTATTTAGTGTCTTGACCTATAATCTGCTCTGCCTTCATGTTAATAGCACTGCAGTAGTCTTAATTACATACAGCATTCTCGAGCTACAGGAATAAGAACTCAGAGAGAGGGTCAGATAATATAATGAACTATAATAAAATGCTTCCTACCTCCTCTTTTGTTTTCTTGGATATAACTCTCAACCAGTCTCCGATCATGCTGAGAACAGCAGCGAAATATGCAAGGCCCACCAAGATCCAAAACCAAACCAGAGGCTTGTACCATTCTCCATATGCTCTTTCCTGATCACCACCTGGAAACAAAGCACTCGACCATTTCTGCTTGAATTGCCAATTAGCTTGAAGCAAAACTTTTAAAATATATATGAGGTGCCTCTGTACATTGAAAAACCAGGCCTGTATACATTTCTATATGGTAGGTTTCAAAAGGCTTCCCTGAGAAACAATTTATAGTTTGAGAGGCATTAAAATGACAATCATGATCATAAAAATGAAAGTCACCAGGACTTAATCACTGTCAATAAGGCACGGGTGAATAAATAAGGTTACACAAAAGATGGCATCATGGGTAGTAAATAATATTTATCATACATCATCATATATTACCTGAGGCAAAATGTTAAATGGTTTAACCATGAAAAGTGAATTTGCAGTGCACCATCATCACACTTCCCAATATAACCACAGTAAAACCCATACCTGCTACATAGTCCCCAATCCCGATAGTTGTAAGGGTGATGACCACAAAATAGATGGCCTCCAGTGCTGTCCAGTCCTCGATGAATTTGAAGATAACTGCAGGGATGGTGACGAAGACTATGCACCCAGCCAGGATGAAGAGGATGGTGGAAATCACTCTAATCTTTGTCTGGCTGACCTGCCTGTGTTTCTGCTGAAAGCAGGAAATCAAGGAATCCTTAGTCTCAACATTATGTATGTAAGACGTAGCACATTCATAGCTGAAAGACAGAGCTCAACAAAGGGCCACTATGACTATAATCCAACAACATCTATCCCACAGCTGTTCATCACGTCACCATTATGCCAGTAATTATCAACCCATGCATTTCCACCATGAACAACGGAATGGAGCTGAACAGAATTCCCATAATGTTTATTGTGTCCGGTATTTCTATATTTAAGAGTTAGAGACTTCTTGTCATGACTAGTGCTCAGCTTTAAATGCATCGATTTCCTTGCAACAGCCTGACTTTACAGTGACTTCTTAAAAGACTCATAGTCAATCTGTGTCTGCTCTTATCTGTAACCTGTATAGGCCGAGGAGTATGAAGAGGGAATACAGCACACATCTAAATGACATGGATTTACCCATGGTGAGAAAAAGATACTCTAAGGCTGAATTTTGATGCAATAATACAAAATCAAACTAAAACAAAAAAGTTCAAGCTCCATACTGATTTTCAAGTGTGTGGCGTTCAGATCTGAAACTTTAATCCTGATAATCCTCCTACTTTATTCAAGGGTATTGTTTGCAAAGACAATTATTATTCAGACACTAAGGCAATGGCCACAGACTGGAGTCTCTACCCATCTCATTTTGAGTAAGATGGATTGCAAATCAAAGCCTCAGTGGCTGTTATTACAATACATATACTCCAAAAAAGTGCATTTGAAGCAGCCAGGATCCTAGCTTCCCACAGCCATCAGGCCTGTGGAAACCGTAAGAGTATATATTTCAATTATTTACCTACCCGAAACATTTTTTCAACCTTTGCAATGCTCTTTACAAAAATGGTTCCAAGCTGATCACCAACTCCAGCCAAGAGAAATCCAAAAAGAGGAATGCCAAATATGGCATACATAATGCAGAAAATCTTCCCACCGTCAGTGCTGGGAGCAATGTTTCCATACCCTGTAGAGGGAATACAGGGCAAAATGAGGTGTTTTTATCATTCAAGCCATGTGAGTTCTACTCCGGGCCCAATGGATCCACATAAGGCAAGAGGAGATTGCTCACATAAAGAGGCTGGAGTGGGAAATATCAAATCATGGCATAAACCGAGGCCCACAAAATAAGAGAGGGAGAGAGCAGTAAGATTGGCAGATTCATTACAGGCCAGAAATCAAGCTCTATGGTGACAAGATTAAGTGATTTTCTGAGTGATAGGAGAAAGTGAAAATTCCCCAGGCAGCCTACATTGCCACTTTTTTTTCATCCCATTTTCAACCTCATAGTCTTCATCATCATGTTCCTTCATCAGCATCTGGTAATTTCAGTCTCCTGCCAAAGACATAACCCTTTACACTGAGAGGAAACAGTACTTCCAGCAAACCCTGAGGCACTGCGGAAGCTGCTTGTTTTTTTACATTTTCAAATTATGCTCATACATTTTATTTAATGAAAAAGTTCGATAAAACCCATCAGGAGAGACTGTGCATAATTTAGAGATTAACAACATTTCTGCTTGTATGTATTGCAGTTCCATAAATACACCTCCTTTTCTGATCCTTCACTTCACAACATAGAAACATGCATTAGCTAACAAAAACACCCTGTATTACATTATGTTTCCTGTTCCTCTTTTATTTAGAAAGAAACTATTTTGAGAAGTAAAACCATCCTCCATTGTGGTATAAGTGAAAAGGGGACCTTTGCAGATAATTAATGTTCTGAACCTACACTGTAAGAGGCAACATTAGCAACCAATGCTGGGAATACATGGTGTCAGCAATGTTGTCAGATTATGTTTTTTTCTGTTATTTTGGTTTCAGTTTTATACAACTGTTTTAATTTGTTTTGGTTAGTTTTCGTTTTCCCAGTCCATGTGGTTTTGTTTTAAATGCCTTCTGTGTCTGCTCCGCCTCCTGCCTTGTTAGCTGATTACCAATTCATTTCACTTGCCCGCTTGTTCACCTGTGTCTCATTTGTCCTGTGTATTTATACCTCATTTGTTCTCTTGTTCATTGCCAGTTCATCTCAGTGTGTTTCACCTGTTTTGATATCAGCCTTGTTCCTTGTGTTGCCTGCCTGCCTGCCTGCCTGCCTGCCTGCCTGCCTGCCTGCCTTCCTTGTGACTGTTGTTTTGGATTGTGTTTTTGCCAAGCCTGCCTGGTGTTTTGACTTTTACCTGCCTTATTACTGCTTTGCCCTTGGACTGCGTTTTGGTACCTTAGCTGTGATTTCCTGGCTTTTGATCCGTCCTGTCCCTGACCTTGATTTTTGTCTTTGCTGCTGTTTGATTAACTCACGTTTGTTATTCAGTCTGTCTGCGTTTGAGTCCCTGCCAGATTTGTGACATGGGAGTTTGATTAATTATAGAACAGCCATGCTTCCAAGCTATTAGCTGATACAGGCTCCACATTCTTATGCAAAAAGCTCTCCCCTGTAAAACAATGCAAAAGTAATTTTGAGTTGGCTAATTTCTGTACAATTTGCTCTCACTCTGGCTCCAAAACAGGCTGACCTTAACTGAAGTCTTAAGAAAAGCTGTCTTGAAAGCTTCTAACTTTTGCTTACCTATGGTGGTGATCACTGTGCCAGCGAAGAAAAAAGCACTCCCAAGATCCCAGTAACTGGAGTTGTAAGACATCTGCCCAATGGGGCTCACCCCAGCACTGGCAGCGTTTACAGCATGCTGCGAAATGCCAACAGTAAAAAATTATACAGTCACACAAACACTCTTTCAAACTTCCCATGCTGCCAGCTTTTTAGCATACAACAGAAATCAGAATGCAAAAATATACAGAATGTGGCTTCCAACACATCAGAACAAAGCATAACAAATACAAAATATTGTATTATTTGACAAAATAATGAAATTATTGCATTTTGAAATGGATAATAGGCAATAGTGTAAATGATCATCATGGTTTTATGAAAAGTTCCATCACAACTGTTAAAATAGCTGTTTACTGAGTGGGAAGAGCCTGGCCACAGTTCAAGGATGTAATTTTGAAACTTGACACTTCAGTAAAGTACAATGAACAAAGACAAAAAAAACAATAATCACAGCTTTCGTTTCATTTGAAATACACACTACAATACACTACACAAAATGAGTCACCACAATGAGTCAGCTGTGACTGAAATTCAGGGAGTACAAAGCTAAGTTGGGACAAGTAAGTTAGTGACAAGCCATGCGGCTCATGAGTGCAGTGAGTCATCATTATGAAAACACAGGGTGGTCCAGTGGCAGGAGGGCTGGAGAGGTCCTAGATCAGAGTCACTTTCCCGACAGGACATCCCGACAGCAGATGGAGGCTGCGTGTTGAGAAGAGGGAGGTGTGCTGCCAGCCACTGTGGAGCAGTTCAGGTGTGAACATTAGGCAGCAATGGCATTGTGTCAAGCGAGCTGAAGGGTAAAGTCACTTTCTAAAGGTTCTGAAGTTTGGACAAGTGCAGACAACTTTGCGGTAGTCCCCTGATCTTCACTCCTAGTCCTAGAGGGCCTCAAAGTATAGGGCTTTTTACTGTTACTCAGCACATAACCAAATTAACTCACCTGGTTTGATCTGAACTAGTTGTGTCATTTTTAGTCAAAACAAAAACATACATAAACACTGACCTTTCAGGGTCAGAACTGCACTCCCTATTGTGGTCTATAGAAACATTTTAACTTAAATGCCACACAGGTCACACCCACATGGCCCCACTGAATGTGCTGAACAGATGAAAAGCTTTAAGGCTAGCATCATTAATTACACTTTCAGTAATGCTTAAATCTTGGTGGATGGTTAAGATGATACTAAAGAGTGGTATCAAATTATTAAATGGATTTGATAATCTCTTTAAATGCTTAAGAAGTTTCATATGTGTGGCAGGTTAGATTTGGCAATCATATTCAATTCTACATTCTCTCTGATGTGCTGTTAGGACTGAATTGATTCTGCCAACAACAGTACATTTCAGGAAATGTCTCCTCAATTTTTTCTGTGCTGTCAGGTGGGTTTTATTGGGCTTATGAAATATACATTTATCCCTCCACTGAACAATTGTGTTTGTGACAAAAAAAAAAAATGAAAACGTGTAACTGTGAGTCAAAGATAAGGATTAATGTTGACTGGATCTAGACCTTACCCTGAGGACATACATTATTTCCACCCACATATACTTGTGAATGTAAAGGGGATAATTTTCTCTGAGGCTACAGCTCTCATGTCTCTACCTGAGTTTGAGAAACTATGTCATTATTCTAATGGACTCTGATCCCTTCAGTTTGGCCAAGGAACTCTGGCACAACTGATGGGCTGAATGCCCCTGCCAGAAAAGGTAAGAGGTACAAAAGATGAGTTGTTCCAAATATAAGCGATTTCATTTCTCTGGTAATGGTTAAGCCACACAAATTTTATATGCATAATAGATGGGCCAATTGTCTCTGCACTCTCCTAGCTATTCATATGTAATGAAATATATATCATTTCAATAGGATGATTAGCCACAATAATTTTTGATGAAAACAGATGCTCAAAGTCAAAGTTTAATGTTACTGTTGCAAATTAAATATCAGCTGATAGAGCTGTCTTGGTAAACGAAGCTGCCAAAGTCACCCCCTTTCAAAATCCCTGAGAATGAGTTCTCCTCTAGACTGTCATTTATACTATTCATGTAAAGATGCTAATTGTGTAATTATTAGATACAGTATTCCACATGTATGATATTATCTGCATATCATTTATGTCCCTCATTTACAGATTTGTTCTTTGAAACAGGTTGCAACCACCTGCATAGACTTAAAGTACTACCCTAAAGCAGCTTCATTAAAGACTTCTGTATTTAAAAAAAATGCATTTACATCTCACTTTCACCCAGAGTGCTGAAACCAAGTGTTAGATCTAACTAATGAAAGCACTGCAAAGTGCCATTAGTTTCTTAGGACATATTTCTTAGCTGAAGTCTTCTGAAGACAGTCTACACCTACGCTCTCTGGAGTTTTACAAGTTCAAGCTTTGTGTTTCAGATGTGGTCCAGCTCTCTTTCAGCTGTTGCGAGAACATTGAAAAATGGTTTGTAATGTTTTATCCACATCATTTTGATGAGAGTTTTTTTAATGCGCTGAGATCAACTGGAATCATGATTAACTCGAAGTGGTTTATAAGGACACTCTGTGCAGTTAAAAAAAACAAACAAACCGCTTGACAAACACAATCCTGAAACACTTGATTAAACTGCAGAATGCAAACACCAATTTCTCTTCTTAAAGCAAGTCCTCCGTTTGTACTATAATGAAGTTACTGAAGCATGCACTCCATCATGCAGAAAGGCACTGTGGGTAATGTATGAAATATATTGCTTAAATACCTCAGTCCTTGACAAAATGCAATTAGAATCTTAATGAGGTCTTACTATTCCAACACTGTCTTTACTTCAGTGTCAGAAAAATGCACCTTCCTTCATTCTCTTATAAGTGAAAACACATCTTAAAAACATGTGTGGAATCCACAATTAGTCATTAAATCAAGCATCAAGTATTACAGTTTTGTTTATGACTTGTGAAAGGTTAAGGAAGTAATCATAAATCTGGATTAACACAATATATTTTTAAAGAGGGAACAACCACATATTTAAATCAAGATTGTCTTTTTCTTGTTTCTTTAAACATGGTGCACTGTAATATGACTGCAAGTAAACTGCATCCTCAGCAAAACTGAACAAACAGATGACAAACATCATGGCTGGAAGTTTTTATTTCAACAGGGTTTTTAATAAACAGCACATTTCTTACCATGTGCTTGAAAAAGGAATCAACTTAAGTTTGCTTACCTTGCATGCGACTGCAATCAAAATTATCTTAACAAACCTCAAAGACAGTAAATGCTAAATCACACATTCAAAAATAAGCAGATATCATAAAAGCAGAGATCAGAGACCAGCAGTACACATCCATCCCCTATAACTCTGAGTTAAGCAGTTGTCAATGTAATATGAATAAGTACACTGGCAATGAGCAGAAAGAGTGCCTAAATCCCTGACACCGCCATAACAATCCCAGCACCCAGCCCAGGCTTTGACAGCGCTCTGAGTCTCTGTTTGACAAGCGAACCATCTGGAGCGACACCAAGGGATGGCAAAGAACCTCCATGAAACAGCACTTTATGAAACTATCAAGAAAAAAGTTCAGTTTTATTCAGTCTGACAGAGTTTGTTTCAGAACACATGCCCGTGAGTACATCCTCTAGAAACAACAGAAGCTTGTGGCAGTTTGTAGACTGTCTTCTCTCTTTCTGTTACAGCTTTGGCACTGTCTGAGCATTACTGTGATATAATGTACAGCATACACTGATGGGTTGAAAAAACACGGTAAATTCACTATTAGATCCATTAGGTCAAGAAACATCAGCTCTGCTAAGTCCAACCGTGAGTCAGATGATGGTTTAGTGAGCTGTTTTGGGTATTTTATCATTGTAATCTTGAACCACATTCAACCATGGCAACTTTCCTCTTTTTACTACGGTATAACTGATGTCAATACATTCATGCCCCTCCCAGATGCCTCAAACACTTTACATGGCCATTTTCAAAGAGAATGCATTTAACTGATAAATAATTACCCACAGGCTGTCCAGATTTTATGTTAGTACCTACCACAGGAAAAACAGTTATCGATCATTAAAACCTAACTGTATTTCTGCCCAATGGATGTGTGTTTGTGTGATTGGAGAAATGCCATGGGTATCCAGTAGATATGAGAAAATATCCCATCACTATTAGAAAATTTGTGTGGGAAGTGAGGACATGTTGTGAAATTTCACTGCTATAATTTCACAGAGATGTTGCTGAGAAATCCTAGCACCTTGGCAACTACTTTAAAATCAGTATGCAACATGCACATTTCATTTTAACTCCACATTCCATTATTGTTCTTTGGTCTCGTAATACCTAATTATGCTTTGCCATTCCTTGATCGCTCATGTTTTCTGTTTTCAAAGAAGCAATAGTCTGGAAAATACAAAACTAACTAAGCTCAAAAACAAAAAGGTGGGTGTGTCTTGACCGAATGCATCACCCAGATCTAAACAGAATCACAAAATCGAGATGTATGCATTTTAAAAATGAATGCAAATAAATTGCAATTCTGGCTTTCAACACTCCAGAATGACTTGTTACAGCTTTCAACATGACCACCTTTGAGGACAATCCATTTTGAAAATTCAAACACCAATTAGCTTAATACTGTCATCGGTCAAGTGTACTGCTGTACATCGAATCACTCTGTTGTTGATAACGCAACACTAGTGGCAATTATGAATTAGCCCAGAAAACTTATATGGAGATTTAATAGCTTGAGCTATCACAGTTCAAGCTATTAAATTTCCCAATTAACTTCTTCTATATTAACAGCAAAAAGAAACATTGTTTTATACTTTCCAAACCTTTTGAATGCTTTCCCAATACCAGGAAAGGGGCCCACCCGCTTCCTGAATGTCAGATCCCAGGATACACATATTGACAGTTCCTTGACATCAGCATCCTTATCCCTTGACCATATTTTAGTGTTTTCCACTTCAGAGCCTCTTCCACGGCAACATCTTACTTCTGTTTCTAGACAGACATTTCCACCCTTTGTACTGCCAAATTCTATGCTAACCACAATGAAAGCATATTAATACTGATTTAATAGCACTGTATGAATACACTTCATTGTGTGGTGTATGTTAGTTAATAAAAATCACCTTATTCAAGCCAGTAATGAAGAGAATCCTTTTACAAATTTGCTCTTTTTCCTCTGTTCATCCTAAAAGACAAAGGATATTGCATTCCAATAATTTCCAAAGAATGTTGGTAGGGTAACTATTTGTAATCGAAAGCCTTCTTTTGGCCTTTTAACCACGCATTGGAAATCATACTGAGAGCTGATAAAAAGATGGAATGTGAAAAGAAACTATTACAAAGCAATAAATACAAGCAGCTACTGGAGTTAGGAACTGGAGCAGGATTATGTAAATTGCAAGTGTATGAAGTGAGTTAAGAAATCAGTTTGTAAAACATATATCATTTATCCTGTGCACTACATTACGCTAGTACCATTCTAGCCACATAGGGAGTAACATTGCTTAGGTTGGGTGGCTTCAGTTCAGCTTCCCAAGCCCAGTGCCAAAGAGAGCACTCCACATTTACAGATACTGTCCATGGAGGGAAGGCACATGGTACATGTAGGTACACCATTTTTTCCAAGGATCTGCACTCTTGGGCATTGTACTCTAATTATATGATATGGTGTCTATTTCTTAAAAAAATTGTTTCCATGTCTCTCTTAATATTACAGTCCTGGTCTCTAATGCTTTGTCAATTGTTTTGTTAAAGCTGCTGTACTGGTCATGTGCTGTTCATTTATGTCTGTAAATACTGCATGATTAGTCTTTGGTCTACCCCTTTCTTCTGGTAAATAGTACAAAATTAGTCTTTTGCCTGTCCAGTTCACTCAGTAACTTTGTCCATTCCTCCCTGTAAACATTACAGAGATTGTTTTGGATCAGTCAATTTCACTGGGTAAATACCGAAGCTGAGGTCTCACATCCACACCGTGCACTAATTATGCAGCCTACCATAATGGTGCATTTAAACGTGCAGTTCTGCTGCTATGAACAGTAATCCTACCCACCATGTAGTAGTTCTGTTATTCAGTGGCCCCACTCACCACTCACGGCTACCTAAGCACAGTTAAATCAGCTTAGTTTTCAAAATAACGTTGCACACAGTATAAAGCAACACTGCTGTCTCATACCACTTGGAACTTCTTTATCTTTGAATATGGAGGTATTCATAAGATATTAGATATCAGCAAAATGCATCCAAAATTTTGCATACTGACTCTCTCTGACTAGTCAGTCTGCACATGGCATTTAATTATTAATTAGTTGACGTGATTGACCTGGGGACAGCATATGGAGAAGCTATGAATGGCAGGTCATTGGCAGGGATTCTTGAACTGATACCCCATGACATCTGGATATAGATCAGCAGCTTATATCAGCTAATTAGCCTTAACGGTACCAGAGGTTGCATGAACAAATTAATGCTAAGTGTCCCTTTCCAGTCCTTCCGATGTATTGACTAGAATGTCTGCAATAAGAAATTTATAAAATGTCAACATCTTAAGGTTTGAAGCAGGAATCTCTATTGTCATGCATCAAATGGCAATGTGTAAGTCAAGGGATTTGCTTACTTTTATGAGCTCATCCAGCTCAGAGGGGGTGACGCATGGATGTTTCTGCAGGAACTCCACCTTCTCCTGTATGATGTTGTCCTTGCGGTTTCTTTCAGGTTGTTGCTCCAGGGCACGAAACACCAGCCCCCCAATGACCAGGTAGACCACCACCACCACAAAGACGGCTAGCACTGTCTTCCACTTCATGACAGTGTGGAGTGCAGAGCTACTACTATCCATGCTGGCTACGACTGTAGAGCGGGAAGACACAGAGAGCCTGGGGAGGGGGCAGTGGCCATTGGGCATGGCTTCACAGCCCATGGGGTTCTGCATGGTGGCCACACTGGCCTGAACCAGGCTGGATTTGGCCACCCCAGCCTGAACCTTCCTTGGAGAAGCCACGTTTGTCTGAACAGCCACTGGGAGGAAAGAAAGAGAGAAGGAGAGGAGAGAGAGAGTGAGACAGAGTGAGAGAAAGGAAAAAAAGAGATTGAGAGAGAAATAGAGAAATTACTTTTGTGATAGTCCCTACTAGTGGATATGACCATTTTAGGTTAAGCTACCTCTGAGGAAAAATACTGGAGTTACTTAATGTGCCATACCTTATAAGATGGCATCAGTGGACCAAACCAGCACAAAGGGACAAAATAAAACTGAGGTTACTGATGCAAATAGCCATTTCCTGCCATTCAAAAATAAAGTTACAACACAGATATAAGAGGCAAAATAATGCCGTGAACCAACATCCACTTTTAGAGAGAAGGGTAACTTTTACCTTTTCAATCCCTATTTTTTTTATTTCTGCCCTATTTATACAAGCCTGCCAGTAACTCAGTAATTCCCACCCTCTATTCAAGACCACTTCAATTCTGAGTTTGCAATGCACATGTTACATCAACTTTGAAATAAATCCTGGGTTCCCAGGTCTGTGCAAAAAATGAGGTTCATCCCATGGAGATATCAGCATTAAAAGGATGATGTGAAGAAGAAGCTTAAATGCATATCTGTTGAATTTAGATAAGACAGTAAGTCCTTTCATGATCAGCCTAAACCATTAACAGCATGTTGTTGTAATGGCAAACTGTTTGAGTAACACTGTAATTGATACCGGTCGACAAACAAGAGGTGGATCCCTGAAGACGACATAATGATGAAAGCTATTAGACCTGTGTGACGTAGCATGCAGTTCATTTCCAGTACAACTGTATTTTAGCATTATTTGATTTGTCAGATGAGGTTTACCATAGTATATCCATGTGTTTAGATATCAAACAATAGCAGAAACTATAGTATAATGCTTCAGCATTGGAATTGAAGACATGATAGTCTACTACACCACAGCACCATACCAGCATCACTGCAGATGAAACATATGCACTCCTACAAATGCATTCAACCACAAACCAGTTTTACACACCACAGGCCACACAGTACCAAAGGAGTTTAGGCAGCAATGATCGGAGAGCTGTTCCTCTCCTTGACAACTGGTATTGAGAGTTGCCAGCACATTGGTGATAGGGGCTAGTGCAACAGTAACCCAACAAAGCCTGTTTGAATCAAACTCAAGTGACCACTGACCACATTGTCTCATTATATTAAACTACTGGGCATAGCTGTCCAGTGTCATAGCCAGGGATCTAACCTGCATAGGTCTAGCATTTATAGCAAACATATTTTTTAAGAGAGCCGTTTAGGAACTCCCCTCTCAAGTGAATGTTTACAGGTGGAGAATGGAATACAGCAATTACTAATTTCCTCTATTATGTATAAATACCAAATTTTGTATGTCCTTCCAAATTTCCTCCCAAAATCTTGCATTTTCCTAATATAAATAAACTTTTATTTTTATGAACTACTTATTAGTTCATGCTACTTAAACTACTAATTTGTAAAACAGGTAAATATTGAAATGTTTATTATACAATAAACACCTGGATTAATAAAAAAAAAAATTAAATGAAACTGACTTCCCACATGGAATTGTATGAATAAAATAAAACTGAATCAAAACAATGAAAATAAATGTTCCTATAAGATGTTCCATTATGAACTACACAATAATGTAATGAAAATCAACTGTCCCACCAGGTAAGGTACAATCAGAGACAGAGAGTCTGATTGCATTGATCAAAGGCAACAGATGGGGAGAGAAAAACCCAGAGCTTGGATGGGTTGTAAGCCCTTGCAGTTTAAACTAAGCAGTTTAATGGATCCTTTCTCATCTGTAATAAGAAAGTGACCCATCTTTAATTTACAGCTATTTTTGTTAGAGACAGCTCCTCAGGTGAAGCGTGCTGTCATTAGCTTTTTAGCGCTTCGTCTGTCTTCATCAAATACTGCTGAGCACAGCAAGTTGATAGCTCCTGCCTCAAGAAGTTGGACTGTTCTCATTTTGATTCATGGCCACCTCCTCCATGAGTCAAGGACAGCCGAGAAGACCTGCAATCACCACTTCACTTCCCGGAGCAACAGATTTCACAAATTGATTAAAATACTGAAGTCATCAGAGGAATGACTACAATTAGAAAAGATATTGTATACGGATGAATACTGCAAGCATGATGAATTTAGGAACAATGGTTATAAGAGAGAACGCCACTTTGCCTTGAGAGAGAACATTATACATTACTTGTATTTGATATTTGATCTAAAATAGAAAATCAGCTTTGCTAAGAAAACAAAAATGGGCACATTTATTACTGAATATGTTAAATATAATATTTACCATATACCCATATGAGCAAGATAGAACAAACACCTATAAATCAGAAAGAATTTCTATATTGGTACAACTGTTAAATGTGTCTTGGGAAGACACATTGGAAAATGTACATGCTTCTCATGAAAAAAAAAATGTGCAGAATTCACGTTACTACAGCTACAACTCAGCTGAGTTATATGCCACCCCATACTTCATAATTCATCATTCATGGCAGAAGCAGAGATCTCCTCATTTGGACAGCCAATGGGCATGTCTACATGGACTCTGCCTGCTATACAAATATGTATGAGGTAGGAAATGTTAATGCACCTATATAGTAAGGTTTCTTTTTCAATATGAATATGCCCACGACAGAGATATACCCATGTTTGATGGGATGCAGGTATCTGTTCTTCCTTTAATACTTCCCTCTATGAGCTTATAAAACATCTAAGCTGGAGTAAGGCAGATACACATTTCCAATTCCGCCTGTTTAAAAGAAGCGTTCTTTTAAACTCACCCATATTCCAACAATAAAAAAGGGAATCACAGTATGTAGTAAAACACAGCGAAAATAATTCTCAGAAAGCTAGTAAGAAAGATAAAAAAAACTGATTCGGTACACTCGAAACAAGTACCTAAACTACTGTAAGAATTGTATTTCATCTTTCTCTAGTCGGTTGGAATTCGTTGAAATAATATTGTCTTCAATTACTTATTTCCGTGAATAAATTGTCTCATTCGCAAATTCCTCAACTTACCACTCTCGCCAAAAAGTAATGCAAGTAATTGGTCATAATTTATCAGTACTACACCTAAATTATGCACCCACAATAACAAACTTTTCATGTGGCAAAATAATGCTCTACCAACCTTGTTCTTGTTCCCAATTCACTTGCTTCCTTTGATTCTCTATTGGGAATTTCATCTCTTTTGTTCTCTTTCAGTTGCCTAAAAACAAAGAATGTCTTCCCAACAGCTACGTCCAAAATGGATTAATGATTCTGTTTGGCCAGCGCCCTTCCTTCGAAGGCGTTCGTTAAAACAGATCCTGCACTAAATAGGTGGAGAACCAAACGCAGAAGAAACGCATCATCTATATCTTTTTCTCATCAGGCGCGTGGTGCTTGCCGGAACAGATTGATCATTTTGAGCTTTCTGCCTGCCCTACCAGGAGCATCCAACTGACAGCTCGCTGCAGAATTACTCACACACCAGCCCTCCTCTAAGCAAGAAACGTGGATCTCGACACCGAATGAAAGCAGAGATGAACTTCCCACTAGCTTGATCTACCGCACAAAGGGTGGGCTCCGTTGAATCCATTTCAGCAAACTAGCGGTTGGGAAGACTACAACCGAGTCATCGTGCAGTCTCCAGTTTGTTTTACCCCTTTTAACATTTACGCCAAATGGATTTGTCATCTTTCAACCTGCTTTAGAATTACGGATGATACACAGGTCTTGAACAAAATAAATGAGGGCCTCATCATAGTAACGACGTAGTAAATTATGTGCTCCATTCACGCAGATTTTCACTCAATTTCACTTACTGGCTTTGATTTTGTCGTGTATGGATGAGGCAGGAACCGCCTCCCCGAACCTCGTTGTTAGGTGGAGTTAAGCACAGGAGATACGACTAAGGAGTGGGGCGAAGAGACAGGCACATGGCAACTGAGAAGGCCCTTGTGGCAACTAAAGCAATTCATGTTAGTATTCTTTCTCTAGAAAAACACGCAGAATTTTAGCATGTGGGGGGAAATCATGAATAATTAATGAGAAGCGAGCTAGATTTCTGTCACACATTGCCGTCTCTCACGCGTTGCCAACCTATTATTGGCTGTGCACAGTAAGCAGGGGGGTGTAAAACGTTTACTTACTGCCAAGGAAAATACAGATGAAACAAGCAAAACTGATTAAGTACAGAAATAACACGAATGTCCTGCTTATGCGTTTATGTTATGTTGAGAATTGACATGGAACACAGATGCTGTAGTGTTCTGAATCCTACCCACATTTTTGCCATAAAGGAGCATGGCATTATTTACATAGTATGCCTATTTTATACTGCTTATTTGTTTTGTGTCCATAGAGTTATTGCAAGAATATAACATTTTGTCTCATAATCTTTGCCATCTTTGTTTAAATATGGGGAATTAACTTCCTGTATTGTGCACCCCTACCTGCCTATATGTCCTTTGTGTCTGCACCCCTCAGTTCCCATCCACTCCCCTCCCCCGATGTGCACCTGCTCACAGCATGTTCCCCCTTCAGCCACTTCCATCATACCCTGTCTGTCTTCCTTTTCAGTGAGGTGCATGTTGGGGGTTAATATTTGGAACATTGCAGGCTTGAAAAATGTCTCACTGAGATACATGGAACAACCAGTGGCATTGAAGACATGTGATTGTGCTTGCCTGATGAAAGACCGACAGCACAGTGAACTGGTTAGTGTTTATCTGGCTGGTAGTGACCCGAAGGAGTGGAATAGTGCTTTGACAGTTGCTTGCCAGGATTTCATTTTCCTTCGGCAAATATTCAAACAAATAATTTTAGAAACATTATAAAATCTTAAACAAGGAATGTATATTATATTATATTATTGTTTAAATATCATGAATTATGTAATTACTGATTGTGGTGTAATAGGGAAATATCATGTTTGATTTTGCAAGGTAATTTAATAAGGTGTATCTTTGGAAATATAATGAAAAGGATACAATGATCCTGAAAAATATTGCAATATAACACAATTTAGGTATTGTGTTGGGCCAGGCATGTGCAAGCAGTTGTGGCAGCCATCTCACCCCTCTTGTGCTGCTGTCCTCACATACATAAAATGAATCACAAAGTGTAGCTATATTTGGGTGTTTCTGGGTCAAAGGGTCCCACAAACAAAACAGTAAATGCACTCATGAAAGCTGTACTTTCTTAACAGTATTGTTCTTATGACAAAAAATGAGCTAATTCTTTTTTTCATTACAGCATGGGTGTTTCTTGCATATTCTCAGATTTAGTGATTGTTTTAACATAAACTAGTGACTTTAACTCTATGATCTCACAGTTGGCTTGAAACCAGTGATTGAGTATTGTTGACTTGAACATATTTCTCTGAAATTTGTGACTGCTTAATTATAAACATGATGTGCAGTATGTTCATAGCATCATGTACAGCATATTCATTAAATATGCATCTTTGTAAGTACTGCATCTGTCTGCCTTATGTGGTTTATGTGTTTAAATAACATACAATTAGGGAACTGACTGTTTTTAAATCACTGTAAATACACTTTTTTATAAGATACAGGCAACCTAAATATGTAGAGTTCCTATTGCAAATGTGGATGTCAATTAGAGTAGCCATTCAGAATAATTAAAAAGGTGTAACACTGACCTGAGTATTTTCCAATCAGTTTTCTTTTCAATCCTAAAAAAGTTCCTCCTTGAGATGCCTAAGGTTAAATAAGCATACACTTAGTATCACATGGGAACACACTATGCATTATTTTACAGCAAGGGGCAAGTCCTTCACTTACTTGTTTATCCTAAATAAACCCTGAATGCATGTTGGTTCCCTTTAATATATTTGTAATACATGCTGAAAACATATACTTATCACTCCTAATATTGTTGTTCTGAGTCATTATTTTGCTCATTTTTATTGTTCAGCTCTGTGCAGCATGTTCTGCTGGACCACTTTTTCATATTAACAGAAAAAGGCCTGAAAAAGTAAGATATTGATTCATCATCTGCATTGGCTATCTATATATTCATTAATAAAGCACCGGTCACAGGTCTAGTTGAAAGGCATTATCATCTTGAATTAATTTTGAGAGAAAACACTGATGACCTGGCTAGTTGCTAACATCCATTGAAATATGTTATTTGAATGCTGGCCACACTGAAGATTACATGTCCACACATCGCAATATCATGCCATTCAAATATTTGTTTACATTTTTATTGTGTTTTGCAGGTGATCTTAATCCATGCCAACAGTATTACACTGACTGCCCTTCATTTTGCTATATATATATATATTTTTTTTGTGATGTCTGATGGTCTGTCATGGAGGCAATCTTCATTGATAAAAACTCAAGGTAACTGAATAATCGAGTCAATATAACAAGCTCCACCATTTCTGTACCATTCTGTATGCATTTATGATTGGCTTTCTATTCATTTTCAAACTGTACGTTATTGTCTCGTACTTGGGAATTTCATATGATCAATATCTTACAGCAGTCTGATAGTATTACATAAATTTTAAGCTTGTATAAATATGTGTGTTTGAGGAAGTCAAGGTTTCGTGTCATGTGATGAATTACACAATTTATTTACTAAATGTAGGTTTCTTGAGCATGTGCACAGTGTCTGCTCAGCTTTCAACTGAATTTCTACCCTGAAACACAAATGTAGTGAAGAATAAATTCAACCATCAGGATCCACTTATTAAAATTCAGAGATATTCATACCATGATCAACTTTAAAATACACTTTAAATTCAAAGCTTTCCACTATACATTATGCTGAGTAGGCATGAATCACCCCAGAGACTCTTTTTTTCTACTGCATTTAATTATGAATGAAATTTGCTGTGCCCCCTAAGAATGCCCATTAATAGTTAATGATATGGCATCTTCAGGACTGGATAATGACCACATGTGTTGCGCTGTCAATTAAAAATTCGAGTACATTTCTGTCTCAGTGCTGATTTTTCTGTCTTTCATTGCACCTTTGGTAAATGAAATATGTTTCACATACAAAGCCAAGGTTTTAAGGAAACAGTTGTATTAGATGATAAAGTATGTGTATCTGTGTGTGTGTGTGTGTGTGTGTGTGTGTGTGAGAGAGAGAGAGAGAGAGAGAGAAAGAGAGAGAGAGAGAGATTTTTTTAAAGTCTGAATATGCTTTGCTGTACAAAGTCCCAAAGCACCACACCATGGCACAATGAATTCATATTTTAAAAAATCAGAATTTAGTTTACTCAAACATATGAAACAAGCTTATGGCTTGGCATTTTGGAGGATTTGGGAAGATACCATAATGTCTATGTCTTTACTATATTTCTGTATTACTTGTAGAAAATTACTTGCAATTATCATATTAACCATCAAATGAACTTATCATTGAGCCCAACAATGACTCTGCAAAACATTTCATATCGGATTTTCATGAAGGCTTTTAAATGTGTCATTGTGAGGATATGATACGAATAATGGAAGATGGTTCTGGGGGACTTGGGAAAGCAGTAAGTACACTGGGAGATCCAACCAATGACCCCCACCCTTCAAAGATTTCAGGAGGTAACAGCAGACCAATGGGGAAAACAGAGTACAAGAATAAGAAAAAAATAATTAAAATACCACTATATATAATATAATTAAAACACAATCACGTATTATACAATTATCACAGATGATTGATTTAAAATATAGCAAATGTCCCTATATAACATTTATTCATTCGAATAACGTGCACTTTAATCATTAAAATGCAGGAACTCATTCTCTTATAACTACTAGTTCAGAACACGGCTTTCTCCTGAGTGTTCATCCTATTTGCCTGTATCCAACCTTTACATTATACAGATGAAATTTGGCTTTGTGCTTGTTCATTGCACATTGAACCTCCTCCACATTAGCTACTTATTATTCACCTCCAAATTCACTGAATCAGCACATGGGAGAGAATCCTGACGTGTTTACGTGAACGCAATGACGTACACGTAGCAACCAGCATGGCGACGAGGAAAGCTTTGCTCATTATCAGTGTTATATTATGACTAGGATTGACGACAGCGCTTAAGCCTTTCGGTTTCCAGTTGTAAGAATAAGGCTTTTCAAATTGGCGAACTAAAATAAAGACATTGTTACATGGCATACCGACATATAATCTTAGCCAAATAAACACAAAAATGAAAGTGCATTTAGCTCCATACATAAATGTCCAGCTGGCGAGCTAACATGCAAGAGCATGGGATATACTATACTCATGGACGCAAGGAAAGGTACGTTAAGTTCATACATTTATTCGTAGCAGACTTTGCATTCACTTTAGCTCTATACTTTGTAAGCCACTGCTCCCTCGTTTAGATGTTAGTCCTCTAACCAGGTCGCAGACAGCGAGGATCACATATTTAGTTTTTCACACCGAACGGGGACGAAAACGACAGCTTGCTTGATACATTTGCTATCTAGCTTGCTAACGTTAGCGGAATTAATTTCCTGAACTCCTATAGCTACCTACTTTGCTAAAGTTAACATTTAGTTAAAGCCAAATGTACAGTCATTTGTGAACTATTAGCTGAACTAATGACAAATACAACTGTGGTCTTACTGTAAGCTAAAGAATTTTCTATTTTTAGTGAACGCGTCACCTGTCCCAATGTACAGTTTGGCTGGGCCGTTCAAGGGACATATGAGTTTCAAAAGCAGCCGTAAGTAATTGCGTACAAAGTCATTCTACTTTGATGAAGGTAACGGTAGTGTAGTGCGAATAAATAAAATGTCGTAATGTAAATGAGATTCACGCGGTCAGGCAGTATACCCGAAGTGTTACATTTAACGTTGGCTGAAATCACATTAAAAAAAAAAAACTATTATTACCCATGTATTATTGGATACACACACACACACACACACACACACACACACACACACACACACACACACACACACACACTTGCAGTTCTATTCCTAAGGAACCTTCGTGAGAAAGAAAATGTTCTTTGAAATTTGGGGAATGAATGTGAACTGTATTTCTTTGCTTCAGTTTACTGCCCTGGATCTGCAAGCAAACTGTCGAACCAGTATCTGATCGAAGATCATATGGTATCCCATTACAAAAAAGTTTACTCAGCCAAAGGTAAGAAAGTTCTGACAGCAATTCTTTTATTGAGGCGTGCTTTTGTGTGTATGATGTTGTATTTTTCAAAATCACAGCTGGCAATTGAGCAAATGTAATGCAGCCTTCAGGCTACATAACACATTGCACTATACTTTATATTGTGTGAGTGTGAGATCCCCCTACTCTACCATCTCTTTGTTTGGAATTTAATTTTAATTTTTGCAAATCAGAATTAGAGTTGAAACATTTGAATAATAGAATCACTTTAAAAAGGTTGTATTATTTAAGCATTTCAGCTCAGATTCAGGTTTAAAATAATTAAATGAAAGGCAAACTTAGGAAATTGTTTATGTTTGGTGAATACATAATCTTGTGTGCCTTGTAGGGCAATACTTTTAGCCAATTGGTACACTTCATGAAGACAACCAATATTCTTACTGTACCAAAATTTTGGGTAGTTTTGCAATGCTTTTAAACCATGAAAATGAAATGAGTCACAACAGCTGTATCAGCAGGATGAAACTTAATGGTTTGAAGAAAACTTTGCACAGAATTTTCTTTTAACTGACTCTTCTTTCATTGTGAACTTAGACCCCCTAGAAAATTGTCCTTTGGCTATACATTAACAAAATGACAACTCAAATAATGCATTCTTCACCTCCGAAATCTCTATAGTTTCTGGAGGACAAATTCGAGGCATTTTTTGGCCATTTTAAGTTTTTAAAAAAGGAACAGCGCCCTCAAGAGGCCAGATTTCAAAGGGCCATATCCTGAGAACCATGGGTACAATTGAAAAAATCTTTTTGATAGTTTCTTGTCTCAGTGACATTTGCAATGTACTGCTGACCTGCCTGACACAGAGTTACAAAACGCATCCAGATTTCCATTCTTATAATTGAATGATCTGTAGGACATAGGCTTCTATCTTTTATTGAATTTTTATGATAACATATTTATTGTACTTCTATTATTCATTTTTCAGCCGCTGTGGACTCGTCAGTACCCAAAAGTTTGCTCAGCAGTGTGAAATGTAAGTTGATTTTGTTTAGTACTCATAACTCATTAAAATTAATTTCTTTTCAGATGTGTTAAAACAGCACCCCCAATTTATTTAATTAGATTTCAAGGTTTAGTTAAAGTAAAATAACACCAATGCATGTTCTTTTCCTACTCTGATATAAAAATACAGACTCTCTTACTCATTTTGATAAATTTGGAAAAAAATGTCTCATTTGAAGTACAGTAATGAACCGTTGACATAATGCATTTACAATAAATTGTGATAGGAGCAAGTGTAATACTGCAAGTGTGATACTGTGGAGCAGTTGTTTAGAACTGTCCCATGGTACTGTAAGGACATCTGGAAATCTCAGGTTCATTGGCTGCTGTTAAGATCATTGCTGTAACCTGTATTTTATCAAGATGCATTGTTTTAGTACATCATAACAGAGTGTAGGATTGTTGTCCATTCTTCCTCATTATCTTCAAAGACAATGATCAGAAGAAACGTGAGCAGTTAAAGAAGGATGTGGTTAGGAATGAGAGACAGACTCAATCAGTCCGTTCACTGTCCCAGAAGAGTACCAGGAGTGATACCAGACTCTCAGCTGCTGAAATCATCCAGGTAAGGATGAATGTGTGTTTTACAGTGGCAATGAAGCCATTTACATTTTGGTTGCCAGGTTGTGTTGAAAAATTGAGTGAGATGATGTGGTTTTGCATTGTGTTTAAAAAGCAATCTGGCAACTTTTCTTAAGTAAAACAAACAAGAGTTTCCTGGGAAAAACAAAAGAAATAAGAGCACAAATATAATTTCAGCAATACCAGTATGTATTAGTGTCACCTCTTTGTCAATTTCCAAACATCTATGTTTCATTACATGTAGTTTGTCTTATAACTAGTGGTCTACCATGGACCTGTTTTGACTAACTTTGACAGTTTATAGCATTAGAATGTACTTGTGTGCTCTGTCTTCTGTGTGTATTTTTTGTCACAGAAAATTCTTGTCCTTGAGATTTGTGTATATATTTATTTGATTTAGTGCAAAGCTTAATGAATGACATGTTCATGCTATCACTTTTGAGTTGGGGTGTACAAGTGGAAATGAAAGAGTGAAAATAAATTGGAAAAATGTAATGTATGATTTTTACTCGGAATCATATTCAGTTCATATTGTGGAAGTAATTTATGCTGTGAATGCCAGTTAACTAGTCTAGCAAATGGAATTAAAGGTAAGTGGACTGTAACATGTAACACACATACCAATGTCCCCTGTCATTGCAGAGTCATGCATCTATTCAGAGAGGAGAGGCCACTTCTCCCTATATGGGAAGCCCCATGATGTCCACCCCCAGATTCACCACGTCTTTCCACTCAAAGCAAATTGTTTACGCCTCCCAAACAGATAACCGAATTTGGAGCCCCACACACCGCTACCATTCTGCCTCTGAGTTCAGCTATCGGAGCCCCAATTCCCAGAGGCAACCTTCAGCCCGCTCCTGTTTCACCTCCAGTACTCACAATGGATACAAGTCCTTCCAAGATCCAGTTCAGAAGACCTACAGTGGTGACCTTCTGAGGAAGCACTCGCATCATTTCACCGAACACAAGCCCTTCACACCCCGAACACTGAAGACAGAGAGCAAGTCCTTTTTGTCTCAATATCGGTTCTATACCCCTCCCCGGAGAAAACCAAAAGCCACATGGCTGACTCATCAGGACACATACCATGGAAGGTGTGCTGGAAGATAGTTTTTTCAAGGAAAAATTTATGTGTTTTGTTTACTTTTGCATTTTTCACTAGGGTACTTTGTGTTGCCACAGAAAAAGGAACTCTTCCAAGTCATTATATTTTATTTTAAAGCAAAGCTCAAAGTATTAAAATTCAATAGACAAAAATACCTTTAGCCGGTAGCATAATATTTCTTGTATTTTCACATTTACTTTCTAATTTTTATTATGTTTCTTATATAGTACACATCTCATGAGAGAATCACCAGAAGCAGAATGGGATCTACTACAGGCAAGTTTAATTAAAGTCCCTGTTTGATAAAAACCACGGATGAGGTCATTCAAGTAGCAATTTTGTTATATCCATTGATGTTGTTGCATTGTCAGGTAGTCAAGTTATGCTTAAGAATTTTAGCTTTATAAACAATGTTTTCCCATGTCAATCTCTAAATCCCTGTTCTTTTGAGTAACCTGTCAGAGCCAATCAGTGAAGGATATTAATAAAGAATTCTACTCCTGTTATTAGATCCTTGCTGGTAGCTAGTTGATGGATCATGGTACACACTTTGCTAGGTAAATTAGTTTTTTGCATTCACAAAACTGATAAAGGTAAAGCCACTCAGTTAGACATCATTGCCTAGAATTGGATAAAACTTTCTGGTTGTCATGCAGTGAGTTTCTAATTCAGGATTTGTGGTGAAAAGGAAGACTGGGTGAAAATATTTCAGTTAGAAAAATGTTGATGGATTGGACATGACATAAAGGACAAATACAGAAATGAGTGCCTATTGAAAGCAAACAAAGATTTGGGACTGATAATTGCAGATTGGCAGTTCTTGTTTTTAAATAAAGAGGAGAACAAATGATTGACAATTTAAATGAAAATGTTCAAAACCACACATTTACTGTGAGCAATGTCAAGGGCTTGTCATGCAGAAGAAGAGAAAGACAAGGGAACTGCATCAGACAGTGGCAGAACTTCTTTAAAAGGCATATGGAAGAACAGTGTTTTCAGATGAAATTGATTGTGGTGAAAGATAAATGTATTTTTTATATACTGTGTTTACCAACCTCTGAGGCATGCTAAAAGGCTGTAGCTGTGGAATTTAGTGCAATGTGCATCACTATGTGCTGCTAAAAGATGCCCATTTATGTTCACCACATAAACTGCTGTCTTTCCTTATTGATTGCTCTTAAATCCAAATGTATGCTGAACACAGGAAAACAGTATTGAACATGAATGGTCTGATGAAGAATCTCATAGCTTCAACCACTCTGACTTTGGGATTCACACCAAGGAACACAAGACAAGATGGAGAAACAGTGATCTTCATTCTTCTTCCAGGTATGTTTTGTTTATATGGACTACAGAATGATGTCATAATACAGGTCAGATTTTGAGATTTTTTAAACCACACTCACCTTATCATCAAGATGCAGAACTTACCGTAGCAGTAGAATGCAAGAGCTATATAAGCCTGGCATGTGAGGCTACCTGCAAATTGATGTCCTGTCATTTTTAATAATTTGAGCATTGTGGTATGGTTGTTCTTTTTATTTGTTGTTAGTTCTGTAAACATTTTGCATATTAACATTTTTCTTGGCTTTGAAGGGTTTCACCAGAAGAAATGAAGTCACCTGTGATGAAGAGGGTGTCCGCAGAGTAAGATTTAACATTGTTTTCAATTTCATGGCTCTGAAACTGTGTTATTTTTGCACTGCTTAATGCAACCATTTATGCTGAGGTAGGAGGTACTAATCTATATTAAAATCTTTGAAATACAGGACATGTTTCTCTTTCTGAAATGCAAATATACATCCTTTAAAAATAATGTTTTAATTTTCAAAGGCTCTGTAAAGGCTAGACCTACATAATGCTTTAACTTACATCTTTGTAGGGAGGAGGAATTGATGTACCTAGAGTTTATTGCTGATGTTACAAATGACATCTTGTCAAGAGGACTTTATTCTAACAGGTATGTGAGCTTCCATTTGTTGCCAGCTGGTTTACAGCTGAAATCTGTTGTTGATACTTTGTCATGTAGGTGCATATACTTTTGCTGAATATACTATAAATGGTAAAAATGTGAGTTGTTTCCTGTGGTATAAATTGTCATCATAGTGTCCTGCATGTTAAACAGTCAGATTTGATTTGCAAAGTTGTAAAGAGTATCGCCTAACAAATTAACTAATGTAAAATCTTAAATCTTTTTCTCTAATGTTGCACCTCTGCATTTAAGTGATGAAGAATTGAACATGATTTATTAATATCTGCTGACTCTGACAGAACTAGCAACTTGCTGAGTAGTATTAATTTCTTTATGAAGGTAACTGAAGTGAGAATAGTGATGTCTGTATATCCAGCTGACTGCCTGTCTCTTGGCAGGGTTTTGGAACGTGTATTTGCTCGTCAGATGGAAATGAATAAACATCGACTAGATGAGGTGGGCAATCAGCATCCAACTTTAAGATGTGCCTGATAGTATACTGCAGAAAATAAATTATGCCATTATATTTAATGTCTGTCAAACGTTTGCATTTGCATTGATTAAGTAACCCTTGTTTTTTTCCCCCATCCTTGGGTGGTGGAAGCAGAATTTATAAAGGGTATGGAAGATTCACAAATAATTTGAAAATTTGCTCTCTTACAAAATATATTTTGTATGTGACATACTATGGACACAAAACGCTGTAACAATTAGCCTACCTTTAGTCATTAGTGCTTAGCAAATTAGCCTTTGTTTTTTTCTGTTTTCCTGAGAATACTTGCAGATTAACCAAAAACTCTTAAAACTGTGTGTAAAATGATATTGTGTGGTTTTTAATTTGTTTAGTTACACAAATATTGCTCAATCAAAATGTTTTGCCTTTTACCCAAAAGGACAAAATGCGCCACCTTCTGGAAGTCCTTCGCAAAGATCTTGCAAGCTCCTCAGATTCTTCAACAACTAGCACAGAGCTTGAAGAAAAAGGAGGAAGTCACATATCTATTGGTCACCTTTCATGTCTGGAAAAAGGGTCCAACTCTGAAACCAAAGATGACCTTAACCTTTTTTCACACACTGTCTTTGATAAGAACTCTGAGGCTATGGAAAATTCCACCCTCTCTTCTTCCCCTCTGGTACCAGGGAATTGCACGTCTAGCAAAGATTTAAGTGTACATAAGCACCAAGGAGAAGACTCAGAAGAAATTAATTCTGAAATGAACTGTGAAATGCTCCATTTTGAACAGAAACATGTGACAAACTCAGAAAGCCATGAAGAAACCATATCAGACAATCTTGGACAACTGAGTGAAATGGAGGACCTAGGAAGGACTGTGGCAGAGTCCTTATGTATATCTGAAGATACTGACCCCCAGGGGGTTATCAAGGACAAGAATGAAGATGCTGACCATACAGAAGGCCTCCTTAGTGATGAAGAGTTCTAATTTCTCTCCTTTTAATTCATGCATACATTTTTGACATTCCTTATTTTGCAGACTGGACAGTATTTAAAAATTTTTTATTTTGCATCCAATTCTAACCTAACTCCCTGAATTGTGTCATCATAAATGACACTTTTTAAGTTAAATAATTGTTGTTTGTTTTGTTGTGAGTCCGTCTAGCAGTGAGGTAGTGTTGCTTTGTTCCTCCTTCAATCACAAGTTTTGTGATTGGTCAACACTTCCAGTATGACACAAATGTACCAATCAGGTGCATGTTTTGTCATAAGAGAAATACAACACCCTAATGTCATTTAAAATACATTTCAGTTAAGGCCTCCCTTTCATGATAAGAGGTTCCCTTTCAGAATAAGTTGGTGGATACCTAATTAGCCACACATGTGTACTGTTAAAAAAAGCTAGCAAGCATGCTACAAGTCCTGTGTCCCCACTTCTAGTTTCATTTTTCGCATTTTTGTAGCTGAAAAACAGACATGCACTCCTTGTTCCTTGCTGTGTCTTAACTTGATTTTGATACAGGGCCCACAGTCAAATTGGAGATGCTGTCAGGCAAACTGTGAGCTACTTTCTGTAAAAAGCTGTACCAAGCACTGTTACCTTGCAAACTGGTTAACTTGTCCATGCTTAAAATTAAAATGTGCTGTGCAGCTCTCAAGATTTGGGGAAATGATGCTCAGTGAGGTACAGTTGTTAGAGTTTTCTGCATTGAGAATAAGTAGATTTTAGGAAACGTGACTTGGCTATTGGATTTTCTGTGATTGGAAATTTAAATACTTGTGAAAAGTATTTCAGGTGTTATTTTCTTCTCAGAGGTGTTACTTTGAGATGGATTTGTTTTTTTTTCTTTTTCCTTTAGTCTTATTTAAAAAGGAGAAAGACTTTGATTGAGGGTGTGTATTTCAATTACATCATGCATTTTTGTTGCTCTGTATTTTCTAGTCCACTTTTGAGAGGTTTGTCTTCAAATACAAAAAAGAAGTAGTTATTAAAATGGTTACATATTTGAAGTTTTTTTTTTTAGATAAACAGTACAACCAAACGTTGCCTAGAATGCTGTAGATGTTTATATTTCTGTGTAATGGGAGTAGATTGTTACAAAAATGAATGAGCTAACGATTAATGAGTGAACTAACTTCGTTACGTCCAGTTGTGCAATGGATTGATATATTTATAATTATTTATATATAAGGTAATTTTAGTACCCCAGTCTTGACTGTTTACACATAGTGCTTGAAACTTATGTTCTGAAAAGCATTTTTATTTATTGTACATATATAAAATACGTACATATGCCTGTATTTCAATAAAGTAGTTCGTTCCTTCTGTAACAGGTTTGATGATGTATGTATATAGAACCACGGTCTCAATTAAGTTGGAATCAATACATTTTTTTTTTCATCTCGCTCTCTATTAGTATTAATGTTATGTTATCCATAAATGTAAGTGAAATAAGGGACATGGAATTGTTCCCGAGAAATTAAGTTGCATAGCAGCAAAATCAAAGCTCTTAACAAACGTAATGGGCATTATTGGAAATAAACTTAGCGGAAATTACAGTACTAATCGCTACAATATCTTAACTCCTGCTAGCTATCAAACATAAATACCGTTGAAGTACAAAATGCTGAATACGATTAATGAGTTCCATAATCTGAGGCATGCAGTGGATGTAGTTGCTGAAAAATAACGTTTACAAAATGTGTCCAGGTATACATATTCAATCGTGAGACTTTTTGTCCGCTGTGTACATTTTGCTACCCTCTCTCTGCAGTGGATGAGACAGCTGTCTAATTCCTGGCATTTTCCCTGCCTGACATTCCAGCTGTCTGATGTAATGGACTCAAACCCGATGGTGTTTTGTGTATCACGCCGTAAGCAAAAATAATAACAATACTTCTAACTGTCAAAGTACTCGATCTAATCAGAAAAACTCTAAGTTACACTCTCTTTAACAAAAATACATCACTGTCTCTGCGTACACGATTCCAACAGCTACTTTTAGGAAACGGTCTATAACAGGACGACCCTTTGACAAGTTGATGACATCGGGAAAATAGGTCCGCGGAGGTATACTAAGGCAAGTCAGTTGCCTGTCGACAGGAAGTGAAGCGTGTTTTCAGTGTGACCTGTGCGGATTACAGCATGCCGACTTTAGTGTAGAAAGATAAAGTATTAAACTTTTAAATTTGGTAACACTACATTTAGGTTATATATTGTGGTTAAATGACAATGTATGGGACTTACAAACATGTTATATTGTTTGCAGCGGATTATATCAACAGGTAGGTGCTGAAGTATGAAACTGCAATGGGGAGCCTGTATTTTGATGCTGCAGCCAGGGCTCCGGAAAGCCCGATGTTATCGTCTGTTAGCTAGAAACTTTAATATAGAACGATTGTATAAAACACCGTTTACTGTTCGGGTGTGCTTTTTTTATTTCACACACAGTATTTGCAGAGTATAGAAGCTTTTCACTACTTGTTGCTCATTATTTAATGTTAGTGATAGGTATTGTAACTGGTTAGTTTAGATAGTCGAGCCCAATCATTGACATTAGCCGACTGTTACAAAGATAGCCAGTTTATTTTGCTTCGAACTTTTCTCAAACTTCGTCGAATTCACAACCGTATGCTGTCTCCTCGTGATTCTGCGTGGTTAGCCGGCTCCCTTGGCAGGCCAGCTAGATATAGCGCTCAGTTATGTTTTGTTTTTTAGAGTACTTCAGACAAGCCAACTTTGCAGTATGCAGCCAGTAGTCATTTTGCTAGCTGCCTATTTTTTTTTTTGGTGTTCCATGAAATGGGTCGCTTCTTAAATGATTTTATTTTAGTCAGTAGTCACTTAAAATTTGCAGTAAGGTTTGTATTTGTCACTTATGTAAATCTGTTGTCCAGTTAACTAGATATGAACAAGCTGGGTAACCTAAACTAGCTAGTGTCATGACGTTCATACGGCTAGATGTTTAGGTAGCTGTAATGAGATGTGGCTAACGTTAGCAAGTGCCAATAGCATAACTGCTTATCACCGTTTTATTTCGGAATTAGTGCTACTTTTGTTTAAGAACGATTAACTGTCTTTTACTTTAATTTGTTGTCTTCATCAAAAATGTTAACGAAGGTTTGCTATCTTTAGTTAGCTATCACTAGTTAAATCACTGCTTTTCTATGCCATTGATTTGTATAAGAGCTAACTTTTAGCTAGCTAATGCTGTTTTTGCCTTTCTGATTATTTGAAACTTGATGACAGATGTCAGACGCCCAGTTTTATAGTCGCGTTATTTTACTCACTTCCTCATATATAAATAATTTCACATTGTTAATCCTAACCGCTTGCGACTTAATAGTAATAATAATAACGATAATTATAATAATAAGGTTCATTGCACGGGGTAATTTTAGTCGGAGAAACAGGTTTTCAGCTCATATTCTGAATCCCCAAGCTACAATTCGTTAAACTCTTTAAATAATATCAAACGTTAATATCCAGAATATTTATGTAACTCAGATAACCTCTGATAAAATGTAATAGATTTGCTCGCAGTGTAGCTAGTTGCACTGTACAATCATATTGCTTATAGCAAATGCAGGCTAGTACAGGAGTGTAAATTGAATTGGTATATTAGCAAACTTTCTCTGGCGGCAGCTATATCTCTGTCATTAATTTAGCAGACGTACGACACTGTTGGGACATCACCGTTTAAACGATAATGTCAGCTAGATAATGAATAAACATGTCTAACTGGGCTAGTCGCATCCTGCGCTTAGTAAATTTGTCAGTCAAAAGAGATGTATTCTGTCAGCACGTGGCACACCAGCCGCCGAGCGCGGATTGTGGCTCTTCTTCTTCGCTAACTGTAGTCCTTGTCCCACTTTTAGTAAACTAACGGTAACTTCAGCGTACTCGTTTTTTAATTTAGCTTTTTAATTAAATAATGTGTGTTTATTATTCATTCACATATTAGTTTTACATGACTGTAACATGTACATGACATTTATGTTATAATATTGGTAATAATGTAACGCTGGTTTTACATCATTAGCAAATTAACCATGGTCAGTTGTTGTGGCTGGTTAATAAAGCTAGAGCTACCTGGCGACGCCTTCCTTTAAGGTGTCACTGGCTAATAAGGAATTGTATTATATTCTGTAACCTCCAAATTTGTAGCACGAATCTGGTCATTCATTAAGTATGGCCAACAAACTGTCAGTAAAAGACATGACCAGTAGTATCATGAAAGCCTGAATTTGGAAGGATCTCATCTGAAGACTGCTTCTCTAGTTTATTGTTAATTACTTTTTCACTGGGTTGGTATTTGGCATAAACCCAAAACATACATGCCAGCACTGATGGAGTGACAGAAGATGGAAATCCAAATTGTAAGATGTTCTTTGAACCATGTTTCATGTTTACATTCTTATCTTAATTCAATGTCCTCTCTATAGGAACACATGCATCTGCTGTGTGGAATTCTGAATATCCAGTCACATGTTACTGGGTTAGGTTTTAGAGCAGGGACGGATATTTCTGGACAACGGTGGGACATCTGCATTCTGTGAGTGAACAATGCCCTTACCATTTGGATTAAAATTAAAAAGAACACGAAGGTACACAGTCTCCAGCAAGAGTTGTCTTGTTACACGCATCCAGCTGCTCAACGGTGAATTTGTGGAGTTCACACTTTCTGTGGAGAGCATCGGTCAGGAATGTCTCGAAGCTGTTGCTCAGAGACTAGAATTGCGAGAGGTAAGTGTTGTATAAAGAAACCTGTGCTCCTTGCTTCTGTGCATCTGTTAAACTGCTTTGTTTGTGTGCTTTGAAATCCAGTCTATTACTCAAGCTGGTATCGTCATGTAAACATTTAAATGACACTAGTTTCAACCACTGGTATGCAACATTTGCTTAGTCATACAGTGACAATATGTGCCAACAATGAACTAAAGGAATGGCCAGTGTAATTGGGATATTCTAGATTGTGTGATAGGTTTTTTTTTTTTTGGCAGTGATGCAGATTGGTTGATCAGTTTACTTTATACTTAATTATAACAAGGCACCTTATTGTGTGCTGTGACAGTCACAAGACTGCATGGGTGAAAATGACTTTAATGTGAGTTAAACACTTAAATGTAATCTTTTATTCTGTAGGCTTTCTTAGTTGTAAGTCACCGTCATAGTGGAGCCTGTTGGTCAAGTCATGCCAACAGTTGGCTCAGAATGTGAATGAATTTGTTCCGGTAATCATGTCTTATAAAAATTTGTCCCAATTAGTGTTGATCTATAAATGAAGCCATAAATTTCTGGTGTGACGGCTTAAATAGTCATATAGCAACACTCATAATAAACCTGGAACACTAAGCCAGAGATACAGAAATAAAGCCACTACTATATCTGTCACCATGTAGTAATGTCCGTGTAAATAGTGTCGACAAAGTGTATTAAACCAAAAAGCATAAAAGTGACTGTTGATCAACCTACTTTTTAAACCATTTTTCCCAGAAGTTCATCGCTTTACCACAGCTCTGTAGTATTAGATTTACAGGGCAAATTGACTCTCTAAGACTGAAGTTTTAAACTGAAAATTTGCAGTTAAACTGAAAATTTTCCTTCTGATTTTGAAACGCTTCTATTCCCTGCTTTGATGAAGAATCCACATGTTGACACATTGCATTGACATAGACAGTCTTGAAAATTCATTGCTTTTTATGCAGGTGACATATTTCAGTCTCTGGTATTTCAACAAGCAAAACCAACAGAGATGGATTGACTTGGAAAAACCACTGAAAAAACAACTGGACAAATATGGTTTGGAGCCCACAGTGTATTTCGGGGTAGTGTTTTATGTGCCAAGTGTGTCCCAGTTACAACAAGAGATAACAAGGTGAGCTCTTACAACAGATATAAATTTATTAAGGCATACATTTGCCAGAAAGGAGCATCCTTTCTGCATCATTGACTCGGTGTCATTAAGACGTGCCAAAACTTTTAAAAATCTCAGTGGAAAGTAGTATTGCATGATTTTTTTGTATATTAATATAATAATAATAATTATTATATGCTATAAAGTGTCATTTCCTTGGATTAACATAATTTATTACAGTTATTGAATTGGTAATGCTTTGATTATACCGAATTCTGTGTCTTTTTATAAGATTGTCTTTTGATTAAAGCCATTAATGTGATTGTAAGCTTACATCATATACTTACAACTTGGCACTCTTTCATCTGAGTGAAGTTATCACACTCTTCACCTTTTCCAGATACCAATATTACCTTCAGCTGAAGAAAGACATTTTGGAAGGCCGAATACCCTGCTCCATAGAGCAAGCCATACGACTTGCTGGCTTAGCTGTGCAAGGTAGTATGAACTGTGACTGTAAAATGAAAATGGGAGTCCATCTGGGGAGCAGAGATGGATCACATGCTTGGGGGAAGTGTCATGGCCTGCTGCAGGGTTTCATTATATTTCTCACTGTGGTCTGATTGCTTGTCATTGTAAATTCTGGCCCTGCTCTGTTGATCCCAAAGATGTGTACTGTCCCTGAACAGATTTATTTAAATATGCTCCACCTCAGTATATCTTCCAAGGCTGCATTAAAAATTAATCAGTAAAGGTATTGCCCTGATGGGTAGCATTCCTAGCTACCACTTGTAGGGAGGATTTATGCATGAAAGAACACACAATTCTGACACAATGCATAATGGTATAATAGTGTTTAATGACTAGTTTTTTATGCCTACTACCAGCCACATTTTAAAGAGCTGTTACACCAGTGTCTGTGTTGAGCAAATTGAGATTCAAGCCATGACATTTCCAAACAGCCTTTGCTGTGGAAAAGAATCTCAAACACTGCTGGCAAAGATATATCTGGCAGTGAAACTTACTGGCCTGGTGTTAACATAGCAGAGGAACTGAGATCACTCGCTATTGCAACCAGGTCTAAACTGCTGCACAACGTGCATCACATGTTGGGGTAAAGAATGCTTCAGTTATATTCAAGCTCTTAGACCCTGTTTTGTGCCATTCAGTTAGGGAGCATTACGTAAGGTTGCTTTTAGCTGTTTGGCCTGAAGATTTAGCTGTATCTATTTTTGCTCATTGGCAGGGTTGCTTATGCTGGTTTTAGTACACGGTTAGGCCAATAGCTGGAATGCCCAACATAGCTGTTAACATTTCCGATGGCAGTTTGAGATTGCTGTTAGCATTGGACCACTGAAGTTTCAAATGGTGAATCAATTCCTTACAGTAACAGAGTAGCTATGTTGCTAAAATTAGTCTGCTGTGGTTATTCAGAAAGTGTCAGGACATTTTAAGATTTCTGCTCACTAAAAATTTGTTTGTATTACTTGTAGAAGGACATATGTGAAAAGAGTGAATGATTTTTGGAACATGATGCCATATTAAGACATTGTGGTATAAGAAACATCATATTTTTTATCCTCTGGTTGTTACAATTTTGCTACCCTTTCACATTAAAAAGTAAAAAAAAATGAAATTGATATCATTTGGTTATTTCTACCATTTGATACTAATTGTATGAGTAGACACTGAATGGGTTGAATTTGAGAGAATAAGTGATGATATTCAGTGAGAACCAATGTATCTGCCCATTAGTCTTGAGATATAATATTTTAATTTCTCATGTGGGCCATGCATCAACCAAAGTTATCAAGCAAATTTTGCTCTTCATAATTGAAAATTGATTACAATGCCATAAAAATGCTGATATCATGGATGGGTTGTGTTACTTTCAAATTGAAATACTTTTAAAAATAATAATTAGTGTCCTTGACTAATAGTAAAAAGTGTCATTATTTCATCCTCAGCTGATTTTGGTGACTTCAATCGCTATGACTCCCAGGAATTTCTTCAGAAGTTTGTGTTGTTTCCTATTGTAAGTTTCCTGCTTTTTATTTATATTATAATATAAATAAATGATGTGATATTATTATAGATATAGTGTGGTCAGTGACAAAGGACTGAAAGAATGTAAAATTTGGCATATATTTTAGATTTTACACATTCATGTTTCATGTTGCATACATTTTAATGTTTTCCAATCTTCCAAGGGATGGATCCAAGATGAAAGAGTGCTTGAAGAAGCCACGCAGAAAGTCGCCTTGCTATATCAAAAGTACAGGTAAGAAAATTGTATATCTGTTCAAATTTAGATTTACAGTCAGTGTCTGTCTACTTACTGCTGGAACCCTCAGATCTTGTTTTCAGCAGTAATTTGTTTATTGGGGACAGATTCAGCAAAGATGCTCACATAATCCTATCATCTGTTCCAGTTCAGAGTTTTGAGGAGTGTTCTGATGAATCCTCAGCAGTGATTTATACGGAACAGATAAAAGCAGATTCATTATGTCTGGCACAGAGCCTTTCAAGTGTTCGCTGCCTGTATCAAGTTATTAGTGATTGCAGTTTACAAGGTTAGTCTTTGGGGAACCATATGTGCTGAGGTGAAAATAAATACCAACAATGGCACAGACATCAATTGTCAGTTGTTTATATTTTGTCTTTTTCTACCAAAGAACAAAGGGGAGTAGATTGCTTCTGTTTCTATAAATAATTGTATTACAAAAATATTATTTTGGTGCAAAATAAAAAAATTTTTTTGAAAAACAAAGCACAGTGTAGCTTCTATCATTGTGATTTGCATGTGATGTAGGAGAGTGTATTAGTGTCCAAGTGTCTGAAACTAGATCCCTGTGTGTTCTCTTGGTCAGAGGTCTGCCAGCCCCTGAGGCAGAAATGCTGTACATGCAGGAAGTGGAGAAAATGGAGGGCTATGGCCAAGAGAGTTATCAAGCCAAGGTGAGAGGAATGGGGTTATGCTATGTTAACCAATGTTGTTGACTTGATAGAGAAATGGACGAAAGTTTTTTTTATTATTATTTATTTAAATTTGTATTTCTCTCTGTGTTTGGGGCTTTAGATTAGTTCACTTTCATTGGGATATTACATTTTCATTGAACATAATTTATTTCAACATTTTATTGTAATATGTAAATAAAAGTAGATACAGAGCTAATGTTTGTGCTTTTACATTCATTTTGTAGTATAGTTTTACTCTTAATGTAAAACTCATGGGCATTTTGGGCATAGTAAAACTTAATGTAATGCCTCATGGGCATTTTGGGGGCTGTTTCATCAGTAATATCTAAAATATACTGAGCAATCATGTATTTGTTTAAAAGAGGCAAATTCTACAAACTGCTAACAAATGTATTACAGAAATATCTTTGTGTAATTATGGATCCTAATGGTACTAGTGTTGTTAAAGAACTTTAAAACCTTCCTCTAGCCAGTGGTTATAATGAACATGGAAATGTCAAAAATGATATGGCGTTTCTAATATGTTTTTCATTGTAACAGGATAGCCAAGGCACAGATGTACTCATTGGGGCATGCCTGGATGGCATCTTTGTCAAGCACAAAAATGGAAGGCCTCCTGTTATATTTAGGTGAGGATGTAAGGAAAGGGAAGCCTCCAGTCCACCAATATGATATGGTTTTAAATGTATAGATGTTTTGATTGTTGTGTTATTTGTTATTCAGTTTATTCTGCAAACAGATCTACTTAATCTGCTGCCATTAACATATTTGTGATGTGATTTACTACTCTTCAGTCATAAATAAATCCCTATAAACATGTATCATTTTATTTTTTAAATAAAGCATTTTACTTATATCCTGTGTTTATTATTTTTTTGAAGCTGTAGGAAGGCTATTTTATAGCTGTTTGCATGTTGTGTATGGTATTTCTAGCCCTTTTCTAAGTGTAGTGTTTAAAAATGTAACCATTTTTTTTTTCCTTTTTAATTGGCTGTGTAGGTGGAATGACATTAACAACATGACTCACAATAAGTCTTTCTTTGCTTTGGAGCTGGCAAACAAAGAGGACACCATTCAGTTCCAGACTGTAAGTCTCCCAACTGTGACATCATTGACATTTTTGTCATCTGTAACATTTCAGTTTTCTCTGCTGGAAATGAAGGCTGCTAATATTTATGTGTTAGCTGTTGTGACTTATTGGGGAAAATTTATCTTATAAGTTACATTGAAATAAATAACAGTTTCCTGTTTAGACCCCTGTGATCAAACAAAGTTTATGCTGGTGTGTTTTGATTGTGTTTGCTAAGTGGGAGTGAGAGATGGCAAGGTAGAATGGGAAAAAAAAACCCTAAGCTCATTTATCACACTGGCATAGCATACCTGCTGCAACATTACCTTGCAAAATGGCTTCTCTTTTGATTGACATTGTAACTACAAAAGTAGCTGGAAGAATTTACAGATTTCATAATGCAAACATTTGGCAGAATAACTGTCTTACCTCAGTGTCAATACCTGTGAAAGTCCTACAATGCTATGGTGGGTTAGTCTGTGAGCAGAGTAGTGAATCCGTAGATACTTATGCTAGCTGTGAAGAAGACTGCTGATACATGTAATGCTACTTTAAACAAAGTATATTACCATTACCTTGGTTGTAAATGTGGATACCTAGTTTAATGTCAAAAGCTTGCTCATCGTTTGTATCTGTACTGTTTATTTCAGTTATGGGCAGTGTGATTTTTCAAGGTTCTGATAAAAGAAAAATAAAAAGGAAGAATACATCCAAACTTATGAACTTGCCCTTTATGGACAAACTAAGTTCTGGGGCAACCCATGTGTATGATGCTTTGTGTTCTAGGCATAATTTCAGTTCCGGAAAAGTGTGCTGCTAATATTTTTAATAATCACAAGATTAACATAGTAAAAATACAAATATTTTTCAAATATATGTTAAACAGATATGAACATACCATATTCATTGAATTAATACAAATGATTGAAACTTCATGCCATGATGTCTGTAATGCAAAAATGGAACAAAATTGGGATGCTGTGTATTGCTGGCAAAAACCACACATTTTTTTTGTCTTTTTTATACTTAAATTCGCAAGCCTGTGAGTAAGGTGCCATGCCCTGGTAGTTTTTTGATGGTGTCCAGTTACATAATTGATCATAAACTATTTTTTTTTTTTTTTTTTGCGTTTCTCTTTTCTTGTTCAGGAAGACATGGAAACATCCAAATACGTGTGTCGGATGTGCCTGGCTCGGCACAAGTTTTACAAGATAAACAAAAGCAGTCTGTAAGTGTCCCCACACATGTTTCACCCCGTGTCACTCTCGTTTCTCTTGGGTCACCTCACTTCTGTCCCTTTCCTATCTCCAGAGAGGAATCTGAAACCCCGCCTTCTGAGAGCTCGCAGAAGTCTATTCTCACTCTTTCCTTTCCTCGCTTTCCAATCCTTTCTCGTCCTTCTCTGCCTTCTAACAAGGGGTGAGCAAACACTGGTGTGATGGCAACCTTTTCCTTTTTTCAATTTCATCTATAGAACAGCAGTAGACTCTCTCTGGGGATCCTGCAGATTTTCAGTCACTGTTTTTCTAGTCCCTACACTGTGAAAATTATAATTTGTAATGGTCAAATTCATACATGAAATAATTTATTTTGAAAGGCATCAGATCTTTTTAGAATCTTCCCAAAGGTAGGTACACATTGATGGTGAAAAAAAAAGTTTGCCCTGGGTTTGGTGAGACCAAAATGCACTACTTGTATGTAAAGTTGACCCATTAGGTGAAGTTTATGAGATGCTGGCCATCACATTGTATTACCAAAGTTCTAAGGATTTGTTATTAAATGTAATTCTGTAGTTTACAGATATGGTCTTTACTGCTTCATGATGGAAAAAAGCTATAAAAAAGATTTTTTAAAAGATGTGTTTTTTCTTCTTCTCAATAAATTGCTTACTTCAATTTGTCACTGGTAATAGTGGTGTGTTAGTGGTGTGTTATGTGTTAAATTTTAATCAAGGCTTTAGTGTCAGCCTAGTGTAATTAGTGTCCAGAAGTTATACCAGCGGGTCTGGGTCAGATTTTGATTGTAATACATAACATTTTTTAATCCATACTGTTGGCTCTGCTGGCCCTATCTTGTCTGTAAAACAGTTCAAATGTCAGATGGACTTGTGTGACCTTTCTTTCAGTATAACCTGCTTGATCTTGGCATGCAGGAGAAGATGAATGCAGTACAAGAAAAATTATTTTCATTTGTTTTCTCCAGCCAAACTCAAGCTGCAGCTGTCAACCCAGTGAGACGACGATCATCCACTCGAATTTCCCTGGTAAACATTTCAGCTATCAGTATTTTCTGTATAGATCATGTGAAATTTCATTGGGAGGAAACATAGTATGTTTCGCTTAGTAGACATTATATTGTCACATGTCAAAGGGAGATGTGTGCTAAAACTTTGGAGCAGAGCAGTTACCAGTAATTATGTAGCCAATATTCTTTTCCCTCAGTTCAGTTCTGTTATGCTGGTCATGATCAATACACTCATCTAGTGTTCCATAAAACTAACTATGGGCCCTATTTTGAAAGTCAAACGTCAAAAGTTGGAAATCAGTCATTGCCCAATCCTCGCAACATTCGATGGGAGGGGCCAAAAGCACAAAGCTTTTTTGTGGACACATGTTCAAGGTGATAAATCAAGTTGGGCGGGTCCATTCCATGGTTCTACTCGCGATAGGACTTCGAGATAGCAGTCTGCAATGGGTGGAGTAATGTTTTAATATCAATTAGGGCATTGGCACGATGTTGCATGTTTCAGCTAATCATAATAAGTGTTCCGTACAATAAAATCACGTGCACCCAGCGCTCGCAAGAGAACATGGATGAGCTAAGGCAAGGTACAGTGTAGCGAACAAGGAAGTGACTTAGGAAAGTCAGATTATTCTGATTTTTATATATTAATCAGCTTCACCCATTATAAGCCAAAAATTCATGTATTTTTTAAAGGCATATGGAATGTCTATATTTTTAAAGATAATTGTAAAGGTATACAATGAGATGTATTTGCCACATACTGTGCTAATCAAGACATAATGTTTTGTGCTAATAACTATTTATGTTGTCACCCCCAAGCCAAAACCCCAAGCCTACATGATGGCTCCCCCACAGATGCACTACAATGGCCACTACACTGAACCATACACATCATCCCAAGGTAGATGCATTTTTAACATCATTGTTTGGACATAGCATTTTCTCCATCAGTAGCAAAACGTTTTGAATGCTGATGAACATGTGCTTTACATGTTTTAATAATACATTACCTTTATCATCATATAGTTGTTCTTCCAAGGGCCTGTTTTGTCAGTGCCTGATTGTAATAGAAAATGGCAAGCTCTCACAAAGTGTCCTTTCTAATGTCATGGTTTAATTTTCCTTAGTATTTTTCATGATTTTGACATGTAAAAAGAAAGTTACTCACATGCATTTTGCTTTTCAGACAACCTCTACATGAACAATCAGAACGGCTACTTCTATCACTCCCAGACCAGTCTGGACCGATCGCCTCATGAGTTCAATGGGCGGATCCGTAATGGGAGTGTTTACAGTGCCCACAGCACCAGCTCCCTGAACAACCCTCAGCACTACCTGCAGCCCTCGCCCATGTCCTCCAACCCCAGCATTACAGGCAGTGACATCATGCGCCCTGACTACATCCCCTCCCACCGCCACAGTGCCCTGATCCCCCCCTCCTACCGTGCCACTCCCGACTACGAGACGGTAATGCGTCAGAAGAATCGGGGCATGATGCCCGCCGAGCGCCAGAGTCATTCCATGAGGAACCTCAACATCGGCAACTCGTATGCCTACAGTCGGCCTGACCCACTGGTGTACAGCCAGCCAGAGATCCGCGAGCATGGCCAGTTCAGCTCGCATGGTGCCAGCCAGTATCCCTTCCACCTTAACTACAGCTTCCACAGCCCTTCACCATACCCCTACCCTAGTGAGCGGAGGCCAGTGGTGGGTGCGGTCAGCGTGCCTGAGCTCACTAATGTGCAGCTGCAGGCGCAGGAGTACCCGGCCCCAAACATTATGAGGACCCAGGTGTACCGGCCACCGCCCCCTTACCCATACCCCCGACCGGCTAACAGCACACCGGACCTGTCACGCCACCTGTATGTGAGCAGCAGCAATCCAGACTTGATCACGCGCAGGGTGCACCACTCAGTACAGACCTTCCAGGAGGACAGCCTACCTGTGGCCCACTCCCTGCAGGAGGTGAGTGAGCCCCTAGTTACCACCCGCCTCAATACCCACATGCAGAAACGCAACAGCATCGAGATCGCTGGTCTGGCCTACAGCCTGGAGGGCTTAAGAGTGAAGGAGAGGACTATGTCAGCGTCCGCCGCAGAGGCCCCGCCACCCCCTCGTGCCCCCTCCTCGGGTTCCCAGCTGGATGTGTTCCTGGAGCGGACCAAGTCAGATGACGGGGGCAGCAAGGAGGACATACGCTACGGGCATAAAAAGTCGCTGTCAGATGCTACCATGCTGGTACACAGCAGTGGCGAAGAGGAGGAGTTTGAGGACGAAAGTGGCCGGCACACACCACAGTCCCATGACGCCGCAGGGGGAGGTGATGGCTCAGAGCAGCACTCAGCCATGCTGGGACAGACCCCTGTAGAGGCCCTCCCTGCCTACCCCTATGGTTCCACCCTAGACCCCGCCTTAGCAGGTGCCCTCACCTACCAGCCACATCCATTGATCCATGAGCAGGAGGCTGAAGTTCCCTCTGGGGATGGTGGGTGGGTGCTGGTGGATGGCCGGCCCCAGAGGAGAGATGGGAGCGCACTGGTGCCCTCTGTCTCTGAGAGCAACCTCAGCAGCTCAGTGAGGCAGAGGCCCAAGAGGGACCTAACCAAGAAAAGGCCTGTTTCAGACGTTCCTCCGGGAAAGAGAAATCCACTCGAGGGCCTCCCACCAACAGGGGTGAGCTCAACCTTCCATGCATCTTACTGTTTTCTTATTAGTCAATAGTCAAGTGTTCTGAATGAGAGATCATTATGTAAACACCTTTACTGAGAATGCAGTACTCACAATGAGCCATTATTATTAATTCAGACAAATTAACCCTCAGTCTGATAAACTTTCATCTCATTTTGGGTTATTAAAATTGCAGCACAGAAGCTCCTACCTTCTGTTATTCTAGCTATAGCAGAAATGTCATTTTGCAGTGTTCAGATTTCTAGAAGAATGATCGCCATAATATTGCATTAAGTAATAAACAGTCAAGTAAGAGCTCTAGAAACAAGGCAAAGCATGTGCAAACTGCAGTTTATTTAGAATGTGGTTGCTGATGTAAACAACTGCAAATGGAACAAAACGTTTGGCAAGGATGTAAACGATGTATTCAGTATATTGATTCCAAAGGTCAACATTTTTAATTCTACAATATTCCAAATAGGCATGTAAACAGTCAATGGTAGCTGATTCTGCTTGTGAAGATCCAGTGTTGTAGTTCACATGATCTGATCAAATTAGGTTAGGTTTAACACATTACTGGGCTGTATGCCACTTTTTTCCCCAAGGAGCACTGCTGTTCCTGAGCTCCTACTCAAAATCAGTATCCCAAAAAATGTAGAAGTAGGGTCACACACTGAATTGTTACTTTTCTTGTATTAGGTTAATTTAATAATTTAATTTATTGATTCAAATGCATGTCAAGTTCCCAGTGGGTCATCAAGTTCAGAAGCATAATTCTTACAATATTTTAGCTGCCTACACAATGGAAACTGGCCATTGTTCTGTACATGATCTGATCATTGCTTTTAACTTTGCTGTTTCTCATTGTTGTCATGACTTACAAGATTTGTGAAGAGTGTTTGCGATTGTTTTCATCAGTGGCACCCAGGAGGAAACTAGTAGAAATGACCAAAACATGTGAACAACAGTAATGTTGTCAGGGTTAAAATATTCACTTGTCATTATGCGCATCATTGGAGTTCCAGCTGGCGTGATAAACCTGCTGTAGTATGCAGAGTATCTGCCTGAAAGATCAGCGTTTCTATTCTCATATCATTCACATGAATGTGGACTGATTGGGGTTTCTGGGTGTGGGCGGTGCATACCAGGCCTGCTGTGCACCTGAGACAAAAGAATGCGGCATAACCACACCAGCATGGCTGGGTGCATTCCAGCAGCTTCACTTCCCAGTAAGGACACCACTGCACTTCCCCATTTGTCTGTTGACTGCATCGGTGTACAGTCAGGGCTAATGTTCTGCTTGCGGCACAATGATTCTGATGGTTCTGATTTCCCACCACGTCAGGGAATGAAGAAGGGGGCCAGGCCTGAGTTTAAGAAGATGGGTCCTCTGAAGCTTGCAGCACTCAATGGTCTGACACTTTCAAGAATGCCATTGCATGACGAGAGCAAGGATGAGCCAGAGAAGGCCTCCAATGATGAGAGAGTATGTATATTGTGCTTGTGCAGTATGTCACAAATGAAACAATTTCCAGGAATGTACAAGTTGTCGGTAGATATGATGTTGGAAATTCAGGGATCCTATGTATTTTACTTATGTGTTATTATTCATAGGATACAAGCTGTTGTAATTCTATGGGTTTTAGTCATAAAATGTAGATTTCACATGTGACATGAAACATCTAGAAAGCAAATATATAATACTGTCACATTTTACATTAGCTTTGAAAGTGAAAACATTGTTGACAAAAGTTCTAACACTGTTTTAGACCCTCAAAGGCACAAACTGTCTACAGAGCATATGATTTGACATAAGAAAAAGATGAAAGTGGAATTGGTATATGGCATATGTGTTTCGTATGTGTCTGCGTCAGTAGCAGACGTAAGTTAACCCTTTCATGCCCAAATTACGGCCCAAGCTAGAGTAAAATGCTTTGCCTTTTTTCTTACTACTGTTACATATACAAATGTAGCTAAAACAACATTTTTATAAGCCATCTCTTTAAGTTCCTACAAACCCCTCAGTTCTGGTCTGACTGTGTTTCAGTGTAAGATCCTGGAGCAGCGGCTAGAGCAAGGTATGGTGTTCACAGAGTATGAGCAGGTGCCTAAGAAGAGGCCCAATGGGGAGTGCTCCATTGCCCAGCTGCCTGAGAGTGCTGAGAGGAACCGCTTCCAGGACGTGCTGCCTTACGATGACACGCGTGTTGAGCTAGTGCCAACCAAAGAGAACAACACAGGCTACATTAATGCGTCTCACATCAAGGTAATTCCCACCTCTAGGGCAAAATCATTACTGCTGTGCTGTTGTAACTGCACTTGCAGGTTGTTGGGAATACTCCATAAGACTCACACATCTGTGAGGTGATGAAAGTATTGCATTCTCTCTCAGGATATAGCAGGGTAGTGAAAAAAAGTAGTATCTAGTTGTTAGAAATGTGGACTTTGATTGATGGAAATACATTTAACATGATCATCACAATTTACTTTATACTACAGGCAACATTTTCCATGGTGTAATTCCTATTATTAAAAAAGTGACTAGTATCATAGTGCAGTCTTGACTTAATTATATTTTCCCTGCTTAAGATTTTTCTTTTTTAAAAAATTGTCATCATTGAACTAATAGTCTAGTGATAAGCTAAAAACCAACCTGACTGAAAAACCACATAGCAGTGTCAAATAAGCACCTTAGCTCTGAAATAAATCAGTACATTTTGATAGTTTCTCACCTGAATATTTTTAGCATGTGACTCAAAAGAATTGCTCAGTTTACATCCAACAAAGAACACAGAAATTGACAGTACCTGTAGCAGAAACATAGTTTCAGTTTTATTTGTTTACTAAAGAACTTTAGTAACAAGTGATATTGAAACCGTTTTATTTGAATAAAAGTTAGACTCAAACTTTCTTTAACTTTCTATCATCAAATCAAAATAGTTTTCTATGTTAAGGCCAAAGTACACACCGTGTTACAAAGTATTTCCTCTTTCCCTGCTCTGAACCAGGTTACTGTGGGCGGAGAGGAGTGGAGTTACATTGCCTCCCAGGGACCACTCACCAATACCTGTCAGGACTTCTGGCAGATGGTGTGGGAACAGGGGGTGGCCATCATCGCCATGGTTACTGCTGAGGAAGTATGTACTCTCTTCTGTAATTGTCCAACTCTGAGTGAACAGCTATACTCTTATGAAGGTCTGCCCATAACAAATCTCTTCCTGTGAACACCGAATATGGCATCTAATGGGCATTACTCCACATTCCTGCTCATGAGGAAGCCGAAAGCAGCAGTCATGAGATCACTGGTTTAAAAAAGAAATATGAGGCAAGGTTAGATAGCATTGCATACTTCCTGATTATGCAGTCATTTAGTTTGATCAGGAGAGCTGAATTTATGGAGTCAGGCAAGTATATTCCTAACTTGAAGCTGCTCAGCCACACCCTGTTTCTCTTTATAGAATTTGCTATTCAAATGTAAAGAGTTGCTGTACACAAAAAAGTTGTGTCTGGCTGTTACATGCTTTGTATGTTTCGCATATGTCAAATTAAACTATAAAATTGCCATGCGGTTTGGTCAATGATCAAATTTTAAAGCAGTGTGCACTCTGGCTTGTAGGAAGGGGGACGAGAGAAGAGCTTCCGCTACTGGCCACGCCTGGGGTCACGCCACAATACCGTTAACTACGGTCGCTTCAAGATCACCACCCGTTTCCGAACTGATTCCGGTTGCTACGCCACCACAGGCTTGAAGATCAAACACTTGCTGACAGGTCAGGAGCGCACAGTCTGGCACCTGCAGTACACTGACTGGCCTGACCATGGTTGCCCTGAGGACTTCAAGGGCTTCCTGTGTAAGCATCCCTCACCCAAAACACTCTGAGTGAAATCTGTACACATCGTTGTTCACATGAGTATAATGTCTCCCTGTCTTTGTGCGTCAGTATTTGTCACACCTTGTTTTGGGCATGACCTGAGAAATATGCTCAGACGGGGTGTCATACCCGTTCTGGGCAGCCTAATACTTTGAGGGATTTGGGGCAACTAACAAAAATTCTGTGGAACAAGAAATGTTTGCAACTGATATTTATACATTTTCAAAGTGACATTTTTTTCATTACTTCGGTGTGTACCATAATTTAACTTCATTGGTCTAGCAATGCAAGTCTGTGATACCTGGTGTACAAGATAAGACGGGCAATTTCAAATCATTGAATCATGCTATCGGGCTAACCCAGACAGTGTTTGACACCAATCATCTTACCATTGTATATGGAAATTGCTAATACTGTACAGTTACTTTTACTCCTATTGTAATTATGCAGTATTAAACCTTTTAATGTCATAAAAAACTATTTGTCAAGCCTTAATAATGTAGAGATTCAGATCATTTTTTAAGTTGTCCACGGAAATAGTAATAAATGTTTTTTTTCCTCTCAGAAGTCATTCAAGACATCGTTGCTTTGCTGTTTGTTTTGCAGCATATTTAGAGGAGATTCAGTCTGTGAGAAGGCACACAAACAGCACCACAGACCCGAAGAACAATAATCTGCCGGTTCTGGTCCACTGCAGTGCTGGAGTGGGACGTACCGGAGTGGTGATTCTGTCTGAAATCATGATAGCTTGTTTGGAGCATAATGAGGTATTAACACTTCTCTTGCATCACAATCCTGCAGCTGTAGAAAACATTTGTAGTAAAAGAATCACCATGAATGAACTAAGCACATAGTCGAAATGCTGTCATTCCCACATTCCTACAAACAGTTTATGTTGTTTTTTGGTACAGTAAATGGTCTGTACAGTGACATGATGTACTTGCATAGAACCTACTGATTGATGGTCCTTTCAGGCTTGGGTAAAGACAGCATTATCTTGGTATTGTTAAAACCTCTGTCTTTTTAGAGAGAGGAGGGGATGATTTGTACTTGTAAAGATGACTTCAACTTTTACTGACCCATTCATCTTATTAATGCCAGTGGGCTCACATTAAGTGCCTTACTGCTTCACACAAGCTATTTAAATAGACATGCTAGCTACACTACTGGTATGGTATGTACCAGAGACATAGATTAAAATTGTACTTACCAGAGCTATTCTAAAAAGTCAGTTGGTATTTTTATGAAATCTTTAGTTTGTTAGGACATTTTTACTTGCTTGTGAGCAGCAGTCATCACCACTTTGCATCTTATGCGCTTGTAGCCTACTTGGTTAAAACAAGCCAGTCATGCCATCTTTGCAGTCCATGTAACAATATTTAACACCGTGTCCAGAGTTACTGGAGTTGACCAATCAGATAGCCAAAACGTGTTGACAGGCAGATTCGAGATGTAAAAAAACAATCCTATTCTATCTATATGGGGGATTCATTAATTTTAATAGTTACAGACTGAAAAATTGTAGTTTAAAAAATCTTTTGAATGGTCATGCAATTTACAACTATCTGAAGGTACTAGCCAAGTTTGGTAGTGATAGCCTGAAAGGTGTAGTAGGAGGTGTATTTAGAGAATTTGGTAGGGATAATAAGACACACAAACAATAGTAGGTTGGCTTTTAAGCCAAACAAAGTACTACCTGGCAGGAACTTTTTGAGCAAAAATTAAAACTCTTGCCATACAATCAAGGAAATTGTAGTCTTCTAATTGTTGATCACTGTAGTTATTGAGAATTTTTGTGTATTTGCAGATGCTGGACGTCCCAACTGTTCTGAACATGCTCCGACAGCAGCGGATGATGATGGTGCAGACCATTTCACAGTACACCTTTGTTTACAAAGTGCTCATTCAGTTCCTCAAGAATTCCAGACTCATATAAGCCTTTTCTTACAGCTTCAAAAGTTCTGCAGCAGAACAGACAAACGGACACATATGCTTGTTACACAATGCTGGCTGAGCAAAGGCCTTGCTTTGGTCTTTGGTTTCTCGACTGCTGTGAGATTTTTCATCCTCTGCTTATTTGACATTGAGACAGATTGGTGAGAACCCAGTCATTCAGGCATGCTGGCCTTTTTGCAGTGTATTGCCTATTGAATCGCGCACTCCCAGAGTATTAGAGAAATGAGAAGGTTTGTAAGGAGCATCAACCTAAATGAAGGAATTTGCAGTGCACAAGCAAGTGAACACATCACCAGTGTGTTTTCTCTTGACAGTATTATTTTGGAATTTTGCTGTGGGGTTTTACACTAAAAGCTTATGTTATGAATCTTTATGAAATCCCAGCACTTTCTATTTTGCTGTACAAATCAAGCATTGTTTTAAAAAGCTGCATGCATAAGATTAATGTATAACAATATTGATTGCAGCACCGTGTTTATTACATGCATTTTTGTAGTTTTCAGTTTTAGCTAGGTGGAAATTTGTAAGGAAAAGTAAGTTTTATGGAGCAAGGAATGAAGCTAATGACAAGATTAAGTGAAGGAGGATTTTACGGTGTTTCTATCTCTAAAGTATGTAGTATGCACTGAATCTGAAGTCTAGGTGGGAAATACTAAAAATGTGGGTGTATTTTATTGACAGTTTTGTATATTTTCAGTTTTCTGTTTAACAGGAAAAAAATCAATTCCTTTAAATTATAAAAAATATTGGAGCAATATTCTTATCTGAAAACTATTATACAGCTGCATTGCTAACGAACATCATGGTGGATTGAAATCTTTACTTAAATGTTTGACTGTTTTGACTGGGCCTGTTTATTCTTGATGGTATTTTATCGTAAGCTGTCAATCTTCTTGGAAGTTTCAGAGTTAAACTTTTAACACCATCAACAAAAAAATGACATAAACAAAAGGATTCCTATAAACAGGATTTAATCAGTCATTATACCCAATGCTGAAAAAATTGGATCTTCATTAGTTTTCATTACAAAAGGTAATGAACATTTGAATATTTTATAAGCCAACTACAATATATGGTTAACTTCTGAGGTTGTGCATAACGAACCTCATGCTGACTTCCCTGTTCAAACATTTCCACCATGAATGAAGTACCAAACGGAATTTACCTGTGCAGACTCGAGTGAAAATTTTCTGAATCTCATTTTATTATTCAAAAAGACAATGTTTCATTATTTCGATAGCCCAAGAAGGAAATGAAATTCAGCTTTAGCAATGGCAGTGATAGTATTGAGTAACAAAGGGAGTCCTCCTGTTGTTATGTAGCAGTAGGATACACTACATATAGAGCCCTGGGTTCCCCACAACTTTTTCCTTCCCATATATTTACCAAAGAACTCTTGGTTTTATACTTCCTTTCCTTCATTGGACGTTTGGCATTGTTCAGGGAATAAAATAAATCTGTGCAATGTTAAATGGTGAGGTAAAAAGATGTTTCCAAGGTGCTCCATATCAAGATTTCCAGAGATTACCTGGAAAACCATGTTTTTAAATTAATGAAATGCCTTGATGTTACCCTATCAGATACCCTGCTTCATGTTCATGAACAAATTTCTGTCATACATTTCTGAATTGTATATATTAAATGCAATAATGTTCTTTTAGCTCTAAAAGTGTGCTACTTTGGTTTGGATGCTTTAGATACAGAGCCAGGGTTTTCCCACATGTACCCTACATTCCATGGTTGTCTTATCAGTGCTTTTTTAATAGTTGAACAGTATGGATCAACATTAAACCATTTAGAAGTTTCCTTTCCCATTTTCAACTCAAACTTAGAATATGTATATTTTTTTTTCATTTACAGTTTTGCTTTAGTGAAGCATGTTGCAGACAGTTATAAATCAGAAAAGTTTAAGAGAAGTTAAAGGAATGTTGAGAAGGAACATCATTCAAGCTTAATCATGTTTCTAAGTACACATCTTTAAGTCAAAGGCATTTTTTATGTCAAGGGCTGTTTTCTATGGGGTCACAATTTTGTGAAATTGTTATAGTGGCCGACTGCACAGCTGAAATGGAAAACAAACTGAAATCAATGTGGCATATTTTAAGAAACGCATCTTGGAATTCATGTAAACAAATCTTTTTTTCCTTTTTTATTATTCCTGAAGGGTGCCTCAAAGTGAAACAGAATTTACCATTTTGATGAATCAGGTTTTTTTTACTCCGTTTATGAAGGAAATCAAAGAAGTGTTTTTTGGATGACAATCCTTTTGTGTTATGCTCGTGTTTTTACTTTTTGTCTAATTGTTGATTTTGATATTGTATACAAAGGGTGTGTTTAAGGTTTAAACAAATTTTAATGCATTGCAATTCAATGGCTCTTGCATATCATAAGAGCAGATGCCAGCACTACAAGACCATCTCAAATCTTTAATATCCTTCTGCATCCTGTCACTCAGACCTAGATAGCTATACTCATTTGTGTTCAGTATGGGCATGTCACAGGTAAACATTGAATGCCTTGACTGAATTGAATGGATCAGGGCTCCATCTTTGCAGCAGTCTTGGATGTGACTGTTCTCACTTCAGTGAGACATTTAGAGTTCTTGTGCAATGAGTGACACATCCTGCTGTTGAAAGAACTACTACAGTGGCAGTAACCTATTCACAAACAATTTATGAACAATGAAATTCAGGGCAGAGTTTACAAAGAAAGTTGTGGGTGTCTACTCAGTTGTGTTCTGAACTGTAGAAATCTGTTTAAATGTATGTGGAATCATTGAAATTATTTCTGGTTTCTTGAGAAGGTTTTGAACTGATATCCTGATGGACCCTGCAAGTAATCGCAATATTTACATATTACCAAGATTTTCTCACCCAGAAAATGGCTTGGAATGAAAAGTGTGCAGAAATACAGGAATGGACTAATGTATCCCTTTGTTGGCTGATATGATAAATTTCACTAAAGATATACCCAGGGAAAACTGAATATTTTGGTGAATAAAGATGCATTTATGTACAAGCTCATAATTTGAGGAAGATGTGAGTGGGGCATTTAGTGTCCACATAGTTTTACATCAGAATATTTAATAATCATATTCAAATGAATGCCATACTTATGACTGAACTGGATAATCATAGCAACCATTACAGAATGTTAAGGGCATATGGGTTTGATAGGGGAATAAATGGGATGCTGAAGTCCCTTAAAGCTGCTTTTGATTTTCTATGTTAATTTTACTTACAAATGTTGGTTGAACTGTTGATTCCAAGTCTTACGATGGTGGTTTATCTAAGCAGTGGGGAAACAAGTTGTGTGATTAGAAAAAAACACTTTGTCAGAGTTCACAAGCCTGCAGATTTGCTCTAGATCCAGTCTTTTACAGTGTTCAGTTTGTAACCTTATGCTGTAAAATTTGTAAAATCTCTCCAGCTTTAAAGCTTCATGAACATATTTGTAAAGCAATGTACAAATTGTATCTAATAAGCAAAAAAATATATATTCCATTGTAAAGAACAGTTTAGACTGTCTAGTCAGTTTCTGCTATGAATAAATATTGGAAATTAAAGTCATGGGCTTTTGTTATTGTGCCTCATTCAATTATGTAATTGGACTTCTTGGAAAACATTCCAACATTAAATTTAAGCTTGCTTGTATGGCCTCTACTGGCGAAGAATGGAATTACACTGAAGCAAAAGCTCCCATACATTTCTTGCTAATGGCTGATAACAGAACACCATGAAGGAAATTTTATCATGACTCAGTGTAAACTTTAAAATCTTCTATAGAACTTCCATAAACTGGAAAAAAAACAGACATACAAAAGGTAGTGATTGAACAACAGAGACAATTTACAAGATGCATATTGCTGAATTCATCATTCCATAAGTAAATTAAGGGTGCTAGAGCAAAGGGCAAAACTTTGAATGACAATATGGGAAGTTACATGATGCATCACTGTAACAGAAATTCATGTATATTTAACCAATTACAACAGGATTTTCTACCCCAAAGCAATGTCCATATATTGAATTTTATTCATACTTTATAGTTGTGTCCTTACTATAGCATTAATAGTGGTATAAACAATTTTGCAGGTAATTGAGACTAAACAGAGCAACAGACTTTTTCGTCAACTTCTTTTTAAGCTTACTGAAACAGCAATCTCCCTTAGTACATTTCTTTCTTGTCTGTTTGCAATGGCACAAGAGGAATGAATTTTAATTTAGGACACACAACAGGAAGTTAAATCGTGTATCACTTCCTGTACAGTAAATAACTAATATCATCACTGCAATACAAAAGGCTTAACTGAAGTAACTTTATGATACAATACCTAGGACTGTATGTCAGTAGACCTTGTTGAAACTCCCCATCAAAATTCACCAGACAGGCAAAAAAAACATATGTTAGTATACTTTTTTATTTAAGAAAGCTAAATTGACAATACTAATGAATGACATGCTTTTTAAAAGCATTTCAAAACACTGAATTTCTTTGACAAAACAACTGTGTAACCTTAACATTTGTTACACAACTTAAATATTAAAAACTGCCTGGATGTTAATCTTTGTAAATGTCCCCATATATACACAACATACTATTTCACACAAACATCCTCATCTAAGAACTGAACCTTTAAATGTTGATGGGGAATTCATCATATGCAACATCCAAAATCAAACAATGAAATACATATCAAAGCCTGACGATAACAGAGTCGCTACAGAAGCTGCAATCTCAATCATGATGTTCTTCAGAGAAAATGTTACAAACACTGTCTTTAAACTTAATTTAAAAAAAAAAAAAAAAAAAAACACTGATTCAATAAGAATGCCCTCCTTTGCCCTTATAATAGCCACTCCCCCCTCCTCCATGGTGACCCCACCCACCTTTCCCCCCTCCCTGGTGACCCCATCCACCTTTTCCCCCACCCCCTCTACCTCCCCCACCTCCATGACCACTCCAGCCCCCTCCCCCTTTACCTCCACCACCACCTTGACCACCCCACCCTCCTCTCCCTCCCCCACCCCACCCTCCTCTCCCTCCCCCTTCCTGCCTCTTCTGCCACGGGGGCATCTCAGGGGGAGGGGCATCGATTTCTGATGGACGTCCACCTCGATCAGGTACTCTCCCCATGAGGATCTGCAAGTTAACGATACATTTCCGAAACTGTTTCCATGGGGTCAGGGGATAGCATTGCTGATCTAGGCTCAGTTTTGCCTTTTTAACAATAATGGAAAAGTATGGGATGTGAATAATCCAAGGTCTTTTTTCAACATTTACTCAGACACAATCACAAGATGAGTTGGATCTGGGGAATTTAAGAAATTGACTTAACTAGATTTGGTTTTCAGCACCAAGGTTTTGCATCCTACCTTGTTAATGGCACAGGTGGTCTTTTCTCGAGTTGACCCACTGCTTGTTTTCACCATGTTGCAGATGTCCTCTCTTGCAGCAAGTAGGTGTGCAAGGCTTATTGATGGCTTCATCACCAGTGAATGCCTCTTCGGCTGATAGGCTTTAGCCATTATGTCAATTTGTTCCTGACAAAAAAGGCATCACACACCACATCCTAAATAAAATGAATATCGAACACATAAAACATGTACACAGGTTAATTACTTAGTTTCAATGACAGAAACAGTGTTACTGATTTAGATTTGTAGATATTCCTCAGAGAGAGCAAAAGAAGGTGAGGTCATTTAGCTAAATTAAAATAATCGAATAACTAGCATTTGGGAAATCTCCCCATAAAGAATTTGAGATTAAATTACACTTAAGTTATCATTTTTTGATAACTGATTTTTACAGGCTTTTTTAGCTTGAACTGGGACAACATGGATTGAAAGTTCCTAAACTGATTCCTGACAATAATCCATGCTGAGCTGGATAAAACTGGATTAGTGGCCAAAGATCAAAATTCTGTATCAATTCGTGGGCCAAACCTTTTACACAAACACATCCTCAACGAAGAACTGATATGACCTTCACAATGGTTCCTTTGTGTGAAGGAACAAAAAACATCAATTTATATGAAACATAACCAGAATACAATAACCACCTAAATGTGGATAAATAATGTGGATAGTATAAGTGACAGTATGTAATATAATTTGATTTTATGAATCCAGGAAGGCAGCTTTCAAGACATTAGTGAATTATATTTATACTATGCTTCAGAAAAAGAGCAGATGCCACACTAAGGAAAGATGAGAAGGCCAACTCGTGTAGGGCTGGAGTACAATTACACTAAGGGACATGCATTTATACTTTCACAAATGCTGAAGATGTTACTTTCACGTGTTTTCAGGCCTGTCAGTGTTGTGTATGCATTATCTAATAATCAATTAGCAAAATTTCCAAGCAGGGCATTGTACACATGAATTAAATCTTGCAGATAAATAACTTCTTCAAATAACTTTTCTTACTGAAAAAAAGGCCACTATATGGGTCTGAAGTGAATAAAAAGTAGTGAAATACAAGTAGTGAGATAGCTGTATGCCAAGCGGCTTGTGCTGCATCACAAACAGCACAAAGAAGCTGAGGCAGATTGATACCTTTGCCCTGTCTGACCAGCTGAAGGACTGGACAGTCACATCCAGACGCTTGATCAACATCCTCCTGCGACACTCATATTGGGTGCTCAGAACCGCATTGATCTTCTCCAGCTCTGCCTGTAAGCTCACAAACACAGAATGTCCAATTTAAAATAAAACATAAATGACTTTCTGATTAATCATTCTGTAAGACATGTTTTACATAATTATCACACATATGAGAGACATATACTTACCCACTGTTTGCTGTCAATAGGGTACCTCAACACCGGCTTGCCTATGTGCTGCTTTGGGACTTCTTCAAGGATTTTATTTATCTATAATCATAGTAAGATCACAATCTGAAGCATCAACAGCAGGTGAAAATGCAGAACAAATATACAAGAGTTTAAAGTCCAAACTGAAAGGCAGTTAACATGATTGTGTGTGTGTGTGTGTGTGTGTGTGTGTGTGTGTATATGTATACATACACACACATACACTCTATTTATGTGTGTGTGCATGTGTTTCTTCTCTCTACAATTTAATACATGTGGACGCTGGTTACTGAAGCAAACAAACCGTTTTTTGGAACGAATAATAAAGTTCAAAGAAAATAACATCAAACTATAAGTTAAAAAAATGGGGTACAGCTGAAACACACATTCAATAACCACAACTGATAAAGAGAAACAAACCCCAACAGACATCGGGATGTCCCATGATATAATTTCTGAGTGACTGACCTATCACGAACCCACCTTGGTCTCAATTAGGGGAAACAATTCAGCTGCATCCATGTATTCTGATTCTGAAAGCCCGAGGGTTCTGCAGATAAGTTTGAGATCCAAAGAGGTGCTGCTCTTCTCCACACTGCTACCTCCCCGTAGAGACTTGGCATGTATTATCTGTGCAGCTTGTAGCTCTGTACTTAAATACACTGAAATAATTCCAGTTCAAAAGAAAATATTTGTTACATCCTTATCTACTGCACAGGCCTTCAGTAATTCATGCGACTAAAGAATCAGTTCAGCTTTTTTTTCTAAAATCTGAATTATGCCACATTCAAACATAAACATTCAATTTTTGATATGATTCCACTCTATGATTTAAATGTAGTATTGCAATATTAATACATGACTATCATTACATAAAGTTTATGTATGGGCGATTGAATTAATGAATGCATGAACACTCACATTATACCAAATGTCTCATAATAGGAAGCTTCTTTAATGTGTGATAGACTTACAGATTAGTTTTAGACAATCTTTCGTATTTTTCATTCGTCCTTGCAAGTCCCCTGAGACTAATGTAGGGTAAGGGCAAGACAGCTCTTTCAGCAACGCACTCATCTCAAACTGAAGACCATCTGAGTCCCCTGGGGAACAAAAAATGGAGTAAACTTTTAGTTATGGCACACAAGTAAACCACTGTGTGAAAACTGCAGAAACAACAGAACTACACTTAAGCAATAATGCTGCGTTGACTTACCTGGGTCGGACGATAGGTTCTCTTCCAGACCGCATATATGTTTCAGTCGGGACGTTAACCATACACACAGATTTATATACTCGAGTGAAGACAAACCGCTCTCGCATGCTTTTACAAGGACTTCTTCGTCGAGTAATGGCCCATTATACCTGTCCACAGAACACATCGTTAGCAAGCTATGATTAAAAATACAGAAGCATACAGCAGAGCACCAGAGTAAGACCTTATTACACATAGTATGATTGAAGTTTTATTGCATTTATCAAGTTAGCCAGACGTGTCGTTTACATTCTTGCTTACCCGAGCTGTTCCAACGTATCCAGAATGTCGCACTCCATTGTGAAATCAAAGCATCAAACCAGAAAAAAATCTACGTTGTGGTCATGATATTAATGTTGTCGCTAATCACACCATCTTTTCTTCACTTGCAGCAGCAGCGTTTCACGTGTGCGCAACTGAAAAATGAGCCCCTGGTGAAGTGCGATCGTAATACTTATAGTTCCTAGGTAAACATACAGCATAGACTTCACTATATAATTATGCAGGCAAGTTTTAGGAAGAAATAGGAATACGCATTTTATGGCTCCGACATATTGATTCAGCTGATTTTGGACATTGTTTTTTGTCTAGTTTTTCATTTATTGCGGTCTGTTTTACAGCACAATCAAGCGACTTTAAGTTTATCGCTGTAAGCAGTTATTTCCTAGCCAGACCCGACGGCAGGATTAGCTAGAAAAGGGGGCATCAGAAATGACTGACGGGGCACAACTGTTTTTCGCTTGCTGATAGCACAGGAGGGGTAATAATTTATAGTACCACAACACATAATGTATTTGCAGCCATGCACGACTGTCTTGCCGCAAGGATACAAGCTACTGCACCATAAATACAATTTTTATAAATTGTATTTATAAATACAATTCTCAACCGGCTCAAAAATGTCGGTAGAATGCAGCTTAGACGCAGCTACCAAGCTGTCTTGCCACGAGTGCCGGAATACGCTGTGTATGACAACAGCAGAGATTGGACAAGGTCTGCCCACCCTCATCGATGTAATGCAAAGCACCTATTCTGCAATATAAAACAACCATATCATGTTGAACCCCTCCGTCATGGTGATTCAAGAAAACCTGTAACAATAACAGCAACCGCAAAAACAACAACATCAAATAATACTAATAATAATTTATTTTCTGAAATTATCAATAATTTCCTGAATTTGTGTGAATTTCCGCTCCAAAGAACCATAACCTCCAAACACACACGAAATGTTGCACAAGCCACTTAAAGCAAGCACATAAGTTACGGACCTTAGGGCTGTCTGAAATGACTATTTGCATTACATGCATCTGCGCCACTTTGCACTACAATGTACATTACCTGTGTCACATTGTACACTCAAATATATTTCCGTTATAGTTATGTATATTTCCTATATGGTTATGTTCTTTAATATATTTATATATTTTCCCTTTATATTTATTGTAGTAGAAGTAGTTATTGTTAGAGTACAAAGCAGTATTGTCTGTGTCATGTCTGCCATATATGTAGCACCGAGGGATGAGGAGAAACATTATTTCACACCTCTTGTATGTTTTTAATATATTGTGGAAGTGACAATAAAGCTGAATTGACTTGACTTGACTTGAATGAAAGAAATTGAGGGAGATGGGGTCCTTTAAAAATGTGCAGGCTTTCCATGCTTTTGAAAAATAAATTGGACACAATCCATACCATTTTATTGAATATCTTAAATAAGTTTTAGAATCATGGGAATAAAAAGCATATATAGATTAAAAAGCAACATGTTTTTCTAAAAGAATACAGGCCTTTGGTAATTGTAAGGCCATAAGGAGAGACAGAATAATAAAAAAGTGGTGTGAACTTGAATATCACTTTAAATATAGCATTCATCTGATGATGGCTTTCTGGTGAGCTGCACAGCCAACAGTCTGCCTCATCATATCCAAGAAATTCAATAAGCACATGCATATGTTGCTGTATGAAAATATTGGCAGGTTGCTACATAATATTTTAACATATACATTATTCATCAAACCAATGCTGTAAACACACCTGCCACCCAAGCTTGATTCTGGAGTAGGGCACACAAGAGCAGTGGGTGGGCTTTAATCTTTCATTAAGCATACAAGGACAGATCCACTGGAGGAGGGCTATACTATAGGCCAGGAAAACACTTGGTGAATGTCTTCCGGTTGTCCTGAATTTGAAGTTTGTTTTTGGTAGAAACAACTGCACCATCATATTGGTGGCTGCATAAACAAAGTCATTACAGCCATTAAATATCAATTAAAATATTACTCCTGATAAACTAGAAATTTGCATTATTATATGCGAAAAAAAAAAGTAATGATAATGCATTTTACTTATAGACCGTTTTTTAATAAGCAAAGAGGCTCCTCCCGTGTACATGCGGGACCTATACCTGCCCTACCAAAGTACTCAGGTGTGGATGGATGGATGGATAGATAGATAGATAGATAGATAGATAGATAGATCTCTAAGCAGGCCGACACATTAATATTTTGGCATTATAATCCAAAACAAACGTTTTAAGCCTGATTTTTTTAATAATAGGTATATAGGAGGTCTAGTCCTATAGAAGATAACAGGAAAAGATGTGGACGTTATAACAATAAACCTAATGACCTGCAACACGCAGTGTTTATAAAATGCTTCTCTGATCTACTGACCATTTAAAACGCTTTAACATTATACCTAGCTAGTTTAAATACATAAAACCAAATGTTTTACCCTAAATTAACATGCATAATATGGTTGCAATATGATATGCTTCAAACGTTCAGTGATTATCTTTGTTTTTGTTCCTGGGTTTCGGGTCTTTCGCAATGTTTTGAGAAAGTGAAGCACTCCAATCGCTGAATCGTGTTATTAATAACGTAGATCAAACCATTGTGGTTCGTACAACCGTAGTTCCCATTTGCGACGTTCTCACTATGTTTTTGAGGAATAATCGTGACTAGGAAGTTAGGTTCTCTAACGATCTATCGAATTACGGTGCTTATTCGTGTTGTTTGGGAAACGCACCCCAGGGTAGTTAAAATCCAATTTTCGTGTTCCTGCACTCCACAGAGCAGTGTTCTTGTGTTGGCTCTTTGAGGAGGTCTGGAAATGAAACAACCACCTACCTTGGACTTGACTTCACTCACATAACTTTTCTTTTGGGATAAATCCATAGAAATGCTCAAGGAAGCAGCTTAAAACTCACCATTTTATTATGATAATGTTATTTGATATGTCAAATTACAAGTGTATGATGTAACATAAAAACAGTTACAAACATATATATGCATATTTACATTATATACTTATGAAAAGTAACAAGCTACATCTGTATATGTATAAAGAAAATACAACTACGACATGAGTTATTGAACTACAAATTGTACATCATATACTTGGTATTTTTAAACAATAATAAAAATACCTAAATGTATATAAACAAATATAACCAGAACAAGACCTGTTAAGGTTTAAATGGAAACTATAATAGATGTGAGGCACTTTTTTGAGGTCATCAGGGTGTGAAGCAAATGGCACTAAGAAACAAATAGATGTACAGTATGAAAAACAGGCAGTGTTTACAGAAGAATTATTGGAGTACCATTTATACTGCAGTTTCAAACACAAATGTTTTTTCACTATTTAGAACTAATCACATTAAAGTTACATCAAGCGCTGTAAGAATAAAAAGCCTACATATATCAGTGCATCAAAGCATTGGAGAATTAAAGTAACCACTTAGCTGCTGGGAAATGTAACCTTTTTTTTTTTTTTTTTTTTTTACAATACATTGAATAAACATGTTTATATAGGCATTCCAAAGTTATGCACAGTTATCTAGATTAAAAAATAAAATACTAGCAGCAAAGTGGTTATGAACTGAAGTTTTACATATGCTAGTTAACAGATACTGTAGGTAAAAAAAAAAAAAAAAATATTAAAGCAGACACACGTTGCATATAAAATACAGTACATGACAAGGTGTTGCACTGTGCTGGTTAATACAGAAACATGTTAGTTCAGTATTTTCCAAAATATATATACAAATTTTCCTATATTTTGCTTCTCAGCCAGCAAGTTTTAATCAGGTTCATCCAACCTTGGTTCAGCTTGCAATATGCAAAGCAATCATATGACAAAATGGGCAGGAAGAAAAACAAAAAACTAAACCAAAACAAAAAAGCACATGCACACACAAAACTAATAGACACTTGCTCCAGATCCATGTTTTACACTGTATGAGAACTAGGTAATGTATTAACAGTCTTCTGTAACTTTATTTTTCTTAACTCAATAAAATTAGTGATTGTTTCTAGCAGCTTTAGATATCAAACTTTTAAGATAAGTGGACTGCCACTACTGTACCGCATTAGCTGTCTCTATCCTTCTTTTCTCAATACAAAACTAGAAAGTAACTCTTTATTAAAAGCTCAATAGTCATTTCCATCATGTACCCCCTCTACTTTTCAATGTGAAATAATACTCAAAGGTGACTTATATACATGATGCTGTCAAAGCTACAGTATATACTGACAGCAGTGATAAATACAGATCTATCTTTAAATTCAGAATGGGATTATTACCATTATTTAAATATAGTGTTATTTATTTACAAAATGGTTTGAGTTTGGTACCTGGGCTAACATCTATATAACATTAAAGTGTCATATCGGTGACTCAGTGTGGACAGAAGTCTAAGTATTTCCCAAGGTAAAATTGCATAGAAAGTAAAAATAAAATAAAAAAGACACCCATGCAGAGTGAGTTTTGGAAGTCATATTTTGGATGTTTTCTGATCCATACTTCACACATACCCTGTGAAAGGGCTAACTTCCTGCAAGGACAGGAAGTGGGAGGGAATGGACTATGGTAAGGTACACTTCCCTATGATACAGACCTTTTGAAAACCAATGGTTGTACTGACCTATATTAAAGGAAGAAATCATATCCAAAATCAGTTTTTGTGTGCTTGTTAGGATACTTTACATTGGTTTAAATGGCAAATTATTTTTCATAGAATTACTATGAAAAGAGGCATGATTTATAAATTTACATATGCACAAAACATGTACATCTTAGTTTATATGCAAATGTATATATCTATGTTTAGATATATTCAACTATTCACAAAGACCTCCAGACACAATGATCTAGGGAAGGAGCTGTGAGAGCGCACTGTGGGGACAACTGAACGCATAGATTAAACTGGACAACTATGGAATGTTTTAGTTTGCTATTTCAATATTGAACAGTTACGTGGGTTTGGCCATGCAAAACTAATTGTCACAGATTTGTATTAATCTTCATATCTTGGATATATTATTTGTATTCACTTCTGTATAACATAATATATAAATATACGCTCTAGAGTAAGTTATTCTGGACAAGGGTATCTGCAAACACACGTGCACGTGGTTCATACAATTTATACATTTAAAAAAGGAACAAACAAACATATTCAGTGACTGTGCTGTAACCAAAGTTTGGAAACCAGTGCTTTCAGGGTGGGCTTTTTCAGCATCATCTGGAGTATTTTAATAACCAATCAAACTCAAACACATATTACAATGAGAGAGAGTGTCCAATTACTAGTCTAAGTGCCTCATTGCATAGGGGTGCCAATTGCCCCACAATTGGGGGGAAAAAAACTTGCTGGTTGAGCAAAATTTCAGCTTTCAATTTACAGATAAGACTAGTTACAAAGAAAAATAATTCCATGGGAAGCAGACACAAAGAGGATCGATATTATCACTAGAGCAAAACACCTGGAATTCTGCTGTATTGGTCTCGTGTTAGGTTAATAATTAAACTAGTATGGTAAACAAAAGTTCTTGTGTCAATTTTTCCCTAAACAGAGAGTATATAATCATTCACCCTCTTTCCTGCTCCTGCTTACAGAATTAATCCCTTTATGATGGAATGCAACCACCTGGTCCAAACTACCTTACCAAAAAAGGGAAGTTATTCAAATATTAATCTGTGAATGTGGAAAACAAGTTCAAATGGTACCTTCAAAAATACGGTGTTATTTTTTTTTTTGCCTTCAATGAAAAAGTAAAACATACACATCCACCACAGAATTACATCTCAGCACTGTTAAGCAACAATTAAAATGCTTACTGTTAATTTACCATTAGAATCAGTGAAGGGTACCTTTCAGGGGATGAAAAATATCTAGTGCACTTTTTCTACTAATGACACTGTCAGAAAATGCTTGAGTCATGAAGGCCACTGTTACCCAACTGCAAATTCACAAAAGAAAAGCAAGAACGTATCCCTTTTAGCATTCTCATACAGTATATTCTCTGTATGCATCACTTGTTTTTGTGTTGTTTTTTATTTTTGCTTTCTGTACAAAAGACAAATTTCCTTCACAAAGTTACACACTATGTGTAAGAAAGTCTGGTATGGTGGCCTGTTTATTTGTTTGTTTTTTTAACTTGTGTTTTAGTATCTCCGTGTCTTCTCTCGACACCTTTCCCGACGTTAAGCTCCGTAACACAGCTACCTCGAGCGAAAATCCGCAGAGCCAGCGCCGCCATGCCCGCTCTGGCGAAAAACAAATCTTCGGAGGCTCCGTGAGGAGAAACGACGTTGCCGCCTCGTGGCGAGTGAGACAAAAAAGGAAGCCTGGGGGGTGTGCGCTCTCCTTTCCCCCCCGTGCGCGTGGCGTCTCACCCGGCCGCTTTGTGCTTGCCGCCGCAGCAGTGGCAGGCCTCACCGCAGTGGTGGCAGGCGCGCAGCGGCAGGTAGCAGCACATGCAGGGTGCGATGAAGGACAGGGCCACCAGGGCCAGCCAGCGCAGGCAGAACTGCTCATCATTGGTGTCGCAGGAGCAGGGGTCCGAGAAGTCACCCTCCGAGTCGGACATGCAGTGGTAGAGCATGCTCTCTGCGCACAGCATGCAGCTCACCTTGTAGATGCACTGCTTGATGGGGTCGGGCGCGTCCTGGCACTGCCCTCTCCAGTTGTCCTCGTGGTTGAACATCTCGCGGCAGTAGATGCAGCGTGAGCGCTCACCGTCCTCACGCCGCCGCCGAGACTTTTTGGATTTGAGCAGCGGCGATGGCTGGGTCTTGATGGAGTCCTTGCCGGCGTGGGGCTCCGGGCCCTCTGGGTACAGGTACTCGCACTTCTTGGAGTCTAGTTTAGAGAAGGGAGTAGTGAAGTCCACCTCTTCGCGCTCAGGGTCCTGCTTCCACATGACAGGGTGCCGGTAGTCCTCATACCCTCGGATAAGAACGTCCTTGCGAGGGTTGATCCGCACAATCTCCTCCTCGTCCATGTGAAAGCTCACGTGGCGGGTTGATTTGAAGGAAACCTGCCAGGCAAAAAGATTAAAACTGTATCAGAGGATGACCATAAGGATCCTAAGAGCTGTCATTATTACAGTAATTAGTGACAGTAATGATGGAAGGGGGATCAGTGACACAAACCAAAGACGAGATGAATAGAATCACTGAGTAATACCAGAGAAAGATCATCCTGAATGAAAAGATAGCACTGTACTGAGTTGCCTTGATATTTGTTTCTGTACTACCAAAATTCTTTGAGCTAACGTGCCCGTGGTCTTGACCTCTCTAGTGAGTAACTACTTTCAAGCAACAGAGAAGAAGCAACATGCACATTAGGGGTGTAACGATATGTGCATTTGTACTGAAACATTTGGTACAGGATGTTTGGTTCAGTACGCAACTTCCTCGGTTCAGTATGCCCTGTGTCCCAAACCATTACTGTCAAAATAGTCTATTTATGTCTACTACTCATAAGTGTGGAACAGAAATTCTACAGCACGAGTTTTACCCGGAAAGTTTTGTCAGTACACCAGTTGTTGTCTATCAGCTATAGCATGCTAGTTGGCTTAGCCCAGTTAGCCAGGTTAGCCAAGCTCATGTAGTGTTGCTTCCATCCGTATGGCAAACACAAATGAGAGATCAGAGCTGGAGGATCCCCCATAACATTTAGAGCCACTGTATGGGAGCAGTATGGTTTCTCGGTTAGTTACAGTGAAAATGGACAACAATTAGTGCCAAACTGTATGCCAACATTGTTCACCTGAAGTCAGGTATGTCTGTGGATACACTTCAAAAATGTGTCGATAAGCAGAGCGAGACAAAAACAGACAGGAAGGCCAGTCCTTCTCCCCGCAGTATTCAAGCAGCCTCTCACTGCAGATTCAGACGATGCCAAAGCAATAACTAATGCTATAGGAGTGTTTATTACTGCATATACGCAACCATACTCAGTCGTAGGGAATACAGGATTTAAGCGTATAGTCAAAGTGCTTGTGTTCTGGTACAATGTGCCTTCACTTCTGCATTTCAGTCAGTCTGTTGTGCCTGCCCTATATAAACGAGCGCAAGCTGCAGTTGTTCAGGAATTATCAACAGGTAAGAGGATGCTTACTATGGCGCATTACTGACATTTGTGTTTATTACATGTGTTATTTATTTTCCATAATAACAATATGTCAATTTTAGAGTGCCTTAACTGTTACAGTCAGAATTGTGGCCAAGGAACTGCTGTTGAATGTTAACATTTTTCAAAATAAATGACAAAAATGTTATTTCCTACATTTTTTGTTTTCCCTGCTGGACCAAAAACGTACCGAGTCTGACACCAAAACCGAGGTACGTACCGAACTGTGAATTTTGCACGCCGTTACACCCCTAATGCACATGGATCATGACTTTGTCACATGAGCAGCAGAAAAATAAGGTCCTCCCTGCTGCAGCTGCACTATGCAACACAAGGCATTCCAATACTCAAAATCTGTATCCTCCACGACCACCTCGTCTGGCCTAGTATTGGAGAGGGGGAGGAGATAAGGTGATAGTGGAGGAAAGGAGGATACATTTTGAACACACCCAAGGTGATCATGTTTAAAACTTACAAGGCCTGGACATGAAGATATGTCCTAACTGCGTATTTTTTAATGATGGGATTTTGTATAGAGAGAGTGGGGGGCTCATGCTGAAATCATTTTTTGGGTTTGCGGATGTAGGACTGCGATTTTCTGTTCAAGGGGGATACTGAACTCATAAACGTAAAGCCTCAATTCAAACCTGACAGCCCTCTGTAGGTATGAAATTGTAAATGGGTGTGGGTGGTTCAGGTGTATAATTATATAAAACATTTTTCCTCACAGAGCACATTGCATCATTTATATTCATTCATTGCATGCCATTGACGCTATTTACTTCCCAGAATGCACTTCATATTTGAGAATGAGTGTCTAATGACTGACTAAATAATGCCTTGAAGAATGTATACATTCATCATTATTAGAAAAAGCCTTAATCACCAATGTCAATGGTATTTAATATTACTTACATTCAATATAAAAGTGAAAATACATGCAAACACATCCAATGCTTTGACATTCAGTCTTGTTTTGGCATTGCTGGAATGTCACCAAATTTAAAATAGGCATATATTTCTTTGGTTTGTCTTGGGGATAAGCTTGTAAAGGCTATAGCTGACCTCCATTTAGGTTGTGCTTGGAGCTGAGTGAGACTTCCTGATCTAACTGAACTGGAGTGTAGTGAAGGCTCACCTGGGGAGGCAGGTAGCGGCGGTTGGTGGTGGGGAACTCATCGAAAGGCTGTGCACGCACATAGCATCCACGACAGGGCTCGGTGGAGACCACACTGCCCTGTGGGGAAAAGGGCTCTTTCATAGGCGAGCAAATAGAGGGAGGCTCTGGATTCACCTGCCATGGAGAAAAAAAAACAAAAAATGAAATTTTAATGGTTTCTGTATTATATTTCAGGTGTTATTCTCTTCTACCAGAAGGTGATACATTCTACAGATTTCAGGCATTTTTATTTTGAACATGAATATGCTCGATTATGCAGCATTACATTTGGCCCATAAAAATAAAAAGCTTCTAAATTGTTACAAATTTCAAACATAATATTTGTAGTGGAGATTCTGATACGGTAATCTGTGTGTGGGCCCACTGTGTGATCTTGGAGGATATAATGCAGGTAATTTTTTATCCACCAGGGGGAGACTACGATCCATGTTCCTTGAGTATTTAATGACTCAGACGCCTTCTGTTCAGAACACTGGGTTCCTATCTCCTCACTGATTCCCAGAGGCATTTTTATTGGTGCAGGAACTACAAACATGGGTCTAACAAACACTGAAGCTCTTCTCCACTTGTGTCACGTGCAAAAGCAGGAATTCAGTATTTTAAGATATGAGCATTCCTTTCCTTTTCAACTAATACTCGAATGAAAATATCTTACTTTAAATTATGTAAACTCTGTAAAAACTGCCAACAAACATTCCAGAAAAAAACACATCAGGATCATTCCATGTGAAATTCTACCCATTGTGGTTCAACCCTGGCATATATTTCTGTTGTTGGAGTAATCATAAAGGTAATATTTTACACTAGAATTTCATCTCATTTTTGAAGTCACTGATATGGTCTTCACTGAATTTTTAAAAATGTTTCCATGTCCTTAAATCTAAACACACTGTTTAGATGAATATTACATTTCAAAGATGCATACATATACTCTTGGAAACAGATATATCAAATACAAATTTAAGCACTGCTCCACTTCAGAAACAAGAAAGAGAGTGTGCACAAGCCATGACACGACATGTGGTGATTGAGACCGGACAGAAGTAAAAGTGCCATGAAACACACACAGCATGAGAGCCTATATAAAGCCCTGTGAATCACTGAGGCCTGGCCTCAGTCACGACCCAGACGGCAGTGTCAGGAGAGAGCAGGTAACGGCTGATACTCCTCCACACATCCTGCACCAATCTACATGTGTTCTACTGTTTAACCAAAGCGCCATATTTCTCAGTACCACAAACACTAATGCCTTCTATTCGGGCCTCACCAGTCAACAGTAAGAAAATAAAGCCAACAAGCAAATAAAGAGGTTCTAGGCTACATCAATCAAATCGGGCCACACAATGTTCACATAGAGTCACGCTTATATTTATGTGAACATGCTGAAATACTCAAGGGTTAGAAACCACATGTCACACATACGTGAAAACACAAACAATCAAACATATATGCCCAAAACACAGACTCACCCCCTCACACACATGCATGCATACCCCCACACACACACACACACACACACACACACACACACCGCCCACGTCCAGGCTCCTCTACCCACAACGTGTGGAGGAGGCTGCTGGCACTGGTTAGTCGGTGCCGTGTGTAAAGTAACCCACGCCAGTGTTTTAATGCACAACGGAAATCTGGTTAGCTCCCAGCTGCTGCTACAGTAATTACTGTCCTATGGTTGCTAAGAGATGCTTCCTTTGACTTTTTTTCCCTCTTTTTTTCTCTCCCCCTCAGACTGCTAAACCAGTTGTGAGCGTGCGACCAGCAAGGCTGCCGTGGAGAGGCAGAAACCAGCTCCAGCTGGAGAAACGCAGCCCAAACTTAAAAGCCAGATGACAGCTGTGGGGGAAAATGGGAGCCAGACTGAGCACTCCTTTTAAACTGCCTGCTCTTGCATCGCGTCGTCTGGGATTAGGAAGCAGTTCTGATCCGACCGAATAGTCTTAGGGAACCGGACGCTCTCCAGCCTATGGCTGAGCGGTTTTGCCCCCCTGTACCCCCACCCCACCCCACCCCACCCCACGCCCCTATCAGGGAGGATGGTGTTGAGGACCCAGGCTTTGTGCTGGAACAGATCTGATGCAATACCCCTTTACGTGCTTTTTATTCTCAGTGCTACTCTTAACCGATTCTAATCATTTACAAAAAAGGGTGAAGGAATCTAAGGATGTAGACCTTTTAAAAAGGGGGAAAAATAATCACTTCTGGATGTCTGATGTAAAATTGAATACAAACAATTTGGCAACTGTCTCTCTGGACTGAACAGCATGACGCCATGGCACCACTTCCCCTTTTAAAAGTAAGCAAGGTATGTGCTAAAGTAGGAACGTGTGTGAAGCACATGCAGCAGAATCTGATCACAGGTACAACACTTCACAAGAGCAGCACAGGGTGGAATGGCAGAGGGGAAAGGATTACCCCTCCTACTTGTTCCAGGAAAGCGTTCATCGAAGCCAGAGAGCAGTAACAGAACCAAAAGAAAGAAGACCTTTTTTTTTTGCTCAGCACACAGATCTGCCCATTAGAAAAGCAGCTGTTGCCTGGGTCTCCAATAATTCTACAGTCGCGCTCATCCATCTGCCTCCTGTTGCTAGGGAGTGTTTTTTCCCTTCATGCACTTAAAAAAAAAAAGGTTTCATTTGAAATGGAAAAAGAAGCTTGCTGTTCAGTATTAGCAGAGATACTGGTTACAGCAGGATGTTTTCATTTCTCTTGTGGTTTCTTTTTTTTCTGGACAAGACTTCTTTTCCTGTGCACAAACACCCCTAGGGGGGTATTAACAAGCAAGCCAGCTCCAAAGCTCTGTTACAGCTAAAATGGCTGCAGTCACATAAGGAAAGCAGACTACATTTCCCAGAAGCCCAATCTCTTCCTGGATATTCCATTCTCCCAACATTTCAAGGGCTTCCCCAACAATGTTCCCTGTGGTCAATCCATTACCCTTCTCCTTGAAGTATTTTTTTTAATAACCCTTTGCTTGCTTTAACTACATGGTCTGGACAATGAGCACAGAATGACATATCATACTAAATGTGTTTGGTCAAATGCATGGTCTGTCAAATGCATTTAAATTGAAGTATGTCCAATCTACTGACACCTTGATGCTATGAAGTGTGAACTAACAGTCACACTCTAAGTAGTGACGCTTGGCGTTTCTAATAAAGGGGAATGTGACAAGAGATGCAATCTCCCATTCAGAGCCAGTGCACTTAAAAGCAGAACTAATACATCCAGGAAAGCAGCCACATGTGTGGCTATGTGAGGGCAGGGTGGCAGACCAGGGGCTGTCTACAGGAAGACTGTGGTCTGCTGTCAGAGGATGGGAAGTGGGTGCTGAACCTCACAGGGCAGAATGTGGCTGATAGGACACAGAGCGACTGCCCCACCCTTTCAGACAGATCAGCAACCACTGTTTCCAAGGCCAAATCTAGGACTCTTTTGTGCATGGGCAAAGTGGCTCTATCTATAAATCTATAAACATCTGAATCCATTTTTGGAATTATGTGCACTGTACTGCAGAAATGGATTAAATACAATCCATGGGAAACAAAAACATGTAATTAATGTATGTTAAACATCAAGCTTTGATCTTTTTAAAATTTAGGGAGGAATTCCAAAATATTCAGGAACTCTTCTGTATGGACAAATTGCTCTATCCTACATATTGGTATACTACAGGCCAATTTCTGCTCTCACACACATAACAGTTAACGAAAAAAAAATCAGTACAATAGATCAAACCAGAATGGTTTGACTTCTGATATCATAAAATAAAGCAAAATATTCATGCACAGTCCAATTCATCAAATTCATTTTTTTCTATAGAATAAAAACTGCCATGATTTAAACAGCCAATTGTGTTTTACAAAATTAATAGCTCAGATCAGATAGCACAGATCTGACCATCTAGTATCGAAGCGAATCAACTTTACAAAAACCATGAATATTCTGCAAATAAAGCTCACATACAAAAGCTTGAAAACTGAAGGTCTTGTTTTTTTAAAATTCATTTTTATAAGCTTTCCAAGCACAACAGGTAGAGTAGCATTCAATAGCATTTTCATAATATAAGCGCTATTTGTGAAGCAACAAACAATGGGGAAACTGTTTATGTTCATCCTTTTTTCTGATCATCTGAGAAATTAATCAGATGACAGGATCAAATCTGCATCAACAACATAGAGCTTTATACAAACCTATTACATTTTATACACACCTATTACAGCTGGGTACTCATTACTACCCAAAAAACTGGTCAACTGATACAGTAGTCTAAGAATCACAACTGTCACATGAATTTATCACTTCCTGTCCTATATTCAGTGTACAGTCTGTAATCAGAGAGGGCATACCTGCCGCCACAGCGACAATACCAACATACAAAACAGCCTGAGAGAGGGACCTGTGTGTCTGGATCACCAAAAAATGCATTGTATTTCACCACACCTTCAGCACAATGCATACTGAATGAGCTCTATGTATGTGTGAAATGCCTCTACACCCCATGCCTGTGCTCTGCAGCAAAGGTGTGCCTTATGTTATCATTAACCGTGTGCTTCACTCACCTGTAATCCATCTTCAGCAGCTTCAGGTTCGCTGTATGATGGACAGCCTTGAATAAGAAGAATAAAACAAACATAATACAATCAGATTTCAGCATGGGCATGCACATGAACATCTCACAGGATGCACAATGTTGTTCTTCAGCACATTCCACCTCTTTAGAAAACCCATATCCAAAAACTGAATAATTGCTAGAGCAATCATACATTAAAATGCCATGGCTGCCATGAAACTGAATGACAGAAACATTTGAGATTTGTTTTCAGATCAGACTGGCCTGAGCGCACATGAATACAGACAAAATATATATTTACTTGTGCTTCTCATTATTTGAAAATATCTTGTTCAAATGTTTACCATATTTTTTCAGTTTTACAAACCAAATTCCTCATTCCACAGAATATCAACTGCCATACATGGTTTTCACTCATTTGTTTAAATCATTAACAAATTCCCCCCAAACCCAAATCACAAATTCTCTCCGAACTTTTCCCATGTGTGCTTCAGATTGGTTCACACCCACCCCCACATGCTCATTTGGCGTTTATTGCCTCTGCCTGCCAGACCTGTGTGACTGCGTGCATGCGAGCACAGACTGTGGGACTATGAGAATGCAAGGCCACAGATCTGGTGGAACCATGTACCCGGTCGCCATGGCAACGCAGAACTGCAAAGTTGACGTGCTGCAGTCCAGCAGCAGAGTGCTGCACCGGAATACAGAGGATTCTGGAGCGTAGCGTTACGTGACATCACACCACAGTGGAAACCACAGCGAATCAACGCATAGGTCAGGGAGTTTCATAATTAATAAATCGCTAAATGACTTAATCTGACCAGAACAAAAAACATCCACAGTTTGATCTATGTCTGCATTTTCTTCCACCAGGCATTCAGCCAATAGCAGAATAATCATTACAACGTATTGTCATTCATGACCCCATTGCTCATTAGGACTAGCAAAACTTTACCTACTATCAAGTCCTCCAGTCCCTGAGGTCCAAAGTATTCAGGATATAAAGGCAGGGTGTTGTATAACACAGCAGACCTATGGCAGATTGCTGAGCAGGCTCCTTTCCCCATTAATTACAAGGCTGCTACCTTTGGCATTTTACCGGAAATATCATTGGTTCAAGGGGGGTGGGTGCCATGTCAACCAAAACCACCCCGATCTGACCCAACTCAGAGTCCTCATGGCCCTGGGCCCGTAGCCGGCAACTAATGCAAGAGTGGCAGCTTCTGTGGAAAACTGACACCCATCTCCATCACCACCAGCGCAGATAAGATAAACAAGAAGGCCAAGGCGGGTCAACGATCAGGGAACGCCAGTGCTAATCAACACGTAGCATCTCTGGGCAGGATCAACCATTACACCATTTCAGACACAATACTCACTGACGGCAGAAGGCCGATTTAGTTACTTGCAGAACAATAAAACATTCATCAGTGCTCCATGGGGAACACCACTGTTAAGAGTCCTCACAACTGCACATACAGGTTTTTACTGCACAGAGTAAGAGAAATTTTGACCTTGAGATGCAAATGCTAATTGTTGGCTTTGAGTCTCCATGCAAATTGCAAGAGGGCAAATCTTCCTGATGCTGTATCTGTGTGTAGACAGAAACTTGTAAAATCTGATAAGCCATGCTGTTTCCACCCTTCTGAAGCCCTTTGAGAAGCCGTGTTAGGAGAGGTAAAGCACCATACCTTGGTTGATGTCCTCTATGGCTCTGCGAATGCCTCTGTCAAACGCTCTGGCATCCGCAGGACTCTGAAACGTCAGGCCAAACTTCTTGTCGTTGATCCTCCAGTGGTGAAATATGGGGTTCACCTTGTTGTACACCAGGTCCTTCTTTAAAACACACTCCAGCACAACCTAGGGGCAAAGGAGACATCATTAAAGCTACAGCCATCAGCAACCCCTCTAGCTCTCTCAGTACTGGGTGGCACTCTCTGCTCTCACTAAGTTTGCACATTTGCCAGGTGGAGAACAATGACCAAAACATATATAATCACTGCTTTCCCCATATGTTGAGGCTCTGCTCTAAAAAGAACCACAAGACCACGATGATCACTTTGTTCTCCCTTCTCATGTTGAGACCAATTATTTCCATATCTGTTACACACATGCAGACATTCTGGATTCTGTGTGAAACGGCTGATCATCTTAACTCGGTGCTCTGCACATAATAATCCATCTCACAGTTAGCATAAATATCAGCATATTATTTTTCCATCAGTGTTATAAAAAATGTATGGGCAAATTATGGCATTCAATCTTAAAACACAAGTAAAAGGATTATTTTGCGCACGTAAAACAGCTCTATAACATGGACTCATTACAGGAAGTTGATGAAAAAAGTTCACACTGCTTAGTGAATTATAATAAGAGACAGATTTATACATGTCATATTCTCTTCACTTGATGAAGGTTTCAAGAGTCTCGTTCCAAATATATGTTTCAAGTTCAAGCTGTACATTCCAAAACCTCTGTAAAAGGAATTTTCAATGATCGGCTATGGATATGAATCCATAATGCAACAGTTCTCTGAATATTATTAATAGGACTGATAAAGAGGTGAGGAAGACACCTATCTGTAAGTCACAGGGAATCACAAAAAAAAGTGTGCTACAGTTTCAGGAGGAAAGATGCATTGTGGGCCACATATGTAGGTTCAATCAACAGAATAAACATTTCCCCAAATCCAGAATATCTGTTGTGCCTTTCACATGCCTGCTGTGCCACTAATAATAATACACTCAGAAATTATCATGTTCACGTATTACAAGACATCTGATGCCAGTCGAAAGAACATTTCTCACTGGCAACAGTGGGCAAGCTGCATGTTCCTGCACTGTTGCTAAGAGTAGCCAATACAGTAAAGTGAGGAACACACCTAGCACTGGCAGAATAAAATTAAATACTACCCACCACACAGTTTATGACGTAACCCAGGCTTGAACCTGCAGTGTCAAGGCCATTGGGCTCAGCCAGTTGTAATAATGCAACTTACTAAATATATTACAAAAATACACCACAGGCCTTCTGTGTCTCTGTCCTCATTCATTATGCTAAAAATGATGTGAAACAAAGTGCTAAAAAAAGACACCTGTTCACAGAGTGCTTCTTGCGCTGACAATGCGCAAATCACTCACATATGAACACAAATGCCAAAATCCCTATGCAGCAGAATCAGCCTTTTTGATTTTTTATTTGAAGTTACAATGCCATAAAAGTATTGATAATTTATGGAAAAAATATTCCTTAAAAATCTATCACAAACATGTTTTTAAAACAAATAATAATTTTTAAAAAACTGACACAGATTGAAAGAAAAATTCTGTATTTCAATATTTATCTATTACGCAGAGGGAAAGTTGAGAGCCAAGAAACTAAGTAGGTGTATACAAGTGTAGAGCAGCAACAGTTTTCCAAAGCCTATTATTAAATGAGCTCTTTGACTAAGCTCCAGAGCTGCCTCTCAGCAGATTAAATGAAATGAGAGACGAGCATTATGGGCTTTGTGCTTCTGAGGGAAGTCCAGAGCTGCTAGCTACACCAATAAAACGATTCACTCCATCATTGCAGTTCAAAATCAGAAATTTAATGTTCAACACAAACCAAGTGCTTAGGTCTTTAATCATCAGCTATCTAAAACCTATGGCACATGCCCTGCTGTCCATGGTCTTTATCCCTGCATCTCCAAGTAAGGGAAACAAGTGGCCCTAGATCATGTCATGCTTTGCACTGCTTTACTTATTAAACTGAATAAAAATACAAAGTGAGGTATATATTTTAAGAATGTATGGAACAAGAGAATTGTCACTGTTGTGGCGAACCTCTTCCAATATAAAAGCAAAGACAGTACATCTATCATTACAAACAGGAGTTCACAAAAGGAATCCTATCCTACAAGTGGATACATATACCCCTACGTTCTTCTTCAGTGAGAATACAGAGAGCTTTACTTCCCTGGGGCAAGATGGGGGAAAGGGATATGGCAGTTGGTGTGTGTACGCTTCTGCCTATTTATACCTCTCAAAACAAACAGAAACGAGCTGACTTCTAATTGCCCCAGCCTACATCAGAAGCTAGTAACAACTGCTTACCAAATACCAGATCACCATTATCAGGAAAGATTGCCTATACGAATGACAAACTGCATACAGCCTAAGGGCTTTACTTTGACTGCTTTCCAATGAAATATTTACTCATGTCAATGTTGTGAGCATTTAAATACTTAATGGATAGATCCCTCTACTGACTGAATCAACCTGACTGTTTTCATATCATACACTGTGATTGCACTGCTCAACAAAAATAAAAATTGGGGGTACAATACACAATTTGTACTGTCAACTGTATTTCCATTCCACAGCTCCTCAGTAGTTAATGACTGAACCATGAAAGTTGTATTTAATCTAGATGGCCAGGCATTCATTCACATAATCTGAACCACATTATCAAAAGACTTAGCATTACATTTCTAAATTGAATATCCATAGCCAAATTTCCCATGATGCTCTGTATTCTTTTGCTTAGGTGCTTGCTAGTCACCAGCTGAAATGTGGCTGTCGCTCTAGCCTTTGTGCCTCTCTGCTTGCGTGAGTGAACATGTGTGATAGGTGTATATAGGTTTGTGTTGGTATGTGTGCACGTTTGGGTGTTCCTCTGTGAAAGAGGCGCAAGGGTTAAGCCCTGTGTTTACACAGTCCAACAGACGGCAGGAGGAAGCTGCTCCGGCTGATTGTTGAGGCGAGACTGAGTGGAGCCGGAGTGAGTAAGGTGAGTGCAAACCAAGGAGAGGAGGAAGTATTGCCATTACAAGGAAGGACGACACTCAACACCGCATTCCACAAAACAGTGAGAGCAGGCTGGGGGGGAGAGAAAGGGAGGGAGAAATGATGATGAATGGAATTCCAATTCAATCCAAACAGAATCAGGAGTTTTAAGTTGCGCCTGGGCTTTTGTGCAGGACGACCGTCCAGGCCTGTGCCAAACAGATCTGTTACCATGACAAGGCCGTCTCGCGGTGACAGACCTAAGGGGAGGTAGCTCAGCCCTGAGTGAGCGTGCTTCAGTAGCGGCTCAGAGTCCCTCCCTCAGCATTACACAAAGACATAATGTCCTTTATTCACTGCACTTGCAAAAATACCCACATATTAAAGAAGAATGCCATCACACATGCAAAAGATTTATACATTACTAAAATTATTTATCGCTCAAGGGTCTGGTCTGTGTGCATAAAATGAGATGCCTTAGATCTTCAGATTAAGTAGCAAGATACAGTGATTGAAAAGTCAACTTAAAAACAAACATTTTGACTTGATTTTGATTGTAAGATCAGCAATTGTGCAGTAAATTCAATGCTACAAAATCAGACAATTCAAAAGGAAAGAGAGAAAAGAATGTAGAGAGAGAAGCGAATAAAACAGAGGTATGGATAATGATGAGGACCACTCCTAAGGTTTTTAAATCCGATAAGTGGAAATACTGTAGTCAATTAAAATTCAAGTCTTTGGTATTAAAAAAAGAATGGCGCATGTGTGGCTATATTCAGTGAGAGCTGACTCACCAGTACATTCTGTACCGTAGCATCGCGCTTAAACACAGAGAATAGAGTACTGCAATCTCTATCTCCTCCACTGAATACTGCCATCACCACCTCTCCTCCTCTCCGTCAGAACTGTTCTCAAGACAGAGCAGGGCTGGGAGCCTGCAGCCTCCTCTCAGGTTAAAGTAAGCCACTGCTGATGGATGCTGGAGCATTCTGACAAACTGATGCATACCATGACCATGGGCAGTCACATGACAGACACATACCTGAATACGTTTTGTGGTTCTATCCCCCACCCAAACACTGTGCAACTACCACTTTCAGATTTTCAGCAAGCCTACACAACTGTTTTTGTTACAGTGACACAACGCTAGTCTCATACCTAACCATTAACTCAGACCTCATTAACGGTTTTAGACAACAATTTTAATGGGACATTAGTGTTCGTGTTTTTGAATTTTCATAATGCAGGAATTACAAGCCTCATCTGTAACGTTACATTAAAATATATTCAAAAAACTTCATTACAAAACAGTAATCACAGTATTTCAGGATGTCATGTTCCTCTTTACAAAAGCACACAGATATGCACTCAAAATCCCATACAAAATGGGCAAAGTAAATGGGCTGATACATATACAGAGGTGTTTGGATGAAATTTAGATGAGATTACTCTAAACCTGAACTGACAATGTATGCAGTGCTTCTGGCCCTATACAGCAAGCAGCTCACATCTCATTCCTCCATCTCAGCAGCATTAGAATGACCCCGGTCAGCCTCAGAAATCTGATTAATTGTTACTGTGTAAATCAGATTATGGAGCTCCCGCTTTGACAAGATTTTGGTTGGTGGCACAATATTCTAAAACCTGCACTGCACTACACTATGCTGCTGGAGGACGGAAATATTTTCCCCAATGCACCAGTGAACATACAAAAATGCTGCACCATATATACATAGCTAACATTGGTTACTATGGGCTAATAAGGCATTAGTAATTTAAAAGGTCCATTTCACACAATTTGACCATATTGAGATCATAGAAATGAATATTTGTTATAAAATGAATAATATATGAATACTATGCACCCAGAAGAGTTTATTAAAGAATTTGTTTATCTTTACAAAACACACTCTTTGGTTGAACAATTTTCATGATACAAAATCAAGAACAAATAATAATTTTTTTTTTTTTACTAAAACAATCAAGTCCTTATAAGGACAAAATTAATTTAATCCATCTGTATACAAATAGATGACTTCCCTTGTGAAAGGAAATGTATCTACATTCCCTGTGTGTGAAGAATCTCTGGTGCTTCTTAGTAATGATGATATGATGCATTTTACAGCACGATCCTATTTTGAGATAAGTGCCTGACAGGAAATGCAAACAAGCACATGGTTTTTTGGGAATAGCCAAGTACAAACATCACTGATCTCATCTTGCAACACTTCCATGGGAGTGTGCAACTCATCGGGTCAGCATTTAAAACCGTTCAGTCTCCTCAGTGCCTCTGCTGACAGGAAGTGACACCACGAGTAACAGGATGTGACTGAGCAAGTAATGGGATTGGGATGCCACCTCTTACCGATTTGTCTTTGAGGCGTTCCCCGTGGATGAGGAAGTCAGAGCAACTGTTGTCATCCTGCCGGCTGACTTTGTAGACAGTGACACAGCTGAGACCCCCCCCACCCAGGGGCAGCCATCCCCCGCTGGAGTCATCCCGAGTCATGACCACTGCTCTCACACGCGCATAACTGTCACTGCAGAGCCAGAGAGAGAAAGAGAATGAGGAACGAGCCCAAAAACAATGACCAACAACATCACGACTGCTGCCTTCACATACACATAGCTGTCAATGGAGAGGGGAAGAGAGGGAGTGAGAAGCAACAGAAAAATCAATGATCAACAGCACAACACATTTTCATGACAAATACAAATACATTAGAGAACTGTGATTGCAGTCAAGCCATGCCATGTATTATCCAAGCAAAGTGGCAAATTTAACAGATGGAAAAGAAAATAATTTGTTAAGTTAGTGCTGCAAAACCTTAATCTTAACACACACAACATGGTATTTTGCTATTCAAAGCAAACATTAGCAAACATTTTACACATGATTTACACTTAAGAAAACAGGACTCAAATATTGAACTAATGTAAGCACATCACTGTTTTGTGAAAATCATCATTCCAACAACTCATGTATTACATTTACAATAAAAAGTACATTTTATTTTAATACTTTAAGATTAATTAATCACTGAGTGAAACCCTAATTCCTCTCTCCAGCCTTCTATGACAAATAAAGGAGAGGATTCTACCTTGACAGAATTTACACCAAGTCTGCCATGTTACCTTACATGATTTAAATGTATCTGTGAGCTTGGATAGTGTTGCCATAGGAAATTGTTGGCAGTTCTGTACAGTAACAGTTCTGTTGGGTCCCAACAAAAACTCACAGCAAAGCAAGCCTTGGTTTGATTTTCCATGTGCGTTGGATGTGAATGGATGCAATATCCTATGATTCTACTTTTGAAGTATGACTCGGCCTTCTGCAACAGGCCTTCCACCACAGAGAAAGACAGGCAGAGAGCAGGATGGGAAAAGCAGGATGAGCCCCACACAGTAAGCTGTACATAGAAAAAGTATGTGCATTTTTTTCATTTGGTGCACCACCAAAAGCACTAAAAAAAGGGAAGCAAACAAACATTCTAAAAATCAGTCACCTCTTGCCTAAGGACATAACTGAATAGAGGACAGTAGGAAGCAGCTTTCTTTTTGTGTTTAGTATAATTTTAGAGTCCACTATCCAAATATCTTGGCTCTGTGTCAATAGCTAGCTAGCTAATTTATTTGTACCTTCAGGGACAAGCCAACTCACCATATTTTTTTAAACTAATTTCATGGGCAATCACTAGCTGTGCACTCAATGATAAAGCCAATGTTCACCTGTTGTAATCCAAAGGTTGTTCCTTTTTCTATTAAATTTTCAGTTTCATTAGACATCATGTGCCTCACATTCACTTTACAAAAGCCAGTCACAGGAGCAGGGTCTGCTACAGAACAGTAACCATAAGATAGGAGCAACTGTCCAGATACACAGTGTTTCTTTACGCATACACTTATTACTGCATATAACTATACTGAACTTGGTACTGAAGAAAGATTACTGCAGATCATTAAAATTATTTTAAATAAAAAGGCAGAATTACACTACCGGTATCACGCTAAAATGAAAATTCCTCACCCACTGACAACATTGTATAAGGACAAAGGTCATGGTTCATGTAGAGAGATTGAGCCTTTATACATAGTCATTAATATTACACTGGTTTTCCAGAAGCGGCTGTTATTACCTCCTTAAAAATACAAGGCAAGCAGAAATCGACAGACGTCATCAGTAATGCCCGAAAACCTTCACCTATTGGTACTTATCAGTTATTCACGATTATCACCTCCAGGCTGACAAGGGTTTGATTAAAAATTACATTCCAATCTGAAACCGGAAAATACAAAGGTCAAAGTTTGGCAAAAGCAGCACTTTATGGATCCTTCTAGTAACATATTAAGCAAAGAGGAAGACAAAGCAAAGGTGAGGGGAAAACGCATCAGAAAAGGGCTTTCTTGATTGCCTGTTTTTTCCCACAAGACGTAATTTATTACCCTATTACTAAAAGAAAGTGTTCTCCAATGCAACTATTCCTGTTTCACTTCACCATAGGTTCTAAATGCCCCATTTCCCAGGATCACTGCACCAAATTAAATTATGCATTCTCCTTTTTAAACACTTCTTAATAGAGGAAAACACATGGTTGCATTTAGCCTCAAAGCTCACACATACATTCTGCTACCCTTTTCGCCAGTGTTGGTGCAAAGTACTTTCTTTATGGAGGCTGTTAACCCCCCTGCACACAGAGCTCCAAATCACTATTGGTTTTCTGGTTAAGTTTGCCTCTGGATGAGTGTTTAACACCAGTTTAACACCAAAAATAAAACAAAGATGGATAGGAAGGGCACACAGGATGACTGAGCACATGGCCCAGCACAAACATAACCAAAACCTATAAAAGGGACAATGTACCTCTGAGGTTTCCCTCTCACACAGAGAACTTTGAAGCATGGAGAACCAATTTTCATTAGCTGTGATCAATTAAATTCACCATATTATTATCATACAAACTGGTACTTTTAATGTTTTAACAATAATCAATTCAAGTAATGTTTAACAGATACATGAGTTACTTCTATATAAAACAAAAAAATACTGCTGTACATAAAGAAAGATCATAAGACAGCTAAAAAGAGAAGTTGTCTGTGCCTTTGTTGAGGCACAGGAACACAGAGACTTTCAATGTGTGGAGAGGTTTACAGTAAAGGTGGTGAGCCTATTGCAACCTATTCCCACTTCTGATGGGATACTAAATTATTTCAGTATACACATATAAGCTAGTACATGTTTTACATTTACATTAAACTAATAACATCCTTTGCTAAACAACATTTTTTGCCTGGGATCCCTGTCACAACCTCCGAGGAGGTGACCAGGGAACTTACTGTGCCTGGGAGGGTTTACAAAGAAACATCTGTATGGAAATCCTTTTTCTGCATTGCAAGATACATCATAATTTCCTCCAAAATCGCCAATTTACAGACTTTAAATCTAATATTTGACATAAATATACATTTTGGCTTCTCATTATCTAGTGATTCCACTTTGGTCTGAGCTAGGAAGGGAAATGACATTAAGTGAGAACATTATACCACTGTAGGGCAACATCAAAACAGCACCATCACACTATGGGGTGAGAATATGGCTTGGCCTTACAGTGTAGTCTCCTATGTATGATTACATTAACAAACATATTTATTCATTGATGGTGCTAGAGGCAGATTAGGCTGAGCTAGGATATCAGAAGTCATGTGCTTACCAGTTGACTACTGCTCATCTTTTGAAGTTCCCTTGCTGATGCCATGTGTTTTATGGCACCACCAGTACCGTCCCCAGCTCGGCACAAGCTCAACATCTAGCCTGCATCTAGACAAGTCCAGGTTAATAACTCCTACCCAAGTGCAAGCTATGTGAACCGATGAGATATTGGCAGGGGGGATGTTTGATATACAATTTTTTCTCTTTTTATAGATTTCAATAAATTCAAACTGAAACTTGCAAATGCAAAGCGACAGCTTTGCATTTGCAAACTCAATATTTCCAAGAGACAACTAATGCATTTTCTTGGTGGCATTAACTATGGAAATAGCAAAACTTGAAGCCTGACAGACAAATGAACACAACTGCAACAGTAATTAAAGGGGTAGGGGTGTGTTACTGTCTCTAGTGACCAAAACACGTGACAAGGCAAATTGCTTGGTCACAGGAAAATTGCTTATTCTGGCATGTAACTAGCAACGGACATTTCTTTTGATAGCTAACCAACTTTCCATATTTTTAACTAATTATGTTGTAAGCTTAGAATTTGTCATATCTCTTACTCAGACAGCATCTGGTAGCATCACTATCATTTTTCGGACGGTGCTGAAGTAACACTATCACTGCCCATTCCGGTGTCCGTGTGGTCCACCACATCAAACAGAAAGAGGTAAAGAGCTGATAAGCCAGAACCAGGAAGAGAATGATATGCACTTTCACACCAGAGAGTTAAAAAAATGGTTGATAAATGGTTCTACATTGTTAACATACACTGCTACCAACAATAAAACTATACCTGACAGGAAAGATGACTGCAAAGCCCTACCCATTGCATTACTGTGCTTTCACCCATGACACTAATGTGGCCATGTCCCACTCTGACACCAATGAGTTGGAGGGGGGAGGGTTCTGTTACCAAGTTCAATGCTTCCTGACAGGCACGATCAGCATGATATGTATAATGGCGGGACCTACTACATATTGATGGGAAGAATATTACACGATGGCAATGTGTATTAAAATAAAACTGGTATTTAAAAAACCTTTCAGTATGTAACATGGTTTAAAATCTTCTGCAAAAGAATGGAGAAGTTGACTCAAAAACAAATGGTCCCTGACTTGCAATGGGCCAGCCAACCATAAGTGTAAAATATTGTAAAATGAAACTGCATTTAATCCACCTAATGCAACTACCCTACTAAACATCATAGTCCCATCTACCCTACCTTAAACATGCTTAGAGCACTTCCATTAGCCTACGGTTGGGCAAAATCATTAGCACAAAGCCAATTTTATAATAAAATATTGAATATCTCATGCAATTTATTGAATACTGTACTGTAGTGATGCTATTGCACCATCGCAAAGTCTAAAAATCATAAGTCGGACCATCGTAACTCGGGGACCGTCTGTACATGTATACAGGCAGATTTCCCCATGTATAGCCACTACAAGCTTGTCATTAGCCATTTTTTTTAGATCCTTATCAGGGTAGCTGGTATGATATTAAATTGCACAGCATTTTGGTCTCATGCAAGTTCATACTTATTTTTACCAAGAGGAGAAAATGAGAAACCACAGAATCCTGTGTCAACCATTTTGAAACTGCAGGGGCTGTTTGATACTTACACTTAAAACATTTGTACTTGGGAAAAGGGTAGCACACTCTCACATCCTGTTTAAGGCCTTGGTCTAAGTCCTTGGGCTAAGCTGTAGTGCTTGCATATCCTTAGCCCTCCAAGCCAGTTTCCCCCCCATCCAGTACCAGCACCAAGTAACTGCCCAAGTACAGGTCAAGAATTTAAAAGACAGAACTCTATTCTTATCATCCATTGTAGGCAGTAAAGTCAACAGCGGCTGTTCCTGAGATATGCTAATGGACACCGCCTACTCTCCCCTCCCCCCAAGGACCTCGCGTGAAAGGAAACGCCAGTCAAGCAGCGGCCGTGTCACTCACAGCATAGGGCCAGAAGGCAGGCGTCGGCGTCATTTAGCTGTGACCAGGGCAGAGTGGCCAGGGCCTGACCCCTCCACATACCAACCCTGCCACAGCCACTGTTCACTTACCCAGCTTTAACCATTGCATATAAATCATGGCATTGTGGGTGCTGTATTTCAGTCCAAGTGTGATCCTTACACTTTATTTTACAAGGGCTGGAAGCAGAACTGCCTTGTTTAACTTTTTTTTTTTAAAGAGAGGTAAGTTATAAGGGAAGGAATCCTGCAATCATAGTTATTCAATCCCATTTTACAGTTCCTTCCTCCAAAGGATTCTGTATTTTTAAACTAGAACCGCACAATGATTCACAGCTTAAAAACCATATTCATATGCACAATTTTTGTGTGAATTTCCTATTTGTGTGAATATGTTTTGCTATACAATTATATCACATTGCCTTACAGCATTAGTAACACCATCCAAAATAATTTTGTCTAACAAGGAACATAATCACAGAGATTCAGACCTTCAAAAGTCTATTTCACAAACTAATCACAATTTTTAAGAAAGGTTTAGCTTGAAGCAAATATTCAATATCAAGGTTTGAATGAACTGGCCATTCATCAACATCAAAAATTTCCTTTCACGTCGCTCAATAAAAAATAGCCAACAGATTCTAAGGGGAAAAACAGCAATGTTATAGATGTGGCTTATTTTAAGAATTACATTTGTAATTCACACCTTTTTATCTCAACACTGCCAATACCCCCACCTCCCCCACATCAAACAAAACAACAGCACAAACTCCACACACCAGAGAAAGTCCCCCTAAGCCCCTGTGAGCCCCTTCGGGCCCTACCCCTCCCCAGCCAGGACGATACGCAGACACAAAGATTGAGATCTGTGCCCCTTGCAGGGAGAACACAGTCCAGTGCACACACAATGAGGGCGGAAGCGTATCAGCTGGCTTGGAGCAGAGAATGCAATTCCAAATTATTCCAAGTTATTCTGCTGGATGACTGGCTTCATTTCCGAAAAATTGGGAGGGGGGGGGTACGGGGGTGGAGATGGAGTAATGCTTCGACCCAGGATCCAGCTCTCAAGTTCATCAGACATAAGTTTTTGCCTTTACAATCCTTTCATGAACAGAGACTGAACAATCAGGTTTCTCATTTCCAAAATCCATTATCATGTGCAAATAAAAACTCAGAGCACATGTACAGTTTTTTTAACCTTATATGCTGGCATTAATTCTACAAAACCAAAATGGCTGGCTATGTTGTTAGTGTAACTGGTACATTTAGTATTACACCATAGTTTAATGTAATAACATCAACAGCCATGTTGGCAGGATTATGGATATTTATAATAATAAAAAGCACAAATTCTGAACAATACACTACAACACTATTAAACTCAAAACCCTAAAGGATGTAAAAACAGAAAAGAAGATGCGTATCAGTATGGAAGGCAGTGCAACACAGGGTAATCACAACAGCAGCACTCCGACCGTATCACTACTTGTCATGGCACTATCGCGGTATCTGCGTTTCTCGTGGAAGGTGCCCATTGTAACCCACTTACATCATTTCAGCACTGATGCAGTACAGCTTGTACATGAGAAAGTATGATGCAGCGCATCCTCTCCCCAGCACTGATGAGGGTCTGCTCGCTGTGTTTGGAGCCTGCGAGGTGGAGGAGTCCTGGGACAGCCATTTCCTTGATGGACAAAATGACCGTTTGTCTGGCTTGGGCTTGCTGCCCGCTCAGCCCAAGCATGCCATCATACACTGGATCAGCCCCTGGGCTTCCCATCTCCTCGAGGGGTGTGAGATGGGAAAGGGGGGGCTGGGGGATGATGGCTGAGCACTGGGTGCTCGCCAAGTATCCCCCCGCCCCTCGCTCCCCCTGATTCTAAACAATAGCCGCTTCTCTGCTGAAATTTCACGTTATTGGATCTCAGGCCGGGAGTTTTGTGCTCTCACAATATCTAGGCAGTGGAGCATGCTGCAGGAGGGACACGCTTTGCAAGTTAAGACTGGAAACGTCCTCTTTTCATTAGCATCAGAAAGGGGAAAAAAGTCACCCCTTTCCCTGCACCAAACGGAGGCTGCCGATCAGGCTTCCTCAACCCAGTTTATTTCCTAAAAGCCACCAATTCCTGACTCAAGAAAATAACTGTCATTTATCCAGTTTCAACATTATTCATAAGGTACACAGAAAATTCCAGCAAAAGCTTCACGACTCCTTAGTCAAAAAACCCTTTCAAGGTTTGAAGCACATGGCCTTTTTATGCTGTGGAAAAATGTAGATTTTCGTACATCAGATGTTTGCTGCAGCTTCCAGAACATTCTAAACAACATTTTTGTTTGAGTCTTTACAAACCCAAGTTCAAGATGCGACAAAAATACAATGACAAAACTCCTAATAGGCCTATTGTATGCAATAGGCCTAATAGGAGGGAGGCTGTGAAGGGAGAAGAACCAATCAAACCAAGAAACAACCAATAAATGCAAAAAATCACCATATAAATGAATTGAAATTTTGTATTCTCGACAGCTGGTCTAAGCTTTTAATAACAAACCTCAATTTTCTCTTTAGCTGGCACTCCAAAATGTGTTCATTAATCTATGCTAACAATCAAATTCAAACATCATTTACTGCAAAAACATGATAACTTAGGTATTGACATTATAAAGAATCACATATAGAGTCCACTTTAACTGTGATTTTGTTCAAATTACAAGCCCCTTTCCATTTTGTTTCCATTATTTTAATACCCAAATACAGTTATACCTTGTATTTGATACCAATATTTTAAGAGAGACTAAGCAAAACATTTCTAAAATCATTTCAAGAAAATATAATAACCATATTATTGTGTATCAGCTTGAAAGCATGTTTGTGTACTACTTTTAGATACCTTGAAACAATGTCATTATGTTACAGAAACATAACAGCCTACCAGATAACCAAAACCTAGGTCTCTACTATGGTCAACCGACTGATGTGTCAGAGCATTTCATTCAAGGGGGATGGGAGGTAGGAGAACAGGACAGCAATGACACATTTTTTCACTGCCCTTGACCAAGGCACATGAATTGTGACATTACATACCCAACTGAATAAGTGGATAACATAAAAATCCAAGCTATGCAAGCTGCCATGGATAAGGGTGCCTGCAATGAAAAGAAATGGTTTTATGTTTAATTCTGATTCTGATAAACAACGAGCGGTAAACTGGCTCAATACATCAGTCTTTTCTAGACGTAATACTCGGACAAAACCTCCTGAAATGCAAAAAATTTCTTTGATGGTATAAATCAGAACTAGAAGGTATAAGTGACAGAAAGCTCTTCAGTCTGGGTGTGTAGTCTTTAGTCTTGTCCATACAATCAAGTAAAACATGTATTTGGAGTATCAGATGGGCATAATAGCATAAGCAGGAAGTATTGTTACATTGCATGGCATATTGAGACAGGTACAGTTTAACCACTAACAGCCAAATGGAACAAACTATATATTTTTATTACCAACAATTTAAACTATATACAGGTCGTGGTTGTATGACACTGGAATAATGATCTATATGCATGCAACTACATGTCTAACCAGGCATTCAAATGACTTATGCTCTGCTTGCAAATTGAGTTTAGAGATTATATTCGAAGGTTTTTAAATTAGTGAAACAATTTATAAAATATAAAACAAAAAATAAACTTTGTTTATACGCCAGGCAAAAACACCATGAGATGACATGTAACAGTTTTACTGAAATGCAGCTGCAAGTGTGAACTAATATACAAGGTAGTGCTAATGGAGAACCTTGACTACTACACATAATTCTTGTTCAAACTGTCCAGGTAATCAGAACTTATTTGAAAGCTACATTCCACAATGCCGAAGATAAAGTTGCAGCAAACAGTAACACATTTTTATGATGTATGCAGGACATACAGTATGAAAATGAATGTTAGAGATCGCCCTTTTGATAATATGAACCTTGCATCTATTCTTTAATCGTTCAGTTATGCATCATGGGTGTTTTAACCACAGGACATTGATCACAAAGCTGTGATGAAAGTCGCGCGGTACCAAACAAGTAAAAATGCTACTTGAAACTAACAATTTCATAAAAGTATAACTTGATATTACACATTATTCATTCTCAATGCAAATTATGTACTATGTACACCTATGTACAATGTCGATATCCAGGCAATACATTGTGCTCTGAACACTACTGGAGGAAATCCTACAATCCTGATACTGGATGAAATTCACTTGTATTTTGCAAGTTCACATGTTTTCAACTTGTGCTGTTTCAGCTAACTGCTTATACATGAAGTCTGTTTCAAACTTCTAGCTTCATTTAATGCCATAAAAACAAGAGCTACTTAATAGTAGAGGGGACATGAGATAACTAGAGCCCGACCAATATATCAGTTGGCCGATTTTATCGGCTGATATGGGCCTATCACAGATGTATCAGTATCGGCTTATGTTTTCCGATACACAGCGATATGAAAATTTTTTTTACAGAACATACAATGTGGAAGAAGGTTAGATTCTTTGCAGTTTACGTTTATTTTTATTTTATTTTATTATTATTATTATTATTTATTTTTTAAAGATGTTTACAATGTGGAAAAGCTGTGCTTCCTGCATAAATCTGCCCCTGTTGGGTTGGCAGTAGCTTGCTTGCCCTACACATTTGCCTTGTTTTTACTTCATTGATTTTTTTAAAGCAGCCAAGCATGATAGCTTATAACAAAGAATCCTCAGTATTTACCCATATTCTACTTTTACGAAATTAAAATGTACAACTATATACTTCCACTAAAACTAAACTAAAACTTCCCCAACTGCTATGTGATATAATCCTCTTCATCAAAAATACATATGTAAGGTTACAAAATTTTGTCAACGTGGCCAGTAATGCATCACATTCAAGCTATCTGGTAATACCAGGCTGTATACTAATGCTTTTCTAGCTAGCTATAAAACTGGTTGCAATGTGCATCAAAGCAGTTTCATACCATCAGCATTCTGCTTCCCCTTGGTACATGAACATTTGTACTTAAGTGAAAATAACAAGGTCACAGTTCCTGAAATGTAGCACTGTCTGCAAAGGACAAGAGAGCTATTCTGATATGAAAAGGATAAGGGATTCCGGAGATAAACACAGTTCAAGCCTTGCCTCAATCAATGTACAATGTTCAGAATCAGTCCAACTGTATTATCAGCATAACAGTGCTAGTTCTCCTAATATGAAGAATATATCTAACTAATATAGCTGCAAGCAGCAATGAGGGGGACAAGCAGTCCGGCAAGGCAGATTCACCTCGGCAACTTAATCTGATCATGTTAAAAGCGTGGCTGTAAGCACTGACAAGAAGTTTTATGTCAGTTGACCAAAGACACAGGAATTATTTTTTTAAGGCAAGCACATCAGCAGTTATTAGCCCAAACACATTTCTGCTTATTGATGCATCCCCCAGTGACAACATTTGACAACATTTTTGGACATCCTCAGAATAAGGTTCTGAGTCCATATACCAAGTCTGGCGTCAAAGAGTTGCTAAGATATGACCTCACTTCCTGTTTGGCAGCTTCGCCGTCGATTTTGATGGCTGTAACGCACAAACGGTTTTGGAAACCAAAAATCCATCTGTTACCTTTTATGAGGCTTGGTCTGAAGATCATATTTGCAAATTTTGGGAAAAATTGGACAAAATGTGTGGCTTGTGAAAAGTTTAACTTTTTCATAAAATCCAACATGGCAGAAATTGATGTCATGGGGTACACTGAACTCGGCTTGATCGAAGAGATCCAATGGTACATACGGCATATGGCTCAAAGGTTATTTGCATAAATGCACCTCCAACTTTGACCCACTGGTGGTGCAGACATGAAAATTGGTGAAAAGAATCAGTGGACTGTCCCCAACCAGTGTGCTAAATTTCAAAACTTTTTACCATATGGTTTGATGGGCTGCCATAGACTTCAAAGGCAGAATAAGATGATTATGCATAATAACAATAATAATGAGAAAAGGTAGAAACTCAATTGGTGCCTAAGCAGCTTCACCACTTGGCCCCCAATTAAGCATAAAAATTCAGGCACTGCTCAATCTCTTCTAAGTAACAAGTGCCCGTTTTCAATTTTTTTTTGGCTCTCAGAAAAGCCTGAGGTTTGCAGCTAATTCCATTGCGGACGGCATTTTTCAGGGAATTCAGCCTCTTAATGCCAGTAGAGTGAAAATTTTCATTACAAGTGAGTGTAATGGCTTCACTTGAAAGATCTATCAGTTTTCAGCTTGTAACTAGGCTAGATTGATAGGTTATAGCATGGTTTTCCAACATATTCCACAATGTACATTCTGGCTGTGCTGGTTCATTGGACCAATGGTCCGTGGAGATAAACCGAAAAAGATGGGTACATTTAAAACAGAAAGGGACCAATATTCAAAATCTTATTCATTACCACACAGAATCAACATGAAAAAAAACATAATCCTTTGTAACATTAAACCTTTAAAAACATTTTATCCTTAATGTTCCTTTCCCCAAACTAGAAGCATGATTTGCAGCACAGATAGAATCCTTCTCATCCCTCCATCTTTGTATGCCAGAGTGACGTCTCCCACATCTCTCCTTTTTCTTCCCCATATCATCCAGCGGATGACTCATCTCCATCTCTTGCATTTCAGCATGAAACATCCAGAAAACCTGCACACGACACTAAAAGAAAACAAACGCAAGGCATGGCGCTCCTAAGCAATTTGTTCCTAGCCACAAACTGTTGCAGTCAAAATACACATTGTATTCACTGGCTACATTGTATATATAATTAGGTTGGACATCACATATGTATACTAATAAAATGATTCAAATCAGTAACATGGTTTATCTATTATATTAATTATCCACAGCCAAAATTTTGACAAACCATAATTAAAATGAAACTTTTAATTTCATATAAATATGCAATGACCATGTCAAAACCAAAAAATGCACCTAATGTAAGGACAAGGTAATTTATGGGGAACACAACTTCAAAAAAGCTTTTGCTCTGCAAAACCATATCTGCAAAAGTGAAAGTGTGAATACTTGGTAAGACTGATGGTGCATTAAAGCCTGTGTATGTTTGACATATCTATGAGTAGGGCTACACCACAAATGACCCTATCACAAAGTTATCTGGGCTGGACTAACTGGGGAAAAATCAATCTTTAACTAAATGCTATTGGTCGAAACCATAACCTAATTCAATATACCTTAGCCTTATTATATAAAGCTTATTCTTTCCAGACTTGCAGTCATCAGTCAACCCTAAACTTTTAGGCCTACAAAGACAACTCACCTTCATGCTTATGACAGCATTTCCAACCAGGGCAATGAAGTCAAAGACATTTCACAAAGAAACATGAACAAATACTGTATGTGCCTCTTTTAGTCTAACCCAATTGATTTTGTAAAGGAGCTGTATCTGTGTCTGAATTCCTTAGATTATACAACAGAAATGTCAGCCTTGTTTACAAAAGACAACCACTAATCTCTATTTTTTTTTTTACTAAATCAAAATGGTTTACAATTTTCTGTGAAATAATTGCAGACCTGACTTGGACTGCTAAAAAACAGTTTAGGCAAAAATTGGCCTTTACAAGGCCAATATCAGAGGCCCAATACTAAATGCATTCTTTCAGGTGGCAATGTGGAATTGTTATGAAGCTGGGCTTCTAACTCAGAGTGCCAGTTCTATTCCCATATGGGGCACTGCCATCATACCCTGAATTACTTCACTTTACGCACTACTGATTTACTTACTTCACACAGCTATGAATGCACTGCGTATATATAAATTTCAACCACTCTAGATGTAAACCTAAACAAAGTGTAACCTATCATATTTTACAATAAACATTACATTTCAGAATAAACCTATCATCATTGAATTTTGAATCAACATACTCTAAATCTAAAACTGAAAGTAAGCTAGAATGGTGTTGGAAATTCCATTTACCAGTGACCAAATAACCATCCAATTACATTCAGGAGAGTATGGATGAATTCAGAATATTCTACACTTTCAACACTTGATTCTGTATTGTTTCTCAATGCAATGCAGTATATTTAAGGAAATATCTGTCAGAAAATAACAAGATTGAACTAATGAGTTGGTATAACCAATTTTCTGCATCAGACAAACACTAACCAACCTTTTATTACTGGATTGAGGAACTACTCAAACTACAATGTTCTGGTGCCATGTGCTGTGGCAGAATAATAAATTAAAACATCCCATATGTGTATCAAAAGCAGCCAACTATTCAGAAACATCAATCACACCACATATTAAGATGATCTCAATTTGAACCACAACCATTTGGCAAATTAAAACCTTGAGTTGTGATTACAGAAAAGAGGACCACAAATTTGGACTGCTGCAGAGTCTTAGGGAGCTTTGATGTAAAAGGAGTCTTTGGGGACATGATTCAAATTACTAAAGCTGATGCAGAAACTCATACAGACAAAAAGGCTAAGCTCACCATGTAGCACACTATCATAGCCAAGCATAGTTTAAGATGCAGGCCTTTACGGAAGGAATAACAGAATTGGGAGAGAATAGCTGAATGATTTTCATACTAAACTGTTTAGGTTGATTATAAAATGGCACATCATTTTATTTACAGATCTCAAATATAATTATTTCTTCTTATGTATATATTTCCCAAATGCAAATTGTTTAATGCATACACGTCATTTTTCTCCCAATAAAATTTCAAGTTTATTACTGTGCCTGATTTCGAGTAAGTAACCATGCTGAACAAAGCCCCGGCAATAACCTAGCCAGCTACAGCTGGAACAGTTCACGTTTTTTCACAGCAGCACCAAGGCTGCAAGACATCACATACAAGATATATTAACCGAAGGCAAGACATAAGATACAATGACACATTTTAAAGCCAAGGGCTATATTTTCATCACAGCAAACTGCAAGCAGTAGTTGTACCGTTTTCCTCAAAAAGTTACACCATACTACAGCTGGGTGATTTAGTCTACTAAGTTCTCTGGTATGATGGATGTACTTTTACTGGATGACATGAAAGTCCATATTGGCAATCTATATATTTCTTGTCAATGTCTTTTTAAATTTATTTCCACCAATAACAATACTTACTCCAAATCATGTATTATTCTTATGTTCTGGACACACTGGCACCACCTGCAATCTCCAATGGAGACTTTATAGTATACCAAAAATGGCACATGGTGGAGAAGAACATTAAATTCATTTTGGGGAATTAATGTAGTTCCAAAGAGGGGTCACATCACTGCCACTGTTTGGAAATACTTTGAAGTTTGACTTTCAATGCTGTTTTGACCATAAATGGAATAATGCAAGCTGTAGAGATGTCAATCTACCTAAAATGTCATTTTTACAGTCGCATCACCTATTCCTACACTATACTATCAGAATCATTCATCTTCATAATTTGAAATTTCATACAGATGTATAATCATGCATAGCACTGCCATGCCTTGGCAAATAAATACAGAACTAACCAGGCTATGTTATGGATTATACATCTGTGTGCCTTACATTTGAACTCTATGACATTTGAACTGCTATAACTGATGAATGATGTTGCAAACTGAACTGTGTGAATATCTGCAGAAAGAAAAAGAATGGCAGATCAAAATTGTCATGTGTGTTGTGGTTGTTCGGAACACCCAGACTAATTCAAAAGTGGTAAAAAAAGTGTGGCAAAAATAAAGGAAAAGCCTTCACATAACAACAAATTGATTTACATGGAAGGACAGTTTGTATTTTTTACTAGCTAGCTAGCTTGTTGGTAGGAAAAGGAAGATAGACTTCACATCTGCAACCTGAGCAAAACTCTTTACCGAGCTAGGATACAACAAACAAGGAATAGAATAAAATATCTGCTAAAACCTGTCATTTGGAAGTCATAAAAAACTACTTCCTGATAAGATGCCATATACTACTTCACTGAAATGCTTTGGTTAAGATGGCTGCAGGCTATGCCATGAGTTTTTATAATTTAGCCTAGGCCAAGCACACAGAAATACAGCACAAAGAAGGAAAAACAAAGCAAGGTCACCATAAAGACACATGATTCACAACAAAACACATCACTCCCATTATAAAATGGCTTCCAACAAAATGTTCAGGCCCTATAATGCACTGTTAAAACAATGGCTTCTTGTGTTTGGTTTAAGATATACTCAAACTTCTGTGGTGTTACATTAACATATGGTATTCATTGTTACAAAATAAAAATGTTAACTGATTAAGTACAATACATTAAAAATGGTTTCCATGGCAAATAGAGAAAAGCACTGGTATTAAAAACAGGATTTGGTGGTTAACAACCAAAAAATGCACTGCAGTAGAGAGACCAGGGTTCACAATGAAATACTGACCAACCAGGATTATATTCCAATGATACTTCAAATTTGAGTTTTCTTTTAAAAATACATTACTGCATGCTACAGGTGCAGCATTCTCAGCAAACATATCATCCAATCATAAACTGACATCAAACAAGATTTAAGGTAAAAAGACTATGGGACCCTTAGTTCTTTATTTAACACAGAAATGTGGGATTTAGTTATCTTACTCTTGGAAACCTGTGCTTTCTGCAAGAAATTGAACTTGTCAATGGAGTTATCGTTCATAAAGCAGCAATACCTGATACAGGCTAAATTGGACCTTTCCATCTTCCCACAGCAAAACAGTTATAAATGTAGATACACTTATCACAGAATGGGTTAACACATATTCTCCTGTAACATTTCTTTTCATCCAACATCTTAGGGCACTAATCAATGCAATACCATGCACATCTGGCCTACTAAGTTAATCTCCGTCCTGCTTGTACCCAGGCCAGCACAAGACAGGTTTGGCCAACATGATAAATTAACCGCTGGTCCTTGATGAACTTGCTTAAAACATCCACAATCACATAAAACTAAGCAGACCCATGGACATCAAAAGCATCATGGATATTAAGTAGATCTGTGGCCAGAATGCAGGGTATCCTTGACCCAGCTAGAATTATAAGATCAGTCTTCAATCTGCCCAGCACAACTACAAATGCAAGTCCTGGGAATTATTACGGGGAATGCACTTGTTGGCTGATCAATCAACAGCAGTTTCCGACAAAGGATTCATGGCAAGTGGGTGATGCAATTCTAACTTCTGAGGTGAAAAACAACCTTGGGTGGCAATGTGCTAGCGCAGCCTCTACAAAGCTACCCGAATAGGAATTAATGGTGCAATCCAGCATAGCTGTCACTTGCTAACACCAAATTTAAACCTCTGAAATCTGCATTTAATCTTACATAAAAACCATATATATGCATTGACCATCTTAGAGCAAGCTGCTTGCCACAGAAGATTCTGTATAAGTGGTTACCTAAATTTTACCAAATGTGTTTAAAGTATGACTTGCAGTTCACACACTTTTGTATGATGTTCAACTTGTGTGTTTAGGTTATTTCGATGTTGCATAAGCCTTAACAAGAAATGAGCGGTTTACACTTGGAACTGTCAGATCAAGAGCTAAATTCATTTGCTGATATGAGTAAGTTATGACCAGTGGTCATACCTGGTCAAAGGATGCAACACATCACTGCTACTTCATCACTGGTTCCTATCTTTTTTCAGATCACCTGATGTACAGTTTTCAGGCACCCACCCATTGAAATAATCCTGGAGTTGAAAATTCTAGACTGTACCTTTAATGGGAAACATTGTCCTCACTGCTGTTACCATTATACCTCTTAGCAACATTATCATTAGTAAATATTGGCCTTACTATCTTACACTGTGTTTTTGTGGAGTCTCTACCTTTCATAATACAGAAAATATAAGTTTATCAATCTGAAAAACACAGTCATTTGCTCTGACATTTAGGCTAGTTTCAGTCTGCTCCTAAAATATTTAGAGGAAGTGGTGACTACAAGAGGGAAGTAACTTGAGTTTAAATATATAATTTTACTCCAGTCATGGGAAGAAAAGGAAAAGAACAAATGCAAAAGTGCATTTTAATTAAAACAACACTCCACTCTCTTACAAAAACAGTCCATTACAACTAACCAAGTGCCAAGGTAATTGAGCCAGAGCTATGAAAAACTCAATGGATGTTTCCATGAGCAAGTGTGCCGATTAATTACATGTATGCAATCATTAATCTACCATTTATCATTGCATTATGGCAAATCCTTAAATGTAAGAAAGGAACAGAAATATATAGGTCACTTTTAACTTCAGCCTCGCAGAAACAGGAGGAAGAAATGGCTGCACCCAAGCAGTTCACACAAAACACAGAACCAAAAGTACATTAGTCAGTACAGCTTCCTTCACACTCTACCCCTCCCGTGTGAACAGAGCAAAATAACCTCAAAGCATAATTTCAAGTTCAAATATTCACAAAGCAATTAAATTAAAATCATAAGCAATATTCAGTCAGAGTATATACATTTGGATCTATTGTCCATCAACCCACTTTAAACCCAAGTACACCTAAGTAAGAGTTAAACCAGAAGAGACATATAGCCATGGGTTTTCATAACAAATGCAAGTCTAATTCCTGCAAAGTATGTCATACTTGAAATTACTTAAATTTTATAAGGGTAAAGAAGCAACAGCAACACATCAAAATGATCAAGTTCCATAATGTGAATAATAACAAGCACAATATGCAAAAATATTCATGTTACTGCTATACTAAATAGAACTACAGTATATGGATGCACTAAATAGCCTGTATTCCAACAATCACAACACACAAACATGAAGGCAAGTTAAAACATTGGAAAAGTGGCACCTATTGTATTAATGAATCTGGAGAATAAACACTCCTTTCTAAGATGTGCCTTGTGCAGTTTGTAGGAGCCACACCCTAATCTCTTTCCTACCATTTTAAGGTCATTTTTAGTAAAAACTTACTCCTAGTTTCCAACCTATATGTAATCTCTTGTACGGCTATTCAATCCATTTACGGAAATGAAAAATGAGCCTTTCATTGACTGTACTGAAAATAGAAATGTAGTTTTAATCCTGGCTCATATAGGAACCTTTAGTACATAACCATACATACATTGAAAATGATATGGTAGTACACATTGCACATTGGTAACATACCAATTTAATGCGGTCTGGTACATTGACATACTGCATTAAATCGGTAAATCTCATCAAGTCACTGTCCTCTCCACTTCACCTAATAATTTACAACCAGATGACACATGTGAGCATATCCAAGTGGTGTCCTTCTTTAACAAAAAGCACAAATCAAAGATATCCAAAAACACAAGGCCCACGCAAAAGGAGATGACATAGCTTAAACTGTTAGATAACTGTGATTATCTTCTAAATGTGCCCTTCAAGCATGGTACAGAAATATCCTCACGTCACACTACAACATGCACTCACATTAAATCCACATTTAAAATCAATTAAATCTACGAAATGTGTCATTTTGTATTTAATATAGGATGAAATAGGCCTTTTGAACCTGTCCAAAAGGAGTGACATTTTCCCTGTGGCAAGTGAGAAAATGGCAATGATTGTACGGATGTTGGGCAGCACTGCTGAACACACTGGCGAAACAACATGTTTTTGTGTGGGGGAGAAACATGGATGAGAACAAACACTGTATTTTACCAAATTCTAGGGAAAAACCTATATTTCTTCAGGGATTGCCTTGTACAGTGTGGACCATTCATTCAAAATGAAAGCAAACGGCCGTTCTGTAATATATGAAAGAGTGTCTGACATATTGAAAATGAATCAAAATGGCATCCTCACCAGAGCTTCAAAACATTTGCTTCTTTGTGCCTGGTGCTGTCGTCAACCGTGTAGCTATTGCTAAGCATGGCATGAAAAGGTTTCCATTGTAAATACATATTTTCAAAAACAATAAATACATAAACAGATTAGGTTGGCCAATATATATATTGATTTGTATTTCAAAGAACAAGGATATTATAATGTATTTGATGTGTACATTCATTCCCTCTACTGATCAAAACATGCAACTATACATACGTAAAATCTAAATTCCTGCTACCTGGGTAAATGTGCAGTACATTTATGAAACAAATCTGTTGAGAATCCATTAGAAGACATGCAGATATTTCTACAATAAAGCATCAACAGAAGGTGAGCAGTAGATGGACGATACGAACGCTGTTTAAAAGCAACGCTGCCCTGCATACACCATAAATATTCTGAATCATCAGCGGTATTAAAAAAAACAGTCGTTTAAAGGAGTGGCCTCTGATCATGTTTGCATCCTGGTAAAGCCGTTCCCGATCGCAGATAGAATCTTTGTGTAATAGCCCGTGCTGTGCTGAGACATTCTGTACTGTACAGCTTACTGTGAATGGGCAACCAGGTACTTTATGAATGGAAGCGGTCACGTGACCGGAGCACCTCCCGAGCAGATATTTCTCACTGACTGTCAACAAGCGCACGCAGAGATCAGCCCATTAAAACAACACGGATTTCCAGCGTGAAATCCACGGCCAGTGTTAAAAAATCCCACACCACACGTTAGTAATCACAACAATGTTGCTTTCTGGAAAAAATATTTGGCACATTTTGTGCACAGCAACGTTCTTTTAGCATTTTTTATGAATGGAGATTGTGGTATGCAAATGAGTGTGATTGAGAAAAATATGGCGTCTTCGGCTTTTTTAAGGCTGACATTGCAGCGAGCAGTATGCAGCCACTTTCCTCTGATAGTTAAACATAGCAGTAAAAACCTTGGTCTTACTCCTCATTTATTTCGAAACAGAATCGGTGCATTTACTGTAACGTGAACAATATTAGGAACAAGATATTAACATAATTTTTTGATAGAAATATACCATGAATCTTAATATTGACAGATGGTTCGCTGTAATGCAATTATATGCATGGAATACAGTATATTTAAGACAGTTTACTTTTCCGTCTTAATTTCAACCAAGCAATGTCGTATAAAAAACGTACACTTTGGAAAATGCAACTAAATCGATTATTTGGGTTTTAAATAGTCTACTTATCTAAATTTAAAAGTGGCCTAGACATGACATTTTAAATTTTTGCTTACAGAAATGTTGTACAGAAGTAGTCTTTATATGGAAATGTATTGTTTTTAAATGAATTATGATTCATTTGTGGTTTAAATATCTGCACAGTGCAAATTTTATATTTACATATTTGAGAACGGTTAAATATGATTCCAAAGTAAAATATTGTTATGCATGATACTGTCATCGTCAACATTTCATACGTGTTTCTTTTCCAAATGTAGGCTTATAATTTTTCTTTACAAAAACAGCATGTAATGACATAAATACTAATGTAACTTATACCTGATCAACCAAATAGTCACCTTACTGCTAGGTAACATGCATACCAAAATTATTTTTTGGCTAATGGGCTACTTCACTCAGAGCTATCATCGCAAAGCTTCATGCAGTGCGAATCCTCATTTGGAACCTTCAAATACCTGGTTACAGGATGAGAATACGTGAAGGACATCCTTGCAATCCATCAAAAGGGAAAAAAAAGCAGATACACTTACTCGTTGTTTGGATTTGTCGATTCTTCGCTCATTTTTTCTCACGGGGATCCGAATCCTAGCAGTAGCACCGACAACGCAGGCACGGCAGGGAAATTAACCGCAAATATCACCATTTTCTTTCACACAAGAACACCAGTTATCGGGTAAAAATAAATGGTCTACAATGTGAATGCATAACAGCTCTCTTTCGGAAACCAAATAGGACTAAGCTTTGAACGGGAATAGCAAATGCGGGGTCATTTTTTCTTGTCCAGCGATTAAATCCGAACAGAACAGAGTAAAAAAATTAACATTAGCCCCAAATAACGAATATCATACTCCAGCGATCTGACAGAAAAAAAATATATATCACAAAAGAATATATAGCACGTTATTCGTAGCAATCCCCTCGGCAACTTCGTTAGACACCAGCACTGAACAGGGCTTCAGTGTCACTCCGTCACTGTATATCTTCACCTTCCACAACTGAAAAAAGTTTATATCAAAATATGTTTTGATAGTGAAACGAAAAATAACAAAAATCGGTAATGTTTAATGAGAAATTGCAGTGCATCTGCCTCCAACGAACTCCATTTTCAATTCGGGCAGTGCACATCGGAAAACTGGGCGGAAGCGTTGACCTCAGCTCTCTAACTGAATCCTTCCGCGATGCTTCAGAAAAAAAACGTGTGGGAATGCAATTTATGGAATCAAGCAACAGGGTTTCCTTTATTTCTTCAAAGAGTAGTATATAATTTTTTTTCTCTGTTACAGTGATCCTCTAGTTTACAGAGGAAGCGCGCCGTTTTCCCAAAGTTGTTTCAAAATAGTCCCCACTTCCCAAAAGAAGTTACCTCTCAATCACTCAGAGTAGTGATACGTAGAAAAGGGAAGAGTCCCTGTGATAGCACGCAAAGTAGAGCTGAATCTGTTAGGTTAACTCTTGCCGACAGTACGGCAATGCCTAAGAATTTACATAGTTTAGCAGCATGACTTATAGCACGCTATGGTGAATACTGCGCGTCAGGTAGTCAATCGCTTAAATTCATAACGCAAGTGACTGAAAATAGTGCAAGTTCTAAAAATGCATTTTAAGGAAAAAATTAACACATCATGTTTAGTACATGTAGACATTCTTTAGGAAGTAGTGATGAATATCATCTTCCTATTTTTTTTTACCATGATTAACTAATGTTTCTTTCCTACTTTATTCCACTCACACATTCCATAGGGCCATTTAAAATATGTGTGCGTTTGGTCAAACTCATTGGAAGAGTAATTGGCTTTTTGAAATGCTAATACATATTTAAATGTAGCAAGTGTACTGTTATATGCAAAGCTATCAGTACTGTAGCTAATTAGTAAATAAGAAACAGATTGTAAGCCTTGCAATTTTTACTGACATGAATATGAAGGAAAAATCAAGTACGTACTTCAGATGTTAGACAATTTTTTGCAAAATACTATGCTGCTAAAACAAACTTTGGGGAGCTTCCAGCCTCTCTAGTATGAAAAATACTTGATTGATTGTAGGGGTTTGCAAACATGCTTTCATGCCTGTAAAATGACTATAACCTACACTCATTAATCTCTTAAGAATTAACAGGTTTTCACCTTCATTCTCATGATTTTTGGAAAGGTATAATTATCCAGTGTTTATTGGATATGAATGCGTAACCTATGGGTTATTACCAGTCCAGCATTTCCACATTGCCACATGGCACAGAAAGGCCTCATATATTCTTGAGCCAAGATGGTATTGCTTAGCATCTGGAAAGGGAAGTTATTTTTAACATTTCCCTGTAGTCTGATTGATTCAAATACATTTTTGCCAGTGTTATTTTATAGGTGTTTCAGTTGGTTTGAATCATCTCCTCCAAGTGGACTCTCACAAATAGGAGCCTGTCAATTGGATATCATGACTTGCAAGAAGTAAATGACCATTGCTTTATTACATAAGCACAGCCCTAGGAGCTGGGCATATAGACGGTGTCAGCCTATTCAGGCTCATAGTATTGTTACTTTATGAGCCTGAGAAGGGAGGCTCAGCTGTGAATGACCACAAAGTTGCAGAAGTATGGCTTGTTTTAAGCAAGTGCATAAAGGTATATGTTCACCAAAAGCAGTCTTCCACATTCTCCTCCAATATAGAAATTATTTTAAAAGGGTAGCCATATATTCAGACAATTAGCTGAGCATGTTGGATTCTTGTTATATTCTCTAGTAGAAAGCAAGGGTTGGTTTTTACCAACTCTAGAGCTGTGTATGTTCTGAGAATATGTATTTATTCTCAGAAAAATCTATTTATTAACAGCAAGCAATAATGACAAAGAAAGTTTCAGGTGTACTTAGCTTTTTTATAGCCATAGCATTTTTATTTCCAAAGAACAGTATATATATTTTTGTCTGTAGAAATTAAGTATTATTTTGACTGACTGTCCACATTATGGACATTAGTCCTGGCTAATTTTCTGTAAAATTTTGTCGGGTGTACAATACATACAGGAACCAAGAGGGGAGTTATGTAAGAGTTTTATGTTATTGGATTTCTTTTCTGGGTGGAATGGAGAGATCGAGTTGAATGATTCTGCTCGGTTGTCATAGTGACAGTATGTTGTGTGAGAAGTTTCTTTGTATTTCACTGGCTTCAGTGCATTCTCTGCAATAGTCTTATGCAGCACGGTAGAGTATTCTATGCCGATAATTTAGAAATATTTTATGTACTTTAAATAAAATTACCATTTATTTGCTTAGGAATAAGTATTATATTCTAGCCTTGTATAAAAGAGGATATGAGTGGTTTAAGGGTAAACTTGGTGGAAAACATGAACACCTACTCAGTGGAGGGATGATAGCAGCATTACTCATTGATGGAGTTTATACAGAAAGCATTTTGGTTAGTGTGCAGATAACGAATATCCATACCTCTTAAAGTATTTGATTTTAATATAATGTTCAATATAAGATTGTTCGTATTTTTGATTGTTGTCTCAATACCTCAGAGAAAACAGAATAATGCCATTGCATACTCTTGTCAGAGAGTGCAAAAAAAAAGACAGAGCTGTCTGTGAAGAATTCAAAATGGAACATCACACCACGTGGTATATTTGCTCAATGTTCTTTGAAACATACATTCATAGATATTCAATGGTTTTGGAGTAGCTTCACCAACAATCTATGATGCACTACAGTGATTCTTGCTGTATGGAGAAGTAAATATGCATATTGAATAAAACATGGAAAGCTCATTAATAAAGGAGAACATTCAAAGATGCTGGACACACAAAAAATGAAAACACATACACAAAATATGATAAATAATGATATTGAAGGGTGTGATACATTAGTGAAATAATATTTTATATATTTTCATTTCATATTTTATTAATAACCTAACTTTTTGGCATACAGGCATTGTTTACCACTGCTCTCTGATCTAGCACGCTTATAAGGAAATAACAGACTGTAGTTTGCTTTATAGCCAGCTACAGCAGATAATGATAGGTAAAAGGATATGGCAGTTGCTGGCTATTTGTTGAGTAATGTCATAAACAGTCTTGCTAAGACAAAGGGTTTCTGTGAAAGGATTTGCTTTACAGTCTGATATCAAACTGTGGCCATACCAGCAGCCATATGGAGAGACATGTAATTGTCAGTAGCATCACCCTGGGCTTCAGTAGGGGCAATTATCCTCATATCATTCTGCAATAGTGAATCCTCTGGCCTTCAGTCCCGTCTGCCTATGTCAGCCACACATTAGTGCTACTGTAACTATTATGTTCTATGACATCAGTAGAAGTGGCAGCTAGCAGCATATGTTTCGGACAAGGCCATGTGCTCTCCTGTTCTTTCTGGAAGTAATGGAGCACATGTAGGTATGTGACATGTATGTACTTGGAAATACAATTGGGCATTCCAAATCAAGAACACTGGAAATGGAGTGGAAAGTTGTGTGTAGCTTAACAGGCAGTATTTGCAGTTAAATTGACTGAGTCGAGTTCTGTTTGTGTTACTTCTGGTAGCACAGAGTAAAGCTTTTGCTGATCTGAACTTGATACAAGCAGAAGGAGGTCCTCTTTGCTGACCAGTGTTGGTTTTTGTGAGGTCTCGGTGACATCTGTCATTTGAGACATGAGGAAGAGGAGCAAAGAAAATGGGGGTTGTAGGTTTCCGATGTAGAATTTTATAACGAGTGTGATAGGGTTCACAGTCTCATATTAGCTGAACCAGTAAGCAAAATTAGAAACCTTGACAGCAACTTAACTTTGACAGTATAAGTTAAATTGTACGGCTGTGGTTATTAAGGTTACTTGCTTGTGTAGCATTGACTGTTAAAATATTGAATGTAATGTATCCTGTGTCCAGTCCTTGATTCCAACTTCTGATTGTGTAACAATATCCTTTACCATTACTCTAACTTGATGTCATTTTGACTATATATCATGTAGTGTGAATACTCTGTTGAATTGTTTTATTTATTTTTCAAAAGTCATTTGATGAGTCTATTTGCTTGGTTGACTGGCATTCATGTTTTATTGCTTCGTTATGCATGTTTATCACCTGACAGACATATTTACATTCAAACTACTCTTCTAAGGATGTCATTTTACTTTCATTTTCACTGGTTGTGTAGAATTCTGTATATGCTGGTTGATTTGCTGAAAAGAATTAAACTATCCTCAGCAAAAGTGATATTTAATGCAAAAAATAACAGATTAAGGGCAGTGAAGAATGTGCAAAAAGTTGCTTTCAGTCAAGTGGCTATTACTTAAGGATCATAGCCTTGCATATTTATAGATTTACTGTATATTCACTCTATTGCCCCTTTCAAAAATGTCAGAAGCTTACATGCATGTTTAACTAACATAGGGTTCAATTGACTAAAGGCTTATCTGTCAATTGTTCATTTTAGCTTCATTAATATGTAAAATTGGGCATCGTTGCATTAGGTCGGGGTGAGGTCATGCAAACCTAATACCTCAGCAAGTATAATGTGATATAATTAGCCTGAAAGCTAATTTGGGATGGGTAATTGTGTGTGCAATTTAATATGAATGGAAGGCAACTATTTACAGACACATAATTGATAAGATTATAATTGTCTTTGTAGCAAAGCAGGAGATATTGTAATCAAAGATCACAATGTAGAAAATGGAATTTTTAACTTGTTGAAATCTCTTTGGAATGTCAGAGGCAAAAAGAATAGATACATATTGTCCACCCAGCAATGCTGTTTTACAGCTTTTGGGTGAAATAAGTGATGACTTTGAGTCAATCACTGGAAAAGGCTAGATGTGCTGCCCTTGGTTCTTAACTCTATGACACTGGATGTGTCTGGAATATCCACTGCTGAATGCTCTGGATGACAGCTTAACAATCGCAGATAATTAGCAGGTGCATTCAAGCTAATGCTCAAAATGTGCAAAACAGAATATGTGGATAGATATACCATGAATAGTAAGAATAAATACATTAATTTACCAAAAACATGTGTGTTGTGTGTGGGTTATATTCAGAAAATTATCCAAAATTGTTATAATATCGATATTTCTCGATGTTAACACACTCATACTTATTGTTAGTGTCTTTATTGGTAAGGATTCCATGCCGTATGTCTTACAAATATTTCTGAGGTATACTACATGCCCATGTTCTGAGTTGTGTCCCTCTCACTACACTCCATTCATAACCAGTTTATAAGAATTTTCAGCACTATCCTTAACTAGCCTGTGCCTTATAACTAACAATGGGCTTAAAGTATCTCCCTTCTACTGAGCTTGTATCCTTCCCTTTCCCTAAACAGTTAGCAAATGTGTCATCGACTATTCTCTTTTTCTCCTCATTAACCCATTATATGTCACTGTGTCTTCATTGTCTGAAGTGTGTTACAATGGATCCATCTAGCTTTTTCCTGTATTTCCAGTATAAACTACTGGACAATTGTATATTTCCAATTTTCCCATTAATTACTGAGCTGACAGCAGTACGATGTCTCATCTGAATGTGGTCAGGTAAAGGGCTTGGTCATTCCATTTGACAGTCCTTCACTACTCTGTGCTCAGGGTGCCACTGATAATGCCTAAATGAAACATAATCACACTCCATTTACACAGCCTTTTGCAAACAACAATGGATTTCATTGCATGTTTACCACCTACAATCCCAATGTATAGCATAGCCTGAACCACAGAACTACATATTTCAACCTCAGATAATGTAAAGCAGACTCATTTGGCAAAGGCCACCACATTTACCTATTCAAACTAAACTCCTTGTCTTTACAAACCACTCAGTGCAAACTTACAATACTGCTGGCACCTCTCCAACTCACCCCATCTCTTTTCATCACTGAACACAATGGAAATTGTCACATGACACTGGTTCAAAAAATAAATAAAAGATGTATTCACTCACTAAATCTGGCAAATTCACAAAACAATCCTGCATATTTTTTTAACAGCCTCAGCTGCACAGTCATTAAAATGGAATTCCAGATCACAGGGACAAACAACAGGCAAAAAGCTTGGATGCATATATTCACACAAATTTGCCAGATTCATGAGTAAAGCATTAATGGAGTTTCCAATTTATTAAACTGCTGAAGGTCAAGACTCTTGTGAGCGTTGAACATCTTCTGTCCCTGATGAGGTGGGATCCCTTCCCTCAAAATCCAAGCTAAGGAAACAATGTACATGTCTATCATTCACCTTGGTCTGCAGGGATTACACAACAATGGGTTTGTGTATTTGGGACAGACTTTAACCTGTGCATTTCTTTCAGTGGCTCTGTCAGGGATGGCATTTAATAGATAGTGACTGATCCTGCAGCTCTACATCAGAGGGCCTGATTTTTGAAAACACAATGAACAGCATATTTGCTTTGGGTTTTGAACCTGTTTGGATTTTTAACTTCAGTGCTGTGTTTTACAGTGCTTTAATTTCTCCAGTGGCAACCCTGACACTCACCCAAGAGCATCCACCAGCATGGCTGATCATGCCAAGAGAGACTTCTGGCCCAAATCGGCTCCCTGTTAATGTTAACTCTTTTCATGTCCTCCAAGTGTACCACACCTACTCCTTGTCTTCTGGGAATCTATTGCACACATTCCGTCTTAAATTGAACCTTTCCAAATAATCAATTATTCAGTTCCACTCCTGTTCCCAGTGTTGACCTCCCCATCTCCGCAGCTCTTCATAATCAAGTCCTCCTCACTGATGAATCTGGACCATTCTGACTATACTGTTAAGACATATTTGTATAGTGATGTGTATTTTGCCCCTCTTTATCATGGTAATTTCTCCTCTGTTGCCTCTCTTTCTTGTGTTCTGCATGCTCTCCTTGTTATGGTACAAATTCATATCAAATACCATTTCTGCTGTGTGAATGAACAATAAATAACCTCTGATTAAGCAAGTGCAAACCTGTCATTACTAAATCATGAATTATTAAGCTTGTGCAGGGCAGACAGTTAACATATGATAATCAAGCAGCAATGCTCACTGTTCTAGACATGACCAGATTGATAGACAAAAATTGAAAAATGCTTTGATACTGAATGGCTTGTTTAGGTCTTTTCAGCGACTGATTCTGAGCCAATACCTGTGAAGTTTGCCCATGAGGATATTTTTGATATCTCAGCATTTTACCTCATTGGGGATATCCATGAAGCTCATGTAACACCTGTAATCAGATGTTGTCTGAAAATGACATCTTCATTGTGACACTCCCTAACCCCGAGAGCAAAGTATATATTTGCAATGTAAAACTCGGCTGGAGGAGGCACTTCATAACCAAACAAGCTTAATGATGCATGTAAAGTCGCTTAGTAAGTTTATTCAAACAAACGACTGAAAATAAGGCAACATAAGTTAATTGTACACATATATCGCAGAAAATGTAATCTCCAATGAAATATGTGTTCAGTAATTGCCAATGGATATTTTTGTGAAGTAACTGTTGGTTTTAAAGTTTCAAACAGCAAAACAGAGAAAATACACAATTTCATAAATTGTAATGGACCTTTTATGAATTTTAATGTTTGCATGTTTATATATCCTGTGCCTTAAAGGAGGAATGCATCTGTTTAGCTTCTGTTTCTGCATCAATAGCAGCTCAATATCTATGACAAGACAAGCTAATAAATATTATTCTATAAAGCAGTTAAGATTGAGATGTGCACTAAAGATTGCAATAGTGCAGGATGCTGACTATCAAGACACCCAATGACAAACATAGTCCTAACTTGCAAAGTCATCTATCAGACAACAATAATTACAAGTAATAATAAATTAAAAACAATGAATAAATCCATGATCAGTAAGTTTTTCCAAATCCAGAATGCTGTTAAATCCCCCTTGTTATTTTTTGGGCCTTTAAAAAAAGAACCTTTAAATTTGCTTTTCTTATGACAAACCAAGCTCACAAGCTTAAATAAAGTGTCCCTTGTTCTAATTTCACTCAAAAACAATGAGCATCTTTGAAACTTCTCAACAACATGCCTTTATCCTTTGGAGTATTCAAAGTTCAGGAAGTCAGTCCACTTTCTAAGCTCACAAATATGGATGTTTCAGTGCATTTCCTGTGTTGATCACAACATAAGGGTCACTGAGCAAGTGGAAGACAGGATGTTTAAATTAGAATGTGGCTGAGACTCCCCTCATAAACATTTAATAACACAGGAGATGGCTTGGGCTTGAGCCAGCCTTTATGGCTAATAGGTATTTCAGGACCCATGCTGTTTTAAAATGGTAAACGGCCACCAGGTTTGAAACCTATTTACACAACTTTTCAGGAAGGCCTTGAAATTATTTACATTATCAACTTGAACCCATTACACATTCATCACATTCAAAAAATACTCATTAATTCCTCATTGAAAAGCCTTCATTTAACTACTCTTCCTCATATTTTTGCATTTTCTTCCAAAACTGTGTGCTGTGGGATCTTCACTGCACTGCTCACAGCTAAAGGCCAGCAGTTCTTCTCTTTATCTTGATACCAGTTTGAAGCAGTAAACTGGATTAGAGGAAGTCATTTGAGGATCGGTATATCTTGACTTGGGAGTGCGTGGGTGGAGGGCTGATTGCGGTGGAGGCAGTATGTAGGACAGGGGGTGCTGTGCTGGCAGCAACAAAGCTGCCTGCATCGTTTATTTTTCATGAGCATTATCAATAGAATAATTCTCAATAAAATGTCTGTACACTGACAATTGGACATGTCCCATAGGTCATTGGCCACAACAGCCTGTAAGGATTGAAGCAGTTTCTTAGTGGTGTTAGTTTACTCATTAACTGTTTTTAGACTGATAAGGGCGAGGTGACTCATTTTTTTTCATTGTACCTCTATGATTACTGCTGACAGTGGATCTGTATGTCAGAGGATTACAACACATTTTCTGTTGCTGTTTATACAATGTGCCTGAGTAACAGTGTCTCTGACGGACTGAGACTGTGGAAAGCATACTCCAATCATTCCGCACAACAGCTTCTCTTCTGATGACACTGCAGACGCTCCAGCAGAACAAGAGATGAGTCCTTACATTGTACCAGTATTTATAAATGTGACTTATATAGACATAAACTCAGGATCAATGCATTCATTTATCTTATGAAAACATGAAGAAAGCTGTTACTAGAAATGTGTGCTGTAATTTCCTGACAATTATCCTGGGAGATTGGCACTGTGACCTTGTTATATATTTTTCAGTGATTTCTCTTTCAGTTGCTGTCCCCCTAGCAAACTTAAAATACAGTGCATTATTTGTAGTACAATTTGGATGATGAATTATACAGTTAACAGAAATATGTAATACGTCATCATAATGTTATGATGATGCTGTTTCCTATGTAGTCTTAGAGAATATTAAGTTAAAATCTCTTTTACAAGAGAAACATGTCTCAGGCATGTCACATGAAAACTATGTGGCAAAATCCTGGTATGGTTACCATTTGGCTATAAGAAATATTACAAATGACACAGATCATGTCAAATACTAATAAAAACTGTTCTAAAAATGAATACACTGAAATGACTGAAAATATTTTTGTCACATTGCAAACATTATTAATATTGTGTCTTAAGATATTTTTTGCTTACTATTCAATTGTGTGTGTGTCATGTATTTATTTTTTTAATGTAAGTGCTGAAATTAACAATTTAATTTATTTAACTTGCCTTGATGCAATTTTTCCCTTCCATGAAAACCCCAGAACTTTACCCTTGGACTCTGTGTATGGCATCTCCACTCAGCAAAAGCGAAAGGCGTTTATAGCCTTGTTCTGTCTGAGCACAGGATGCATACCTGTGATCTGTGGAGGTCTGCTTTGGAAGCCGGCGGCTGTCAGGCATGTTAATGGCAGGTTTTGATTGAAGGAAACAAACAGCAGCTGCTGAGCGAGGAAGCACAAGGCCCTGGGGCATGTCTGACTGCAGTGTGTCTGCACACACTCCGGCTGGGACTGCACTGTGCATGCATGCATGCATGGACATGGCAGCAGAACTGAGAGCAGATCATAACTCTGAACTTACATCCTCCTGGGTGGGGATATGAACATTGAGCAGAGAAGGACAGTTCCGTCATAACCTCACCTCCATTGTTTCAATAACGACATGTCAGTATAAGTTGGTAAGACATAAGGCAAAGCAAGACAAGTGACTCTAGAGAGAAAAGCCATCCATCAAACACTATGGGCTCTATTTTAAGGGTCCATACTGATTATGTAGTTATCACAGTACAGTGTAATAGCCTCAGTAATTGCTTTTGTGTTTGTATAACAGAACTGCAGTATACAGTAATATTAATATTATACAAAAATCTCTGCTCAAAGGTTTTAGACTGTCAAAAGAGAGCCTGGGAATGCAACAGACCTGAAACAAGGACAGGGGATATGAGGATGGATCATATTCAGGGATTCTGTGGAAGAGAAACCCTTGCAAGTTGGGCTGATAAGTACCATAGTTTGAAAAACATTATACTTTGTCTTTTTCAGCATTAAATTGCAGCATTGCAGAGGAAGTTCCAGTGTACTGTCAACACATGTTTTGGGAATAACTGGAGTGTGGAGAGAAGTGGAATGTGTGAACAAATTGAAAGGAGGAAAGGACAGTGAGAGGAAAAGATTTGTAGGTTACAATGTTACAGATATTACCATGCTGAAATTTAGATTATGTCAAGAATATATAGAAAACTCTTTGGTGAAATAATAATCCTCTGTGACACTTCAGAATGAGCTTTTTGGTAATAAAACATGTCCGTTTATATCCAGGTATACCCTGAATATTGAGCAGAAGAAGAATTATGAATTATATATTGAAATAATGAATACAATATGGTAACAGAAACACACCTTTAAATAATTGATAGTCATGCTAACACAGTCAGAGATTGAGTGGTCAGAGGTAAGGCAACGGGCATATTTCTAAAAATGTTTCTTTTTTAATGCACTGTTCACAGCTAGATAGTGTTTGAGTTTATAATAAAATTTCTATTTCAAACAGAAGAGATTTATCTAACATATTTTCATTATTATTATTCATTGGTAAATTTCCCAGACACCAATCAACACAGGATCTGTCCCCTGTGTGACTCTCTGCAGATGACCTCCCCAACTAAATGTGTTCCCCCCTCTTCAGGACAAAGAGCTGACATTGGCCTGAAAAACCTGTGACGAGCAGTCCCTCCTCTCCTCAGCTGTGAGAGCACTCCCCCCTCCTGTTTCACTTCATCTGGGGGCGCCTGACGCCCCTCCATAAAGAGCTCTATTGTGCCCAGATTATTTTATTGTTTTCAGATGTTGTATCTTCCAGCACAAAGGGGAAGAAGAAGCCTGCTCAAGCCTTACGAGCAGGACCGCCGCTGGGGAGTGTGAACTCTTTAAGGGCTGGAGGGATGGACACACGACTCAGGAAGTGACCCCTGCGATGCGGGATTACAAACAATGTCCTCTTACAACTTCTGCACTCCCGGAATGTACCACTGCTGGGACAGCTGGGGGGGTTGGGGAGCTGTGGCTCTCGGCAGCCTTGATTAAAAAGGCCACGGCTAGTGTACAAATGGTGGAAAGTGGGCACAAGGAGGTTAGTGAGGGTGAAGTTTGTCTGCTTTCACTCCAGACTCGGGTGGAAGCATGGTGTCAACAAGCGGCAGGGCCGGTAAGGAAAGGTATATCCCGGCACGCCAGGATAATGGGTCCGATTCAGGCTTTTCAGCCATGGAATCCCGTGTCTGTCAAATAGCATGTACCAGCAGACTTGTTTTGTGATGGCAGTGCAGTGTGGAGGGGAAGCAGCCTGACGCGCTGAATGGCGCCTTTGTTCTGGGCGCTGCGGCTTTTTACATTCTACAGACCCTGCAGATACAACTGCTACTGCATGAGCAGAGAATCAAAATGAGCTCCCCCCTCATCCTCCTCCTCCTCCTCTTTCTCCTTCACCCCAGTCTCCACTACCCTATCCCCCACCCCTGAAAGAGATGGATGTCACTTTGCCCCACACTGCACTGTGGGGCGCCATGCACTTTGTGTGTACGCCGTGCGCGGCTGTAGCAGCGTGGTGATGTGGAGGAACTCGGGGAAAGGATCAAGCAATCTTGCTGATCCCACGTGACTCCTCTGCCGCGCTCAATATGGAGGGGCTAGAGCGCGAAGGCCCCGGATTGTGTCCTCCCCCTCACACATTCTGTGTGTGACTCATACACAATTGCCGCACCGTGAGAACTTATAAAAGAACCTATCTGCACATTCCCTGTTTTCAACTCCACTCTTTAAATAGCTGTACTCCCCCATACAAAAAAATCCATGCATTAAAAAGCCTGAATCATACATGAGTTAAAGAGACAGTGAAAAACTTTATCACAAGTATCCGAAAAAAGAAATGTGCTACAGAAAGGGAAAACATCTCACTGAGAGAATGCATGGTGTGTGTGTGTGTGTGTGTGTGTGTGTGTGCGTGTGTGTGTGTTTGAACATTTCTTACATGCTGTTCAAGCATGTGTGTATATGTGCATGTATGCAAAATGTGCACTATATCTATGTTTGTTTTAACAGTATGCATGTCAGCATTTTTATGAATTAGTTTATGTATGCTTCTGAGATTTCTTTGTGTGCACATATGTGTTTGAGTCTTCATTAAGTCTCTCTGTCTCCCTCCTGTTTGTGTTACTGCTCCTTCACAATGAGAGGTATGCACCTGGTTTGTCAGGCGGGGAGAGGAATGCAGTGGCCAGGCTGCCCCACCTGGGGAAACAGCCTGGAATGTGGATCCAACCTCCATTCACTGCTCACCACACAGGAGCCTGCAGGTTCAGGTACACATGTCGGCATGTCTAACCCACAGCTGGGGAGTCCAGGTGTGTATGTGTGTGTGTGTGTGTGTGTGTGTGTGTGCCCAGATGAACAATTTGTTTTTGGAGAACAACCTGAGAGCAATTAAATTTTCCTCAGACCAAAAACTGTGTAATTTTCTTTGCTTCATGCATTGTTATTAAGTTGTTCCATCACATTGCAAATTCCACCTAACAAAAGGAGGCCATTGCTTCTTTTGGAAGCCATTCTTCTGTCTCGCTGAGTGTCTGCGCCCAAGCGCAGCCATCTCTGAGAGACAGCCATGGTCGCGTCTGATTCTGTATCCAATGTCAACACACTGGGGCACGTCCACAGAGTTCTGCAGGGCAAACATACCAAGCCACAAGATATCCTACAGATTCACTTCAGTCACAAGCTCTCCTGTAACCAAACTCTAGTACTCAGAAGGGGAAAGCATACATTTTTTATCAATCAAAAGACAAATCATATTTCCCAATAATGCATAATTTAGTAATTGTCCCCTCCCCCCTCCCACTTTTAGACTGCAACAAATGAGATTAGGGCCTGCAGTATGAATGAAAGTCAAATTTTTCCTCCTCTTGAATGTGTCTACAAACACTGTGGCAGCTATGTGCCAGGCTTGACTCAACACAGTGCTTTAAGATTACTGCTAGTCGGAGAACCTGGACAGTTAAGAGGTGGAGGGGGTCCGCCATGTGCGTGCCTGTCACGCACGCAGACACACTGAAACACACATGCATGCATGCTGAAACATTATGGCTGTTAACTGATCAGAAATGATTACTGAGTTTCCTATGGCAGTGAGCGTGTCTCAGTGCCCTGACGGGAGAGATTATCCCTAGAAAAGCAGCTCTACTGCAGCCACGTACCCTGTCAAGAAAACAGTTCATCCAAATAACATCTACACATTAAGAAGAATACCTTTGATTTTTCTTTTAAGAAAACTGAAACAGAAATACTTTTCATAGTGGAGTCATTTGGGGCGGTCTGGAGCATGGAAGACTTGAGACTTGCAAAACCAATTGATTTCGGTGTTTTTTTTATCTCTTGAAGAACGTACCAGGTTTTACAGGATTCTTCTTTAAAATGGGACAAATAAACAAGGTATGTTTCTTAAGCGAATGTGACAGGGCCTGTAGTGCCCATGTGATCTGAACTCATCTATAATAGCCTATTTATTGGGGCTTTTCTGATGACTTCCAGATGACCATTAACAGAAAGAACACACAAACTTCCTCTTTTACTCTTAAAATAAGTATTTTGCTTGAGTTTGTTGACAGAGAGGTACATGATATCAAACAGCTCAAGAGTATTGTATTGGTTTGCAATATGACATTTTCATAAATTTGAGATAAACATACTCACTCTCACAATCATAATTGGCAGTTATTATTATTATTGATAATTTGTTTTTGAATTTTAAACAAATATATATTGTTGTCTATTGTCCTTCACTTCATCTTTTCTCCCTTTTCATGGGTCTGGCTTAATCTTATATTTTAGTTTGATGCTTATCTCCGAACAAAAATCCATAACACTTCAAGCTCCTAAACTGGGCATCATCAGTGATTTAACACTTCATCTTTATATTTCTCAATGTGTTTCAATTATGAAGGCAAACTTTAAAACAGCCAAAAGTGAAACTGGGCAGCTGTGTCGCCAGCCCTGGGAAGGCACTATTCCAGAGTGTGGATGGGTCCCTGGTCTGCCACTGCATCCACACTGTGCCAGCAGCAGCTGTAACTGGCAGCTCAGGTTAGCATATTATTGGCCATAACAATTCTCGCCAGGGAGGAAAGGAATCAGCCAGTGGAGATGTGTCCATGTCTCATCACTCACTGACAGCCCCAAGGAGCAAATAAATAAATAAACAAATACATAAAAATGTTGGGGAGAATGAATATTTACTTCATGTATTCACTTTAGGCCACTCAATTGCACAAAACTGTGGTTAATACTACAGCAGCCAGTACCAGAACTGATAAAATGATAATGTAATGTTTTGTATTTATCTAGTTATCCTTGTCAGATTTATCTTGCTGCCAATTATTGTCACTGAAGCACAATCATTTTTTGTTACACTTCCCTGATTTGCTTAATCAAGGAGCCATGTATTCACCTCATACAGACAAAAGTATTAAACAGCTAACATTTTCTATTTTATAGAAGTAGTACAGCTACTTCCAGTATAAGCCTAACAAAATACTGGACTGATGTGGTGGAACAACGCTTAGATTTTTTAAATTGCTAACCCTTTATTCTTTTTGTTGCATTGGGCTAGGAGATGCACAGATGTAACTGAACAGCACATAATAAATTTCATGATAAAAAACAAAACTCAGGATCTTTAACGTGCAGCTTCAAGGCTTCAAGCCTTTTCACTTGCATGGAGGACGATAGCTATTTGGTGCAGCATAATATTGGCTCCCCAAGGAAACATAACATGTCTGTAATGGGTTCCAGCTAGGAGAATGTATATCAAGCAATCTGATTTGGAATCTGAATCAGGCATACAGTGATTGAAGTTTATCTTATTATGAACTATTTAAAATTGCATTATTATTCATTTGTATTAACATTAGATATTAATGTTAAATATAATATTATATGTTTTGAATAATATAACACTGTTGTCTTGGAGGATTCAATCTCAACCACAGTACCCATTCCATTTTTTGTTGTTTTTATATTGATACAAATGTGAGAAGATTATTTAACGTAATCTTTAAATCTTTGTTTTTGGTCTCATAGTCATACATATAATTTTGTTATTTTTTCAATTTTTCTTTGTTGCATTAATTTTATAGTTAAATAGATGACTTATAACAACTAGAGTAAGAGTAATTTTCAAAGTTGTATATAACCTAAAAGAAGCTAACGTTTAATTTCACTGCAAAGCAGCTCTATAGAGAGATTATTGCATGAAATGATATAATGTGTCTGTGTGTGCATGTGTCTGAGCATGTGCTCAGAGAGATGCAAGTTTGCATTAATAAAGTCCTCCCTCCTCAGGAGATCTCAGCCACTAATTCTCATAAACACATGCACACTGTTCACACACATGCACATGAACACATGAACATTTATGAATGTACATACATATAAACATATGCATGCTTAACCCATACAGAGGATATAATGGATACTAGTGTAACAAAGTGAAATTATGAATACATTTGTAAGGAATGGGTAGATGGATGGAAGTATATACACTGTTCAACTACAAGAATCTCATTAAAAAAAAAACTATTTTTCTTCACAATGACTTATTGTGTGGGTAATATCGCCACCTGCTGGAAAATGTATGATTGATTATTAGGATTTACGCTGTTTACGTGTATATCAGCTTATTCATTCAGTGTTTTGGAAATTAAATAAATTGAATTCTTAGTTATAATCACTGCACGATAGATTAAGCTACAATTAGATTAAAAATTACATATTAGTTAAACAAAGCAAAAACTATGTAAAAACTAAGTAATATTTACTCACATCAGGCATAGTATTCCAAAACATGTGCAATTACAAACCTCATAATTTGAAAATGGTTATAAAAATTATTCTTAACTCACAGTAGTAGCCATTTTAATTTGTAGAATAATTATAGTGCAGTGATTATTAACAGAATGTGTGGTACCAAATTTAATTGTAGCAGACAAATTACATTTTTTGTAAAATGAACCATATTGAACAGAATAATTCAAATAATCATGTTTAACTCGTCGGTAAAGGAACCTGCAATGCTTGCTGTAATTATAGGAGCAAAACTAAATTTGAATCAAAAATCAGATACATGCCCCATCCTCTGAATTTTATGTTTAAAATGGAATATTGAATTGGATGTTGAATGTAAATTACTGAATCATGATCAATAGTGCTGTGCATCATTCAAACAGTATTTATGAAAGACAGTGCAGGTTTTTTGTGCTGCAAGATGCACCTAAATTAATTTCTTTTTGAAACCAACTTCTCCTATTTATCCTGGCAGGACCAAGGGCCTTGGAGCAGTGTGCCACCCTCTTTGTCAATGTTGAATGTGTTGCAGGTAACAACTCTGAGAACGGGGAGTGAGGCATCAGCTGCCAACAATTTTAAGTGCTGTAGCCATAAGTGAAATGACCATAGTTACTATGATTACATTTAGCTCTTATAGGGGGGGATATCACAGGTAGACAGCTGTGACTCCATCAATTTACAGCATAGCTATTATTTCTTCACGTAGCTACAAACTTTGTACATGTTTTGGCTCAGCTGTGTGCATGTTCTTGGATTTGCATTTGATTAATTGATTAATTTCTGTTTGCTTTGTCATAGTAATGAATATAAACCACATAAACGAATGAGGTACTGAATGAGGTGCTGTTATTTAAGAATGAGGTACTGGTATGTAAATGATGAGGTACTGTAATGTACGGATGACCTATGGCCTCCCTAACGTGTAATATGGACAATCTGGCATAGTAGCATGATGCTACAATTAAACAATTAAAAGTTGAGTGAGTTCACACATCATCCCCCCCAGTGCACGCGCACACACACACACACACACACACACACACTCACTCACTCACTCACTCACCACTCACTCACTCACTCACTCACTCACTCACTCACTCACTCACGCACGCACGCACGCACGCACGCACGCACGCACGCACGCACATTGCTTATATTGGCTTCTCTGAGCAAAGGCATGTCTTTGCCTGCCACTCAGATAGCTGTGATTGGCCATTTCTTTTTGTGATTTTATTACGTATTTTCTCACTGTAAATTGTCTAGAGCTTAGAGCAGCGACAGTAATAGCTGAGTCAGGGTTTTAACGACTCTGTTGATCTGCAGAGAATACTCATGAATACACACATTATGTCCTCACCCTGGATTGTTTGTAAATGTGCCCTGGAAGGGTGATAAGGATCATGTTGAAAGTTAGAGGTCTTGGTTTGCATATAGTTTTTCTGAAAATTACAAACAGCTGGCCTCAGCATCTGGGTATAATAACTAGACCATAAAGAGAGTGGAAATGATGTAGAAAAAGTTAAGCGTATTCCTAGATATTATCAATGATAACAAGTCAATACGACGATAAGAGTCAAAAAGGTGTCTCTTTATACCCCTGTTGCTGATAATAATGGCTGAATACCCAAGATGGAGATAAATTTTTCATGTTGTCCTTGAATTACTTGCTTTAAATGATTTTTTTCTTTTCAATGGTACCATCAGGTTGAACAAAATGAATGGTCATAGCTCATTTGTATGCCAAAAAGACTGAATCATATATTTCAGTAAAGAGAGTACTCTCAGAGTATTGCTGAAGCAAAATGTGTCAGAGCTGTGTGTGTGCATGTGTGTGTGTGTGTGTGTGTGTGTGTGTGTGTGTGTGTGTGTGTGTGTTCTAAAAGGTTCAGAGAACATAATTCCAAATGAAGCCTGTTGATTCCACAGGCCTGCCACCACATGTGGCCACTGATGTGATGCTTGAGCCCACTAATGGAGCACAGATAATCACACACATCAGATGTCTGAGAACTCTGTTAAATGTATTTACAATGTAGCTGACCCTTCTCACAGTGAGCTGTGTTTAAAGCAAGATTTGAACCACACTACAGCTTCAATAATTTCAATAACTTTTAAGGAACAGGCACTCAAAAATGAACTCAAAATATGCTAAACTGAGAGTGATCTTAAAGTGAGTATAATACTGGAGTTGCTAATAATCAGTGTTACTTTTGGGCATTTCTGTGATTTAACCAAGATAAAATTCTTCTGACCTCCAAGACTGAACCTTAGATTATTGTGTAGATTGGGATGGGGAATATAAAAACAGGGAAAACACATATCATTGAACTCCAAACTGTATACACGACAATGAGGGAGTGTTGTACATATTTAAACATCTTTTTAATTGTAATGAAGATGCCGTGGATTAAAATAATAATAAAAGAGTAATGGTTAGTTTGGAGAGGGAGGTTTGGGACTTTAAATATTTTATATGGGATTGTGCCTTGTGTGGCAGTCAGGCCTGTCATTCCAGCTCTGCTGAACATAGTAAGAAAAGAGAGGGAGATTAGACAACTGTCAGTGTTGGATTTCCTCCAGGGTTGATCAATAATGCATTGTTAATTTGACCCCGATTATCCCCACAGTTCCAAAGAGCAGGATTGTTTTCTGTCTAAACCTTGTCCTTGTCTCCTTGTCTTCTACAGTCATGGGATAGGGTGGAGAGGGTGGGAGGAGGCGACTTGTTCACCCCTGAAGAATTCTGTTTATAAACATCCTCTTGTAGACCGGTAGTTGACCTCCTCTTCATTTCACCCACATCAGACTTGATTCCTTCTGTTGTGGGTACTCTTGGGTTGATCCCATTTCCTATGAATGAAGCAGTGTGGCGTGGGTGGGTCGTGTCATTAGTGTGTCACATTTAAAGATGACTGTACGTATGACCCAATACAGGAAGCTGGGAAGTAAAGGTTCAAGGATTATGCAGGCGTGTTCATTAAGACCCTAGCTTGACCTGATCCTTGGAGACAGTGCTTACATAGTCCGCATGACTTTCTGAAATAAGTTTTTTTTTTACATTTACTGCATCCATATTCATACAATGCAAAGCAAGCTGGGATGTTGGGTTCAGCTCAGGGCATATCATATTCAGTTGCCATCAACACTCCCTGGATGAAGTGATTTGATGTGTCAGACCAGGGTGTCACTGGACCATGGATTTGAATCCCAAGCTGGACAAAGTTTCTGTTCCTCCATTAACACATTCATACCTTCAGTACAGGTTGGGTTAGATATAAGACTCAGGCAATGCAAGTCACCCATTATGAGGCCATCCTCTGAACTGGCAAAATTCGTTATGGTAAATAATAATCTTTTGCCTAATTCATTCACCCATATTCCTAATGCTGGGGAAAACTCTGCCGTAGGCATCTCAATGCTGGAATTACAAAATGGTTTTAAGTCTGCTGGCCATGTGCCTTCATCTGAGCCCTCATTAAGCACACTCAACACTGTAAGTTTGTACCAGTAAAAAATAAAATAAAAATAAAAAAACTCAGACCAGTGTACCAAGGATAGTCACCTACATCTGTTCCAAACGTATCCTCTCTCTACCTGACATAATCAAGCTAGTCCAGTTAGGTGGGCTCATCCACAATGGACAAAAGTTTCAGCTGCAAGAGATTTCAGGTGGTCATATTTTCCCACCTTTATCCATTACTCCGTTAATCACAACTATACAACAGTCAAAATGTGAGGAGCTTCTATTTTTGCACAAAGCTTGGAACTGATGGAATTGTGGTTTTGATGGGAATATGACTGAAGTCATATCAAGGTTCTAGCCAGCTAGCTGCAAGGATTTATTGCCATTTGTGAGCATCTGTCTGGGACTAGTTGTTTTATCGCTAGCTTGTAGTAGCCTGCCACTCACCTCAGAGATCGCATCAAATATCAATGACATTTTCAGCAACTACTGAGCCATATCATTGTGCTGAAATGATGGTGCGATATGTAGTTATCTACATAGATAACTTGTCAGCTATAATTTAGCTGTGTTTCTTTTGCCCATTTCTGTCCTTGCAGTGTGTCTGGTTTGTGAAATTTGATGTAAACTCTGTTCCAGTTTGTTTATTAAACTGCTGTATAACGAGCCACGTTTGCTTGCAACAGTGCCCATATTTATGCATACACCACCTAGTGCATTACAGGGATGTTATGGGACCAAACTCAACATGGCAACAAAGTATAAATGGCTTGACTGGGCGATCCTTCATATTAACCAGATAAAAGATGTGGAGATATACAGGGGCCCTGAACCAGTTAACCTGCAGGATGAATAGGATCCATGTTGAAACAAATGATGGATTTTCCAGGATACCACAGAACCCATTCTATTTGGAATACATTTTTTGGGGACTTTACTGATCACAGTGAGTCAGGACCCAAGACTAATATCTCAACTGAAAGACAATGTCTCCTTCAGCACAGTATTCACATTGTTGGCTTAGAAAAGGTAAGGCTCACAGAAAAGGCTGCCCCCGCTGAGGTCAGGTATGGAAAGGTCATTATAATAGTATTTAGCTATTTAGTTATGTCAGGGGTTTAACAGAAGTAAAGGCATTTTCAAATTACATTCTGTTTGAGTGTGAAGGGGAAGTGACTGTACTTAGAATTACAGAATGATTCAGTGTCTTATAGAACAGGAAGCAGCTGTGTGTGGGGGTGGATTTCTCATCATCTCCTTCAAGTTTCTTAGCATTTTTAGTATGTCCACACATTTTCTTTTGCTTTAGATCATGATGTGTGTCACTATTACTGAAGTGGATGATGGGTTACAATATTTAATCTGTGAAATGGTGTATCCTCTATTTGATGGGGCAAAAACCATGGCCAAACAGAGCTGAGAAGGCTGGTTGGCCTATGCAGAACAACAGGATCTACTTCTAGACAGTGGTTGACAGGGGATGCATGGATCGTGAAAGCCCTGACTCATAGATAATTATGAAGCCAACTGAGTCCTTCGTTTAGACAACAAGTCTACACAGTCCCTCATCTGACTGGCTAATTTGCTTGTGGTACATCAGTTTGTTTCATAATCACTTGTGAAAGGTGCTCTTTGTGCAGGAAGGTTGTCATGTGCTGGTTTGCTGTCTTGTGCCGCTTTGAAGCTTTTTGTAATATCTATTATGAGACAAATCCCCTGAATAAAACCTCACAATCTGATACTTGAGGCTAAATACAATTCAGAATTTGAACACAGCAGCCAACCCACAGATATTCAGGAGTTTTTCAGGGGCAATCCAAATGACACATGCATTTCCATAGACAAATGGACTCACAGCATTGTTTGTTGCTGTTTTTGTTGCACATGGTGATGAGTGGACATTTCTTTGTTGTTTACCATGCAACAGCGTAGTCTCTCAACAATAATGTAGCATTCTTATAAGTATTAGATTTACCCAAGAAGCTCCCGTGGGCCTCAAGTGAAGGTACTAGCTAAAACTGGAGACAAGGCCCCATAGCTCCATTAGGTATCTACATGCTATGAGCTATCATCAATCAGACATCCACCTCTCCTGCAGCTAGTGGTCTCTCCTATGTGGGGTGCAAAACAGCCACTTTTTTGCATGTAAAATAGTGCACACACTTTGGTTACAGTGCTCCTTGCTTGTTGTGGGTTGTTCATTGGTAACCTTAGAGGTCCAGCTGGATTCAATACTTTGGAGAAAAAAAAAACTTGTTTAAAAATGTGATAATTAAAAAAAAAAGGTAAACTATAAAACAACTACAAATGGAAAAATTGTCAGGTGGCATGGCTAAATGGATTTAAATTGTATGAGAACCCTCCTTTGTTCTAGCAAGAAGATCACATTTCATTTTATGGCAGTAGTTAGAAGTCCAGTACAATATAAACACCTGAAAAAGTCCTACTTTGAACATTTGGTGTTCACATTGATTGGTGTACATGAAAATAAAAAAGCCTTGCTCCATCCAATTAAAAGTCCAGCTCTTCAAACCACAAGCCTGTTTTACAGTTTGTATGATGAGTGCAATGCTTTAGTCTGGAGAATGCACAAAGCATAAACAAATGTGCCTGTTTATTTCTGTTTCCTATGCTAGCCTGTAAACCATGCCTTCACAGAATAAGACCAGGGAGAAGACTTCAGAATTTTAGTAGCATAGCTCACAGAAAGAGGGAAATTATTTCTCTGTATAAAGTCAACAAAGGTAGAGCGGCCGTAGGATGCGAATTATGCCAAATGGGTTGAGAGGAATGTTCGCTCGGGGCTTCGTTCTCACATGTTGAACAATTTTTTCCACCACCCCACAGAAACTCTTCTACTTAGATCAGGAGCGTGCTGCCCTGTGCCTGCCCTTTCTTTCTGTAGGGTTTTTCCCCTGTCTTCCTTCTCTTCCTGTCCTGTTCTGATTCCCCTAATCACACCGAGAGAATGAATTATTTTCTACAAGTGTTCCATTGGGAGGGATGGTAAAGGAAGGTAAAATGACCCAAGGCTAGCATTCCTCCACTGAGCATCTCGCAGGCGCACCAGAGTTCTGTCAGCTCTGTGTGCTTTGGTCTTTTAACTTTAACTGCAACTTTAACATGGCACGCCTGCAATAACAGTACAAGAGAAAACAGAGTATCACAAGAAGCATGAAGTCAGATTAAGGGTAAAGTTCCAAGAATCGACTGTCTGTTAGTTTGTGGGGAAGGAAACCCCAAAACAAAACAAATTCACCCTCTGTTTAAATTCTGTTCAGAATTACACAGTAAGATGTCTTAGCCCTCTTAGCAGGCTCACTTAGTCATGGTCACTGAGATGGCTTAAATTTGATGCTTTTAGCACATTTTGCACATTAGCTGTGTGCCACTTTCAACCCAGTCACCTTTTACTTCATGGGGTCCAGTTACTGACATGCTGTGCCATCCTGCCCTCCTGCCACTCTCAGCTCTTTCCCCTTTACTAGATGGTAGCTGGAGCTCAGCTGTGCAGTTATTCTGGAATGTGTATACAACAAGTGCGCTTCACCACATTTTCTCATCTCTTCCTGTTAGTTTAGAGGGAGTATGCCACAATCCCCCACACAGCATTGACTGCATATGAACTCACAGTGACCTTATTCATTTCAAGTCACCATTACCAGAGTCCACAAATGCACGGGTGCATACAGGTATACACACACACCCATGATAATACGTATGTACAGTGTGAACACAAACAGCATGAAAGCTTGCTCTACTCTAAAAAAACAAAAGCTACTGCCAGTGGCTATATTGAGGTTACTGAAACAGGGGTTAGCCTTATTGATTGATTAGCCTTGAATGTTAGCTGCGATTAGCCCTGAATCTGTTTTCTGTGGTGTTTGAAAAGGCCTGTTGAGGCATGCAGGGTGTAGACAATTACTGCCATTCAGCAAAGAGAAGTCAGGGGACTATTTATAGACCTAGTGCAGCTGGAAGTGTAAAGTGCTTGCTGGTTACTTTGATTTGACTTTGAAGTGTGACTCATCCCCTTGCTTGTTTAATGTCCCTTTACTTCCCTTTGCTGTTTTTGCTCAAAGTTTACGCTCACCGCCACCACTGCTGCTCTCTTCCAGACTGTTCTCTTGAGCAGCTGGCCATTCTTCCCCGCTCCCCCTGCACTCCATCACAGAATCAATCCATCTTCATCCAGGTCCTTCTCCTCTCATTCCCCCTCTCAGTTCCTCTCCTCACTCCACCTGTGCCCCCTCCCCCAAGCTCTTTGGAGCTAGTTCCCTCCGTGGTTCAGAGAAAATAACAGAAATGAAAAATTATCATCAGGCAACTGTCATAACTTTGTTGTACACCTGGTTGTAAATCATACCAGATTCTTAGATTAACTCTGTGCTAACATTATATAAATGTTACTGACTGCCAGTGTGTTTAATTGATGATATCTAATCACTCAGAATACTGTACTTCCATGTCATTTCATTAAAGAAAATGAGAGGCATAGTGTTAATTTTAATAATAATATGTTTTAAAATGTGTTATGTATGCCAGGAGTACTTGTAAAGATTACAAGTATAGATCACCTTCCTCAAAAATTGACTCAGCTCCTATACCCAAGCAGTTTTGAAATAATGGCACTAGAGGGAGCTATTGGTCTTTGTACAGTATTGCTGTCAGCATGAGCTGCAAGAGAAATGGGCTCATCTCCTATGCCTGTGTCAGGTATGCCTGTTTGGTGTGCCACCTTACACATCAATGACCTTACTTTTCATTTCATTTTTTAATAGTCTCATTTAATATTTGCTGTACCCTAAATTTTTGGTAACAAATCTAGTAACATATCTATTCTGTCTGTTGTTTACCAGCATATTTATCACTTCTTCAAGCATTACTATTTCAAAAGTTAGTTGGAAACAAGTGAGAACTTTGAGATGCTATTAACAGCTGTAACATTTTTAAGAAACAGTTTTTTCTTTACTGTAAAATTAACTTTTGACCTTTGCACTCGGGTATATTTATCATTTAATGATGTCACACTGATATATTTATAAATAAAACCCAACTTGGAAGACCATGGACAGAGTGTATTGAAACTCTTTACGCACCCTCACTGATGACCAAACGAGCAGAAACAGTAGCGTATGCAGGAGGAGTATGGCGTTCAACCCGGCAGTGCTGAATGTATTGTGGCTGATGCACCTCTTGCTTTGTGCCTCTGTCACACCTCCAACAATGCAAATGCATCACATGAGCACGTTCTCCTCTGATAAACACATATCTGTACCCTTCCCATTGGACCCGACGTCAGAGATCAGTGCCACTAAACGCGCACTTGTCTGAGTGTGGGGACGACATGAAGAGGCACCGCTTGGAATTCATGTATTGTCCCTAGGTTGTTCTTTTGAGTGCGTTAGAGATTTTAGCAGGATTTTTTTTCCTTCTAGTTTTCATTAAAAGACTCTCCAGACACGAGCCTTGCTTCACAGAATACATGCATAATATCCGTGGATGATAAAAAAAAAGACACGTGTAAAGCAACATATACATATGGCACTTGATATTGTTCCTTTCAGGTATTCTTTTGGGTGTTTTCATTTTGTTTTTGATTTTTCTAGTTGTTACACTCAAAGGAAGCTGCTGCGACTCAGCACTTCAAAGAGGCAGAAATCCCACATACACAGACCACATTTCTGAGGAGCGTGAGACACGGTAGCTCAGACTGATTTGGATGAGACTGTACTGCGTCTTCTCATTAAGAGACTGCTGCCTTTCCCCACAGAGGAACGCTCAGTGCTCTGCTCCAGGTTTGCCTGGACCGCAGAGTTGAAGGAGACTGTTTTCCAACATTAATGCTGGCATGAATACGTTAAAAGACTAAACCATTGTTCTGTTCAATATCTTTACACCAATCAGGTCAGAAATCAACTCAACATATGCCATACCAGTGCATATTTGTACAATTTAGCATATTTTTAGAATAAAATATTGTAAATGTGCTCTTTTAAGCTTTGAAGCCTCTTGGGTTCTTTCAATTCACTTCCTGCAAGTTGCTAATTTATTACTCTGCAGAGAGATAGGGAAAAAAAATGCACCTCGATTTGACATGATTTGAGTGTAGTGGGTTAAAAGTGAAGCACAGAATAGGCATCCCTTGTATAGACACATGTAATGCAGTGTTCATATCGGTACACATACTTGACATCCCTCATCTGAAGGGGCGCTGTCCTGCAACCAGAGTGACATGAAATGCCAGAGCAGCCCCTGGAACAGCGCTGGAATAAAAGCCCACTGTTTTGGAACATTCCCTGATTGTTTTAAGAGCTCAGATGTGCCTTTAAGCAGGAATGGGAGTTCCTGCATGTACATATCTGTCAGGTCACACTTGAGGCTGTCGGAACTGGGAGCGTCAGTGAAGACTATCGCTATGGTGCGGGTGACCTCTGACCCCCTATCAGCCCCAGTGTTTACATTGCTCTGCAAACCAAACTCTCTTGGAATCTCAGCGCCTGGCTCTAGGCCCCATGGCTTTGTCAGGCTAGAGTGGATTTCAAACGTTCTTGTCAGCACGATTCAATGGCCCGCGCTTCGTTCACAAATAGAACGCATCGTAAATAGAATTACAGCGTTGGATAACAGTATTTTGTAACACACAAAGTTACTTTGTGAAGTTCGTGGGCTGTATTTTATTAGCAAAGCCACGAGGTGGTGGAAATTTCATTTCCAAGGTTTAATGGAGTGAATATCCAGAGCTCTTCATGAGCAGGGTGTAGACTTGAATGAATCTCCCGAAGGACCTCAAAATTACACCTGGAAAGTAATAATTAGTTGATATACTCCTGATTGTCTGTTTTCCCAGTGTAGCTGCATGCAGGGACAGTGATTATAATTAGATGAGCTTAGAAGCTTGGTTGCTCTTGAGACTTTGGCTGTTTCACACACAGTAGCCAAAACTCCATAAAGAAGGAAAGCTTTCCCTTTTTCTCTCAGGTACTGTCTTTATTTATTCTTGATAGCAATATTCCCATGGGCTTCCATAAACTACAAAAATCCACAACTGAACTCCTGGATTAGACAAAGGCTTTGAAGAAAATCGCAACAAAAACATAATAATCCTGGACATTTTACACACACACACACACACACACACACACACACACACACACACACACACACACACACACACACACACACACACACACACACACACACACACACACACACACACACACACACACACACACACACACACACACACACACATATATACATAAAACTCAGAGGAAATTCAACATTATTCAACATAAAATCCCCAAAAAGTCAACAGTCAGCTGAACCTGTGAGCTACTATAACTGGGCCCTAGTAGACCTTGCATATCAACTACCAGGTTGATGCGACATGAAAGGCTGTCATTAAAATATCATTCTTTGACACAAAGAAATGTCACACTAACAGTGGTGCAAAACCTCTGCATTGTGTTTTTAAGGCAATACTGCTGTGAGCCCAGTGACACTGTTACCTCCTCAGGAACAGCAAGCTCATTGTTTTCCAAATAATTATGCCTCTGACGCTGTTTTTATTACATATGAAGCAAATGAAACCCATAGTGTCCCATGACTCAGGGAGGGAACGGTGTGTGCATAAAGCAACGGCATACTCGCTATCTAGGTCAGCCGTGCTTCTCTCCCAACGTCCCCCTGCGTCACACAACACAACTGTATGTCACCAATTGACCCGATTTGAGGGACCTCCTGTGACAAGGCTGTCTGAACATGGCTTCCACACACTGACCAGGCGAGAAGATAAACACGGGAATCAGTTCCCGCTGATGTCGACAGGCTGATGTCGTCAAAGATACCCAGCTGAATCTTATTAATCTGACTGGGGGGTGATGTGAAGCTGTAAAAGTGGTGCTCGCTTTATCGACTCATCTCAAGACTAAGCAATAAAAAATATGCCAGAGATGGATACTGTCTCTTCTTTTAATCAAAAGCGCATTGATATTTTTGGGTAGGGACTTCACCTGAAAACTGAGGTGTGCATAAAGACAAATACAGAGCATTTATATGTGAAGAACATGTGCTTCATTTGCTCATCACACCAGCAGTAGAAAAGGACATACATGGACACAATATTCTTCTGAACATTGTTGCATTCACATAAAGATACATATCATATCTACAACATATCTACAAAGATATCATAGCTACAACATACTCAGGCACTTCAGTATGTTTACAGTAAGGTTTTTTTTTATTTTGTTCTGCATACAGTCCAGGAAAATGAAATCTATTACAATTAAAACAGGCAGTTATGTTTTTTTTTTTTTTTTTTTTGCAAATGTGGCTGTTCAGTTCACAATTATCTCTCAAAACACTGAATGAACAGAAAGGTGTTAATTGCCCCAGTTGCAGTAATTTCCACTTTCACACAGACACACTTTCAAAAGCACACTGTCCACGATCCTTTACAGATATATTTCTCCACTTATCCAAGTCATTCAGACAAAAGATACATGTCTACTGTAAACAGGAATTTGGGTAATCTCAGTTAAAATTTCTTAATATATCGACCCTTAGAATTTGGACATAGAATTTTTGTATTTAAACTGTGATTTAATTTTAAATGCAATTTTTATTATTTACTTTTTTCCACTGACCTTTTGGCAGGCTTTAATTACACTCCCTGTGTGTGTGTCAGTGTGTGCATGCCTGTGCATGCATGCGCGGGTGTGTGTCTGTGTGCGTTGGGTGGTCTTCAAAGGCTGCGGCCCTGAATTGCTAATTAGCAGCATAAAGCAAGAATGGAGCGGAAGGGATGACGTAAGCCATCAAGTGACTTACTGCACCAGAGTAAACAATTAGGATGCATTTCACTAGGATTTATTTGAGTGTCACTGTATCCGCTTGCATCTTGATTACCACTGTTTGATGTGTGGATAGCTGAGTAAACAGGCTGACACACCGGCCCCACACAGTATTGTATGGTGTCAGTGTGTAAAGACTGTCAGCCTCTGCCACGCATTCATATCAGCCTAAGATTGTGTCTATCTCTCAGGTCAACAGATACTGACAATCCTGGATCTGCATTCTATCAACAATAGCACTTATGCTGACCTATGCCAGACCCTATTTTTTTAGCCTTGGTCAGCCTTCCCAGAGAGGCACTGAGGGACACTCAATCACAGCTTCCCTGCAAAATCACCATTGTAGTAGTGCCATTCTCGGAACATGAGGACTGCATCCTTACAGTATATGAGTCTAACCATATATAACTATAAATGGAACATTAAGGTTGGGTCCTTTTAAATTCACAGTGTATTCCCAATTCCTGCATTCTTTTCAGTAAATGTTGTATGTGTAGTTTTCCTGTCAAAGGACCATTGGTGCACAGGGATACAGTCAGTAGAACTAGTATCTGATGAAAAATAATCAATAATCCACTGCTCTGGAGACCAGGCTGCAAGGGGCGTCAAAGCAAGACGCAAATTACCTCCAGCTTCTTGCAGTACCCAAAGCCAACACTGGATGGCAATGTCTGGCTGCGCTTGCCCTCCTCACCAGCCCTCCTCATTACAGTCTGGTCTGCACCAGCGAGCAGTGGCCCCCTCCAACACCACCCCATAAATGTCAACACCGATGCAGCAGGGGACAGTTGGGTTGAACGTAACAAACACAGACGCTATGAAAGTCCACTATGTGTGTCAAATCAATCACGCGCGAGGACCGCTTCTGTTTCACACCTTGGAAGGAGGACCACCTTACAACTGCAAAGTGAAAGCAAGCATAAACAGAAATGTTCATATTAGCATACTGAAATAATAATGCATTGATTAATTGCATAGGAATACATGCATAAGCACCCACAAAAATGTAAATGCCATGTTTGAATTCATATTTATTTATATGTATATTGTCCTGCATTGTATGCACATTTACTTGTTTCCAAATGCATTCTACAGAATATTTGTGCATATGTGCACAAACACACACACACACACACACACACACACACGCACACACACACACCCCACACATATATATCAAATCACTGCATATCTGCAGCTTTGCACCTTTTTCCGGTCAATCTCTCGCCTTCTCCCTCTCTCTCCCATTATCAGGGTTGTGCTGCTGAGGCCTCTTCCATTCCTTTCCAATTGCCCCAGCGAGCAGGTGGATGGGAGATAACTTGCGCGGCGCTTTGTTTTCGCCTGACACTGTCATTAATCATTCCTGAAGCTACACTTCAACTTATAATAATAAGGACTGGCTGCTTTGGGGCTGCCGCCGAATTGCCTTTCATAGTGCGATGCCAAATTGGAGGCGAACGGCCATAGCCAGACACTGCTCCCACATTCCCAGTCTGTCTCATCATTTAGGTATTTATCCATCTCAGGCTTGTCCAAGGAGCGTCTCCCGGTGTCCCATGAGGCAGCAGATTGTTAGGGGAGGATCAGATTTGTTGCTCAGGCTTTTGGCTTTGATTGTGCTCCTATAAGTTTGGGATTAAAGGGAAATTTCCCACAGGGCAGTGCAGGATTTGCTGGCGTTTAACTGTTTAACCTGGCTTACACAGTGGCAGGGGAGAGCTTGGTCAACAGGCCAACTGAGACAGAGGGATGCTAAGCCAGGCCGGTGTCGATAAGAGGGCTGCTTATTCCATTAGATAGCCAATACACCCGTGTGTCTTCCCTCTGACAATCGCCGCATAATAAAGTCATAAATTTAAATCATGTAGAAAGAGTAATGATTTTTTCCACATTATGTATTACCAAAAAAAAAAAATCCCTGCACAAAATCTCAAAATAGAAAGCATTAACACATATGATAATTGATGTTCTGTATCAGACCCCAGAATTCCAGCTTAAAGTGGTATGCCGAAAATATTCTTTTCCTTTCAAGTGGACATCCAAGGACACAGCTGGAGAGTTTCAGGCCACAATAGCTGACTTTGGTAGATCTCTATGATCAAAGAAATATGACATAATTCTCTGTATTTTCTTTAAAATGCTAATACATTTATACACAATAATGTTATCTGTAGGTAGATTTTTCTTTCTTCAAAAAATGTACTGAATGTGATATATTGGAGTTGTGACATAAATGTGAAATTATTAATTATGTAAAGAAAGAAGACCTTGATATTAATTCTAATGAATTCCATATTCACTGTTTTAAGGATATCTTTTATAACAGGAGCTACATGAGAACACTACAGGATGGCTTGGTGGTGTCTCTTTGAGGTGCATTGGAAATGATTTAGAGACTTTATTAGCCAGGGTAAGGGGGCAATGAACCAAATGAACTGGCAATGTTCAAAGCAGCTTAGTGTTAAAAAGGCAGGATAGGAACCTATTGTTGCCATGTCCCAAACTGAGAGGGGCTCGGAACAGCAGGAAGACCCTCGTCCTGTCAAACATTCCCTGGGCGGATTATGGAGATTTGGGGAGGATTAAATAGGCCAAGTCTGGAGGTGTGTTTGTGGGCCCAGCTTCTTCCAAGCCCTGGAAGCAGAGCCCAGGTGTGCTTCTCCACTGGGCCCCACCTAACCTCACCTGCTAGTGTGATGGCCACTGTCTGAGGACTGAGCTATGAGACAAGGATAGCCAGGTGGCTCAGAAGTGGCTCTCTCTCTATCTTTGCCACAGAGCCTTCTGGTCCTCAGGTGGGTCTGGGCCACCAGCTGAATGAAGAAATCGGGTTGGGCAAGTGTGTGACATCATAGCACAGATGGCTGTACAAAATAAACATGCCAACAAGGCAAAATGTGCTTGCATGCACACTCACACAAACACACAAATACATCAATTACTGACCATGCACACAAATGCATTCATACCTGCGCACCCATATGTACACAGTTACACACCCACATGTAAACACAGTATATATTCACAAAAAAAAACTAAGATTATAAATGAAGTGGCCAGGGGATGGTGGGTTGGGGTTGGGGTGGGAGGGGGGTTGAGTTGATTGTCCCTCATTATTCAGCACAGGTACAAGTGCATCCGTCTCTTTCAGTGCTGCAAAATATATGGCAAAACAATATTGATCTTTAATTAAAAACTCAGCGGAGAAGCTCTTAACCTTGGCTGAGCTGGAGACCCCTGGGCACTGAAGTTAATTCATGTACTCTTAGTGATAATATTTGCGCTCTGCACGGGGGGTATATAAAAATTATCTATTGTGTGGACACTTCATCAGCCCAGCGTTGTCCCAATGTTAGTCTCCACACTCAGACTCGTGCTGAGCTGTATTTCACTGTTATGGGGGAGAAACTCGTAATGGGGGAGAAAGTAAATTTGTGATTGCGATGTGACGATGGCCTTTAAATATTCTCGCACTTCATCTTAACTTGGAAAGATACAGGAGTCGGCACTTTATTCACTCTTTCCTTTGGCTAGGCCCTTTTATTTACTTCCAGTGTCAACCATCAATGTATTTTTACCAAGGGCATTGACACTCTGCCGTAATACGCTGCGTCAATAAATCCTCAGAAAGACCCTCTCCGATGAACCTCTCCATTGAATGGGGGCGAGATGTTGCAGGATCAAAATCGCATCCTGATGACCTTTTTGCAGCGCAGAACAAAAAAGCCCACATTGAACAGTTCCTCGTAAACATCTTCCTTGGGGGGTTTTCAGGCTCCTGTAATATCTCCCCCTCTATGGACTTATTGATTTCTTCTCAGAATGCAACTATTAACATGGCGCTCCGTTTTCCAGGAGAACTCCCCGCAGGTAACCTGACTCACACCCTGCCCCTCTTCAGGGGAACACAAGGTAGCTGGAGCACCATGCTTTTATAATCAGGGTCAGCTGGGATGCATTACAGCATTTGGAGGTGTTAAAATCTGCCCTCCTCCGAGAGTAAGTTGGCATTGCCCGTGCTCGTAAATTAGCCACGCACTCCTACCGCTAGGAGGGAGTGGGAACCTCTGATGTGGGTTCTTTTTTTTTTATCACAGACTGAAATAGTTTAAAGACCACACAGGGCGGCCCCACCTCTGTGACTCTGCCCACAGACAGACACGCGTAGCACAGCTAACAAGCAGCTCTACCTCTTACTCCCGCTCTGCCCCCTATTGGCAGAGATGTGTACTACTATTTTATTGATGCACAAGAGATGAGAAAATTCTTTAGACATTTCAATGCTAATAATACACAAAACCTTTTTCTTATTGTGCATTGATACACCCTATGTGTCAATTAAATATTTGTTTAGAGGAGTAGATTAAACTGAAATTGGTCATGCAGTATTTGGTATCTTTGCCTTTGTAATATGGCTGTGAAGGTAAATTAAATGGTGATGAGTGCTTTGTATGAGAGGCTCTTCTTTTCTCAGGTGTCCTGTGTTGATATCCTGTCCTGCCATTGAACCCTGACTCAGCTTAGTAACACAAACACCTCTGCAAACTCTCCTACACTGTGTACTTCCTGCTAGGTGCTTCCTACCCGCTGCATTGGTATAACTAGCCTTTTGGAGCGTGTTTACTGGAGTGTACTGTGTATGTGTTGTGTTTATGTACATACACATGTTAACATGCACACGGGTGTGCCTGTGTGTGAATATATGCATTTGTGTTTCTGTGCTTGCACTTATTTTGGGATGCATTTATATATGAAAGTGTGTATGTGTGTGTGTGTGTTTGTGTATGGCAACAGAGACAGAAACACTGACCATCAGGTAAGTACTCAAATATGATTAGAGCTAAACTGCATGTCTCCATAAGGCATATGCATAGTGAGGTGAGGGAATACAGTCATACCTACTTCAAAATGGAGACCAGGGTCTGGGTCCATAAAACATGTAAAAGACTACCACTGATCTAGGATCTGTATTACTTTTCTGCTCCTCATGGTTACAGATAGAATACTGATAGGGGAAACCTCAAACTAGATTGTAGTCTTTCTCTGAGACACTTGATGAATTGGGGCGCAGGTCAGGGGGAAATTGAGTCACAAAGACAATTTCATCAGCTATATCCTCAGGCATGGGAGATCGGGCTGGACTGGACATGTGAATTCAGGGCGTGTACAGTGAGATTGGGGAATACTGTACCCTCAATCTCCACAAAGGACAAAAGCTTGCACGACAAGTCAAGAAGTCAAGGAGAATGGAGGAATCAGATCTGTAGAGAAAAATTATGACTGAGTCTGTCCCAGCACATTATTCATAATTTATTAGTAGAAACTTTCAAAAACTGGTGTGTGATGATTTTGTCCTTATTTGTTTCTTGATTTTTTCATTAGAGATATAGTTCATCAGAAAAGCGCATGGAGCAATCTACCAAGCCTAAAGCTGCATATGCTGATATTATTATTATTATTATTATTATTATTATTGCCCTGTGAGAATTGTATTTTCGTATTTTCATGAAATTTATTGACATAAAAATGACCATAGAACTAAAAGCATCAATAAACCTGAATGCATTTGATGCTGAAGGCCTCAGAATATCAGTGAGCTGCAGTATTGCACAGGCAATCCAGTTATCCACTACAATAGCACACATGCACATGAAGTTAGATATGCATAAGATTTCAACTTTTTTGAGTGATAACAGCATTCATTCTCCCTTGCAGTTTATTGTCAACATGGTGTTACTTTGTGCCTTTGATAAACCCTCAACAGAGCGACAGTCCTGAATTATTCATTTTTTGTTGACTGTCCACCATATCCCTGAGACTGACAGCTGGCCAAGGACATACAGCTCTGGCTCTCTCTGCCACATCAACACTGCTCACAGTGTTTGTAAGAAAAGAGGCAAAAATCAACAGAGTGGCACTCACAGCCTGCTTATGTTTACAGAGAGGAAGAGCGAGAGAAAGAGGAGGAGGAGGAGAAAAAGGGAAACACAGGATCTCATGATTGAGTATGACCTCCTAACCCACAAAATGCATCACACTGTATGTCAATAGCAATCAAGCCGAAGTGATTACTTAAAAATGAGGGTATAACCTCCCTGTTGAGAAACAGGAAGCGGTCTCAATCTGCACCATGCATGGCAGAGTAATGCACTTCTAACCTCCTCTTTCAACACACAGGCACTATCTACTGCTCGCTGTAAAGCAAAACCATTGAGCTCACCTTGCAACCTAGAGACCTGGGGTTGTATGCTGCTCTCATCCACAAATGAAATCAGAAAAAAATTAAACAAATCAGAGTGGAAGTGCTTGAGGGTGATTTTTTTTGTTGGCATTTTTGCTGTATTTGATGATGATTGTGGGGAGATGGAGGGGGGGGGACATGTGGCTGGGGACTTGGGCTGGATTCAAACCCAGGCTGTTGCAGTAAGGACTCAGTCTTATGTGGTATGTGCTCTACTAGGTGAGCTACTGGGGCACCCTTGAGGGTGAAATTTGACCTTAAAGTCTGCCCACTAGAATTTTTGTCACCAAAATAATAACATTTTACTACCCAAACCAAAGTCTATAATGAGAATTAACATGCATTTAAAGGAGGCAGAGTGATAAAGGCCAGGTTTCTGTTGTTCCCTGTGATGGTATATCTAATCAAAATCCAAAATGGGATGGTGAACATGCAGCAAAGTCTGAGCAAGAGTGATGTGACCTCCATAAACTGTAATAGGTGCTAGGGAAATGACTAGCTCACAGTGAAATCAAGGCTACGCGTCAAAGCTGGCAGCTTGTCTGATATTAATCAATCATTCCCTTTTTCCAGAGAGAACACCAGACAGCAGCAGCTCCCTCTTCAAATGCAGCAATAAAGGCAGGGAAAGGACTATGACCACTACTGCAAAACCAAAAGGTGGACCAAGGGGAGAAGCAAAGAGTCTTTGTTGCTGTTAATGAACATATTGCTCCTTTTTGTCCTGAATAAGGCTGGGTTTTTGTATTTGGTGAGAGATCAGCTGTGTGAAGTGATCTAGGCCTGTATGTTTACACACCTCTATCTGGGGTTAGATGGGACTTTCTTTCTGAAGTCTTCTTTTGAAACAGCTCAGGGTTCAAAGAGTCACCTCCTCTATAGAACCAATTTAGTGGAAAAGAACACTTATTGTTTATAAACGATAAACCAAGGGTGAGGAAGGCATGTTTAATTAGTTAACAAAACATCATACCTGCTGTCAAAAAAGCACCTTGCTTTGGATTAATGACTTCAGGTGCAGCACAGGCTAAAGGGCACTGCCTTTGCATTTTTACCAACTGTTGAAATGTTACAAAAAAAATACTGAGAAATACAGGTTTTGCAAGTTAAATTCGCTTAAAACAGCAAGCACTGTATCAAGCAGAAATTATAACCACTTATTTGTACCCCCCCCCCCACCCCAAAAATGTGTCCTTCATTTGCTTAAATGGCATACAAATAAAGATGAGACAGAAATAAAATGCAAGAAAAATGAAGAAAATAAATGTCATTATGGTCATTAATAAAACTGGTTCATTGCAGGAGAGAGAGTTTATTAGGTTAGGAATGGGAGAATTTGGGTTTCACTGTGCTCAATTGTCCTGGTAAAACATCTGCCTTACCACTTTTGTGGGATATTGTTAATTCAGCTGAATGCTGCACACATGTCTCCAAACCCTGCAATCAGCCCCAGCTCCTGTCTACACTCACAGGTGTTTTTTATACCACTATTTATTTGACCATTATTTTAAATTGTCCCCATAAAGCTTTCTTTGGCAGCCCCATCTTCTTCTTCTCTCCATGAAGCACTTAAGCATACCATCGAGGCCTGTGTGTTTGAGAGATCTAATATTCCTGCATTACTTTATAAATAATCCTATTTTACCAACTTTTTTTCAGAAAGCCAATGGAGTCATTTGTCTGTGATTCAGTGTGTTAAATGTCTTTACATATAGTATTGGCCGACATAATAAAACGCAGCACTTGTGAAACAGGCCTTGTTAGTACACTTTCGGCATGCACGTTTGCTTGATGTGTCGAGTCATTTTCCTTTATTTCAGCTCTTTTGAATTCTCACTGGCACAGTTTACTGAGCAGTGCATATTGAAAACTGGATATAAATCAAGAAGCACATTTCGTGGTTTCTTCACACATATAGGTACTTCAACTTCAAAAAGGTGTGGTGAACTAAAAATTACATGAGTATATTGAAGCTTGCAAAAAAATGCATTCATTTATCATTTGATCAACAATGTATTTCTTTACTTGAATTTAGAATCTTCTCCAGCTGTGTTGAAGACTAAAGGGGAAACACTGTAAATACTTCATTCATATCAGTATTATTATTCACTTGGTTCCAATTACACAACATGATGCAATTAAGGAAAAGCAGTATCTACCAGTGAGACATAATCATCTTATAGCTAACCATCTTTCTGACATAAAATATTTTTGTCTCAGAATTGACTAAACAAAGGATCAAATGAATCTTCATTCAAAAAACAGGAATTAGCCATAGCTCCATAAAAATGATAAGCCCTCTTCAGGTAAAAGGACACAACAAATCAGACAAAGTAGAACAATGACATTATTTTTTTCATAGAAATGGTTTTAAAAACAGTTCAAGAGAAAGGGAGCATACTCTTTCTGCCAGAGGCCTAGAATGGTTCAGCTGTATTTATATTCCTGTGTTTGGGCCTAATGGACTGTTTGTAATCCGGTCAGTGCTGATCGTCACATGGCCTGGGGTACAGGCCACAGGCAGAGCGAGTCAATCCCAGAGCCAGGGATGCACTCTATTCAGACCACCTCTCATCAGAGCCATAGAACACAGGATGGTAAATGGCAGCCGGAAAATCACAGCTGCGGGATTGTACATGGCCCATTATGCGACCGGACACGGCGTGGGGTACAGTAAGGCAATGGAATGCCATAGAAGAAAAGGAGGAGCTGCTCAGTGCTTAAGAGATTTGAGGGCAGCTCCCAGTCCTTCTGTCAATGGGTTAATGATGCCTTGAGCCAGAAACGCTGTCATGACCAGGAGAAGGGGCGGAGGAGAGACTGCTGAAATGGCCAAAAAGGGTACTTTAACAAGCACACTCTGAAATACAGAAATTAAAAATGCATCGATTCTATGTAAATCTGGATTGCATTTTTTTGTTGTTGTCAGTGAATATACTGCAATGAGCAGGACACAGAAGTAACATTTATCTATAAATTCACTTTTTCTCTTACTCGGAGAATTGTAGTTCTTTTGAGAGCCTTTTTTGGGAAACATTGCACAGCACATTTTAAGAGAAATTGAAGACAGGCCTTTTTACAACAATTTACACTCCCGCAATTACACTGCTCCTGCGAAGATATAGTGTCACTGCTGCCTATTTAACATAATGGCCCAGTGCCCTTTGAGATGCAGGCGAAAGTGTATTCCCTGATTAATGGCAAGGCGAAGCCCACCGCAACCCTATATCTAGGAAGAAAGAAGTGACAGTCTCCACAGACTCAGGCTTCTTTATGGAAATCAACTGCAAAACGTTGCCAATTAGAACAGTGTTATTTAGAATTACTTTCCAATGGAAGTGTCGTTTTCTCCTGAATAACGATGCCGAGAGACATCTAATGACTCGAAAGTAAAAGGGTGTGCATACTTTTGGTTCTCACATCTCTCCTTGCTGAGCACAGAAATCGGAGCAAAGCACATTTACATTATGGTAAAGACTTTGTGGAGGATTATCACTTTTAATTCTAACAAATATATCTCTAGCTTGAATTGATTCATCTGAGCAAGGCAGTAAATAAAGAGCAAGGCTTAAAGAAGAGCAGCTTCTCCTGCTATTGCTTCATATGTGTAATCAAAATATAGTAAGAATGTCAACATTATTTTATATGTGCATTTTACAAAATGCATTATACAAAATACTTGGTTCAGCTTTGAATGAACAGAAAGACAGTTTTTTTAAAGGAAAATCAGCTTTCATTCTAAATAAATATTTATAAAGAAGCAGACAGAAATACTGCCTGCATTGGACATAAAGAAAATGGGATTTCTGAACAGTATTGTGCTCAGAATAAACTTTCCCAGGTTGAGATTTTTTTTCCAACAAAGTGAAACAACCCAGGAATTAGCCATTTGTATACACATTTTTCAGTTGACTCAAAAAAAAATGTTAGCATGATACGCTGTCTTAATTTCCCTTTTGGAGGTTAGTATTGGGCAAAGAGAGGAGAGCCCTGGTATTAGAGTGAAGAGGAGGGACTTGTTTCTATGCACCAGAATACGCTGTGGAAGTTGCATGGGGCAGAGTCTCTAGGAAATCCACTCTTTCTTTGAAAAAATGTCACAGAAGAGATAGGAGATTGGCACCACAAAGAGCTGAAAATAGCACAGGCTGCTACGCATTGTCAGGCGAGATTTGGGCTGAGACACTGACTTTTGTTCTGTGAGGTGTCGGGTCCTGAAAAGAAGATGGAAGGTGTAGAAATTGCGATTTTTCCTCTCCCCCTGGTTATGTGCAGTACACAGCTGAATAATGTATGCCAGGACGTTCACTGGTAATGTCACAATTATTCATTGTCTACCAATGAACTCCGATATTCATGTTAGAGGGACCAAGTATTATTTTTCTCCTTCCCAAATGAAGTGAGCGGCATCCTGGGCACAAACGAGGCCATTCATCAAAGGTGTAGGCCCAGCCGAGGATTAGAGGCATTCTGCTGGGCCGTCTCCATTCCCAGAACTTGGAATGGACCCGCATTCAGCATTCCTCTATTATCCCTCCCCTACATAACAAAAGTCTCATATATTTAATGCAGGTTTGCCCTGGGCCACATAATAGGATTAGGAATAATTTCTACAAATTTACAAAAACAAATCACATGGGAAGGCTTAGAATTTGCTAATAATTTCTCCATAGCTGATAGATCAAAGAAGCCTTTGCGACCGGAGCCAGGCAGTAGTTTGACCCTGGTCAGGCATTTTTAATGAAAGGGTTAATCTTCTCAAAGGTGACCATAGAAGAGCAAGCGGTGTGACCAAACGAAGAATTCAGGTCTGGGATAATCAGTAGAAAATAGTCCAAGGGCTTGGGTGACAGTAAGGAAGCACTGGGAGAAAGCTACCCTCTGCATCTCCCTGTACAGAGTATAACCCCCCCGCTGCCCATCTCTAAGAAAGAGGGCTTTGGCCTTACAACGCACACACACCTGCATCAGCCCCTGCACTTAATAACTCCACCCAACAGCCAAGCACACACACACACACACACACACACACACACACATACAATCACACACATATCGACCTCAATCATCAACTCGCCAGTCAAACACACACAAAGCATAATTCTTTATCCTTATAATTCAATTTCAAATGCAAACAAATGCACAAACACATGCACACACACACACACACACACACACACACACACACACACACACACACACACACACACACACACACACACACACACACACACACACACACACAAACACACCTACCTGCTTTCCATCAATCAATGTAGACACTAAAAAGTCTACCTCACAATTACACACACCTGGAATGAGATACCTCATTACTTCACCTTACTCTTAAAAAGACTTTTTTATGCATGCAATCACCACGTTTACTGTTAAAACTTTGTCAGTGACAGCTAGGACTGACATCTACTTTTAAGTAATTTGAGTTGAATACCTTCCAAGTAAGTGCAGAGAGATACTATTACAAATGTATTAAGCTTGATTGGTTAAGCAAGGTTGAGTATCTCATCATGACTGGGGGAAAATGAACCTTTCAGTAATTAAAAATAAATGAAATTGCTTATTAATTATCATGGTACAGTGTAGGCACTTTGGCTGTGTTCTAAGGGATTAATCACGAACTATTGACATTACATTGTACACAATTATCGTTTGTAACTTTTATAGTAATTGGCACATTTTTCACAGAGGAATTTTGAATACCAGCCAATTTAAATGTGCCTAGATATGAATACCAGCTCAAAATGAAAATAAGAAATAAATGGGGCACTATCATCAGACTGCATTCTCAAAAGATGCATTGGATACATCAACATGTGTCTCTTTAAATTAATAAAACAAACTGCTGCTAATGAAAGTTAATAACATTACAATAATTAATTAATTATCAAGATTAGAATACCAAAAGCAATTAATAAACCCAGGGCATTGTCTAGTCTGCCGACTATTCCATGTCAGATACCTCCTGTCTTGTCTGTCAGGAACCCAATGCCTGTAGAAGAAACCCGTCTCCACAGAACACTACCTGTGCGGTGGGCTCTCTCATGGCCCCCTCCTCTTATGTATAGCAACTGAGCAAACTTAAATGCTTACATTATAGTGTACCTGCTATTAAGCCCTGTTTATGCTTGTCTTTTTATGCAACCTATACCAGATTTGTTGACAAATTAGATTTCTTGTTCTAATCTAGTATGAATTGCATGTGGTGAGCCTGGGTCAGATTCCGGCAGTAATACTCCAGCATGCAATCTCTTCTGTAACCGGAGCATGCTGGTCGTGAGACACCCTGCCGTCAAGCTGGTTGTCAGGTTGGATAGAACACTGAGCACAACATCTAGACTGAGAATTATAATCTCAGTGAAAATTAATGGGATTGGATGTGCAGCTCATTAAAAATCAAGTGTGAACCGATGAAAGCATATGTAGGATATCCAGAAATCCAATTTGTCAACTGTATTGTACATCCCTGATGTGTCGACCAGGTTAGGGTCTAGCCCACCCACTGAAAACTATGGAGATCCAACGCACTCGACCAGCTTCACCTCAGGGTTGCCATGCATGTGTGATCGTCAGATTTAAGACACAAGACTGCACACAACATTTACCTCCTTGGGTTTCAATTACTCTAATATATTTGTGACCTGTGGTTGCTGAGGTATTTCAGCCCAAAGCCATAACAATGAACGAGTTGCTTAATCTGTTAACATAAAGAAAGCCTTTTAAATTTGCAAACAGATATCTGAAAAGAGGTGGACCAGCTGAAATAAAAGAGAAGAAAAGGAGGGAGAAGACCATCAAAACAGGTTTATGTATATTTTTCCTCTCTCTCGTATGATCGCATATGACTCTGGGTTTCATTAATCACAGATCTCAAAGCCTCCAGTGGGGAAGAAACCACATTTGGCCAATTAAGAGACAGAAAGACAATAGAAGACGTAAAAGTTGAGCCTCAGAACCAGGGTGCAGGCTGCATCTCCCTGTCATTACAGAGAGAAAGGGAAAAATTAACCCTAACAGCTTCCCAGCTCCTCTCCATTGATCCGAGGCTTTTGTGGTGTCCCTGGAGCGTGTGAGACAATTACAGATATTATTACATCTGCATTGATTTTTAGGAGAGCCGAGTGTCTCAAAGCAATTAAAAAAAATTACAGTTCGGAAGTGGGCCAATTAAAATGCCCTTGGGCCCTCTGGAGGGAAGTGCTGCTCGACTGTCAGAACGTCACGTAGCTCTCGCCTTGGCAGCTTCAGAGAGCTGGCAGCGCACACAGCCTACAGCTGAAGTTTATTAGATCCCCAGTACAAACAAGGTTTCGCCTTTGTCTCGTGCCTTGACCGACACAAGGGCTCATAATAGGGTTGAGACAGTGAAGGCCTCTGATGCACAATATTGAAATATGATTACTCATTATAAAATAAAAAGTGTCTACAAATATAATATGGATATGTATAATTTAAATTAAAAATATAATACATATAATATCAATATGTACACACATACATATATATACATATATATATATATACATACCTATATGTAAATGTATATACATTATTATATGTGCATATATACATATGAATTTGGGTTTAAAATAATGCTGGGATTCAAATAAAGTCCACCAAAAAAATCAAAATTTGAATATCATCCTCAAAATGAACTTAATTTTGGGCTCCATTATCTGTACGTGGTCTCCCCCTCCTCCCCCCGTTTCCTTTTCAGATGTGGCTTCCCTACACTCAGGACATGGACCCACTTGCCACCCACCTCGGCCCCGCCCCTCCAGCCCCTGTTGTGAGAAAGGAAGGCCGCGCTAATTGGAGTTGGAGCAGCAGAGTGGGAGCAGATAAGGCATCCATGTGATGTGAGTTAACTGTGTCCCATTAGCTGCCCCGTTTCACCAGGCAACAGCTTCCTCAGACCCTATCAGTACTGCACAGGAATGTGGAAAACTGCTCCATTGTTTGTGAATTAACAAAATATGCATGTCCTACCCTCGCTACTATCAGGATTTTAAATGAGAGAGGCTTGAGGAATTCCTTCCAAATTAAAGCTTGGGATATAGATGGTGCCTTGGAAGAAGCATGAGAATCCTTTTTTGGCATTGTCTACTTTGCAACATTAAAAATACTCAGGAACAACAAACAAAACAAACGGTTTCAATAAACAGAAAACCCATTTGGGGTAAAAAAAACCCCTTTTCCTGAACCAAATTCTCTTTATCATCACACACAGTTCCTCTGTTTGATGTTAGGGAACACGCAACATTTCTTTAATCCATAGGCATTCAAATAAGTTTATTTTATGGATTAAACAACAGCAACAGCAGACAGTTAAAAATAAACAAACAAAAACAAATGAAGGATACATATTTTGCTCAGACTTAAGCTGTATACATTAAATTATATTCCATTGGCTGAAATATATTGTATCATTATTTATTTACTTGCTTTCTGATAAAAAGGCTATGCTTCATCTTGGATTATAGAGTTAAATAAGGTTTTAATTATGGCATATGAATATGCTCTATGGAATTCACTGCTGGTTCTGCAAACTTTGAAGAAAAATAACTTTTTTGAACACGGGAACAAAATTCAGTATGTGGATAAAAACCACCTCAGTTTAAATATGTTCCGAAGCATAATTCTTTCAGTGTCATTCAGTAGATTCACACAAACTCCCTCATGAATTTTCACTTTTTTTCTCCTCAGGGCATATTTGTAAATTGTACAAAACTTGATATTTCTCAGAGCAAACCAATCCTATATGCTATTGTTAAGTACGTTTTTGGGAAATCTCTTGTGTGGGTAGACAGTATGTCTTCATTTAAATACAAACAATGATGTTTACAGCAGTATCAGTGTCAGCCCTTCTAAACTCTCTTATGGATGCCTAACTACAGTAATGCACTCATACTTCATTTACAATTGATCAAGTTGTTTGGTTCAGCTGGGACATGTCACCTCCCTGTCTGCCTGCTCGTGAAAATTACAGTCATTTCTTTTCCTTTCTTCCCTCCCCCTTTTTTCTGCCTTCCCTTTTCTATCTACTTTGCGGCAGTTGTTTCTTCACTTTCTACATATCCATTTTTAGAATTGCAGTTTGTCATGAATGTAGAACACAAATCAAATTGTCAAAATGCAATGGATCAGGCTGTCCCAGACTCTGGGCTGGGGCCAAACCCCCACCAGACGACAGTTTCCGAACTTGGGGAGCCCGTGGAGGACGTGATGGAATTTTGGCAGGAGTGCGCCAAGGATGCGACTGAGGGGAGTGATTTCAGACAGCCAAGGATGAAATGTTTGGTCATTCCTCCACTCTGTCAGAGCTGGATGCACAAAAATGCATATCAGTGTGGTCAGTTCCATGATGTTTACACATGCTGATGGGCCGTTCAGTTCCCCTACTTTGAAAATTCTACACAAGTGTTAAAAACATCTAAGTACTGTAATCGGTCTCCTTTCCCTGGCTGCCACAACATTCTGCGTGTGGGACAATGGCGTTTAATGCAAAATGTTTCAAAAATAAAATAACCATGGATTCTCTGGTTGGTTTACCATGGTTTCTTTTTGTCTAATGAAAAAGGAATACCTTCAGACAACATTACAACTGACAGGCTGTAAACAGTGTCCATGTCAATATAATGGTGACTCATATCCAGTCCACTCTTCAGACAGCTGAATGAAGAAATATTTGCGTCTCAGCATAAGGAAGAGTAAATGCAAAGCCAAATTCTACATGGGTCAAAAGTAGGAAAAAAAGCATAAATAAATGGGAACAGTGGTAGAGATTCTCATGCAAATGATTTACCAACGGACACACCATGCCACTTGCATTATGGAGACTGTTGTGTCAAGAGGCGAAGCGAGGGGGCCCATTTTCCAGTGCACCCCAGGATTTTTTGTCAACTTTAAACCCCCGTGAGAAGAAACCTACATGGTTGGGAATTGAGCTGCTAACTTGAGTTATGAAATCAGGAGCTAGATTAGAACTGAACAACAGAATGACAAAATGACAAACATCAGTGAAATAATGCAGGTAAAATGTTGATTTCATAAACTTCAGAACCCGTCATCCTTAAAATAAAATAAAATGCAATAGAATAAACTCAACTGCAGCCTTCATGCAGTAAAAGCTGATATCATTTAGACCGCATTTGGCATATTTAACATGGAGAACAAAATGACAAACTAACAGCACTGTTTGTAGGCTGCCTCGCAAATGCATCTCAGGACATTCATGTACAGTACCAAGCCAAATCTTTTCACAGCACTCTCATTTAAAAGCTGTTAAAATATATGTAGAAGACCATGAAGACAAGGACAAGGCCATACACCAATGTGCTCTTGTGGGTCAATATTATTGCATTTCTCAGTTCCTGTTTGCTCTGAAATTATTAATGCTATTATCTGCCAGGGTGCAGAAAATAAATCTTCAATTAAAATGTTATATAAAGCATAAAGCACAGAACTTGATTTCTAAGCTTTGGAAAAAAAAACAGTAATTACTTTAAGCATGTTGAATCCTTTTCATTTGAACTCACCTCTTTAGAGCTGCTCTCATATTGTCATGTTAGTCATATCCTGGGTTAATTAACATAACCGGTGGTCCAAAGTGAGGTAAACATACAAAATGCATTTCCCAGTCTGAACATCATCGTTTCACTGATTTCACTCCTAAGCTTTAATGAAACAGAGGAGATTTATTACTATGGAGAATACAGCAGATATTAGTCCAAATAGTTTTAAGGATTTTAATTGATTAAAAAATAGATTTCTGTCAGGTAATATTTCCAGGTCAGGGTTGGGGGGGAAGGGGGGTGGGCTTTGGTGGAGATGGGTGGAGGACGTATGGAGGGGCGTTCAAAAATCAGTTGTCAGGCTTCACAGAATGCATCATGGATTTCAAAGCTGCTTTGATTATATGTCTGTCATTTAATAACATAATAATTGAAGGTGAATTCTTTGATGCTGTGTAATATGTATAGCTGAATAAATCTATCATTAAAAGAATCAGTTTTTTTTATTCAGTTACAGTTTTTCTGTGTTTATGAAAAAGGATGGCAGAATGGTGGAGCTTTCCTGTTGGTGGTTTGTCACAGTAGACGAGAGAGCAGTGAGCCACATGGAGCGCTCCACAGCAGCCAGTGTGTGCCTAGCCGTGCCAAAAATGACATGAATCTCATGGTTTCTGAGTCATGAAATGCATGTAATATGATGGGCAAGAGAACGCAATTACTGCTGCGAGCAGGAGGGTGGGTGAGATCTTTTAAAACAGTAGCATTTCTCATCTTAATGGAGAAACCATACAAAAGATTTCAATGCTTTTACTTACAAAAAAATATTCAGAGTGAACCAAACTAGATTTTGTATATAGGGTTAAAATATCTAAAAAAACTATGGCAAGGATACTATGGGCGAGAAGGAAGCACATAAAAGCATTGATAAAAATATATATTTCCAAAGGTGGTCCTCAATAGACTCAAAGGTACACAAAGGTACACAAAGCCTTGGGTTTTTAAAGGTATCATAATAAACACAATGCATTGCTTTTCTTTCGCACTCCCCCTGCACGCAGTAAGACTCAGATCCTGAGCTCGCTGAAGCCCTGAAACAGACGCTGATGGATGGCAGTGCACAGCACATTTGGGGAAGGGATATTGTCAGCTGCAACAAACGGTGCATGCAGGTAATTTGCATTTCTCTCCTGCATTTATAGTTTTCCGGTCGACTTCACAATGGCTACCATTTCCGTTAAAGGAGAAGCCGGCACAGAGGGAACTAAGAGTAGAAGATATGGGAGTGAATGTGTGTGTATAAGTGTGTGTATATGAGTGCAAGAAGGGTTTAGGAAAGAAAATATCACCCTTCTGCCCCAGAACGGTGTCCTCATTGAGATAGAAATGACACCATGACAAGCATCTTCCATGTTCCAGACTCGTAAATGGACTGCTCTTTGTATTATTTCCCCTGGTTTGATGGGCAGGTCCCACCCCTCTAACATTATCGGAGCCATCTTTGCCCTCTAATATCCAGAAAAGAGATTAGAAATGCCTTGTCCCCAAGGTCATCCTCGCAGGGAATGTTTTTTAAAAAGAGAGGTAAAAATGTGTATATTTACAAGAACACGCATAACTGGTCACTGGGGAAGATAAGCTATTAGGGGAATAAAGAGAGGTGCAGCCTCATGCTCAGGCTTCACACACCAGTGGAGCACGTCAAATTGGTTCTTGTTCTCCGGCTAGTCGCATTGAGGAAATTTCAGTGTGAGGGAGCGGTGCGCCAGACCGAGCCCAGGCTGAACGGGCTCTGGAGATCAGACAAGCCCAGGCAGGCCCAAGATCAGAACAGGTCCAGGGCCCCCTGGACTCTCCTGAGCCACAGGTGAATGGCATGAGGGCGGGGTGGAGCGAGGCCCCCCTCAGGAAACAGGCGCAGAACTGAGGTCTCTTTCAACTGCCACTGGACCCACTATGAATCACATCCACAGCAATGCAAATTCAATAACAATAAAATGACTCTGAGGACTCGATAAATACAGCCCAGCCCCCCAACCCCTAAAAAAAGAGAGAAATGCGAAGGAAGAAAAACTGGCGCTGGCTGGTGTTTATCATTTTCCAGACGTAAAAATCAAAAAAGCAATCTTCTTAAAGAAAATATGAAAGCACAGAGATGACACTCCCCAGATGGTTCTACTCTGTTTGAGGACAATATTTCTCTAATTGAGCTTGTACCAAGAATATTTGTCATACATCTCATGCCAGCTCCCCCTCCACTCCCTCTCCTGCCAAGAAACCAAATGATAAATCCAGGGGTTCTCATGTTTTCCTAAGTGCAATAATTCTGCACATGCATTAATCTCAGGTCGAATAGCTATTATTGTGTTTCAATGAATCCTCTTTCCTCTCTCCTAATACCTCATTTCACCAATTTGTATGTAAATGATATTAAAAGTGAGTTGGAATATGTAGATTAGCCACACGATTGAATCCCCCTGGCCTCTGCCCTTAAAAAGTATTTGTGGATTTTACAGGAATCATATCAACAATTTGTATTGTTTGAATATAAGGATAAGATATTATTTGCAAGTAATTTACTCCTTATTTTTCCAGGAGTACTTTTAGTGGGAAAATGGAAAAACATTTTGTAATTATTTACTATGACAGTCAGCATACATTTGAACATGTATATACGACCACCCTGCTGGCATAACTCCTTTGGGAATCAGGGTTCTAGTGTAGGCAATGAAAAAGGAAAATGTTTACCTCTTGAACTCATTTTTTCCTAGCTCCTACAATGTGTTGTCAATGAAAAAGACAGAGGCTCAAATACCTTTTTTTCTGAAAAAGAAGGCACCAGCATGTTTTTTTTTCTTTTTATGGGAAGGTAAGATGACACAGAAATGTTTCAGAACAAGCTGTCCTCATTGATAGAACAAACAAATAGTTTGCAAAATTCTGAAAACACGAAGTGATTAATAATTCTGAATGTTCACTTGTGCTGAGCTTGTCTGACCAAGTGCAGAATGCTCCCTGTTTGACTTATACCTTAGAGTTGACCCCCTGTGTCATAACATGTTTTGAAACACATGCAGACATCCTCTATAGTACAAATATGGCACGTACATGCTACATCTACATCTATTGAGGCTCATGTAAATTTCAACTGGAATTTTCAGATCTTGGGAAAATTTATGGGCCTGTGCTAACATTTATACAGCCTGAGTTTCACTCTGGCCTTAGTGTTCATGGCAGGCACATTTAAACCAGAGGGATGTCTATCAAATGGAGCTGGAAAATCTTAAATCTGAGTTACTGCATGAGAAAATGTAATGTTCAGATTAGCAATAAAACATGGTGGAGAACATCGTTAAAAACACACAGTAAGACTGTTGGGTGATTATTTTAAATACCTCTGCCTCCATATGCTTTGGGGTACCGCTTCTATTTCAGGGGGATGACTTTTCATTGTCCAAGATGCATTGGATTAGACACAAAAAATATTAAGACTCTGCTGCAGAGCTAAAGAATGGGCAAATGACAGTACGGAAAGGGCACTAAAGCTAATTAATAACAGGGAAAAGTAATTCCAAAGCTTTAGTTTTAATGGAAATATAAGGAAATGGCACTGAACCTAACTCAATATAATGTTCTGTGTCATCCATATGATGCCAAATGCCTATTGGGGGCTATTCTATCAAAAGATGAAAAAAGGAAAAAGAGTGAAAAATACATGTAATACCAACTCTACATTCAATTTCACTAAGAGATTACCCCACAAATCACTTCTGCTCAATTCATTACATACTTTCACAATGGGGCAGATATGTGATGGATGGTTGTCTGCAAATGGGCTTGTCGTTAATAGAGAATGCACACACTTTAATTAAACACATGGACAAGGAGTGGGTTTTTGATTCTTTCAATATTGACCCAAGCCTGGTAATATGTCAGGTGGATTTTTTAAGACTTAGCAACACTTTCATGCAATCATTTGCTGACAATTTCTGATATGGAACAGATAGGGCAAAACTCTGCTCTGCTAATCAACTTTTTAATCAATATTTAATATGACTGAAGCAGCAGCGTACAATATCGTAATTTTGAATGTTTAAAATAAAACAGCTGAGCACTGTGTACAGTATTGCCTATATCTTGTACAATGGGTATCTACTCATCACTACATTAAGAATTTGAAAAAAAAGTAGCCTCCCTGATGAAATCTCTGCAATTCAATCGAAATTCACTCACTCTAATGACCTAAACAGCTGTACCTAGCTGTACCCATAATTCATAAATGTATCTAATTTTCTCGTTTTGGATGCAATGCTGGGGTGAGGCCACCTTGTAATAGGTGTACAATCCATCTCACAGGAAGGAACGAGCTGCTTTTTTTCGTGGTGCTCAGTCTCGATTATCCTTGTGCGTCTGCCATAGTTATGGGTGACTTCTCGTTTTTGACATTTCTGAGCAGGGCCTCCTGTTGGTTTGCTACTCAAGCTCTAAAATAAAAGCGAGTTGAAAAAAAAATGTTTTTTTTTTTCTTTTCTAGGGAGAGAGAAAATGGCAGAGTGGAAAAGCTAAAAGCAGCATTTTCCCTTGACATCTTTTCTTTCCAGCTTTCCTCCTGTCAGTCCTTTTCATCTCGCTCCACTGACACAAATCCTATGCCTCTACTTTTGTTTAATGCAGGCTATTAATGAAGAGCTCTCCAGCTAAATACATCTTTATTCTGCCATTAACTGCAGCGCTTGAAGTAGGCATTGAAGAGGGAGGGAGTCTGAAGCCCTTCAAAGTCAAGGCATTTAAAGCCACTCTCACATCAATCAGGCCCTCTGTCCAGTAAGTGCTGCTTACATTTACATGAAATATTCATAAACCATTCACTTTTGCTTTCCAGTCCCCTAATCATCACTTTCAGGCCAAAAAAAGCTACAATCATCTCGGTGAGGGGAGGGAATTACGGGATGCGTCCCTCCTTTCAAAAACAGGCATCCCGTAGGTAGACAGTTTTGTTCTAATACAAAAAGCGGCACAGGCAGTCAAAGGTCTCCCCTCTTCACATGATGTTTCCATACCCTTTCCATGCGTACTCCGTAATCTTCCTCCCCTTTAGTTTTTTTGTTGCTTTTTTTAACCGTAGAATGCTTCACCGTGAACAACTTAAGTTATTATTAATGTAACATTATGTTTTTTCACGCTGTGCCATGGCTAAGAGTGTGCATTTTGATGCACAGATTGGATGGGACAGAGTGGCAGAAGAACAAATGTCTGTTTAGACCTGGTGTCACCTACTGCACTGGTGCCATTAGCCTCTTCCCTTTTTCTCAGTGAGATGTTTCTGTGTTGCATTTAAACAAGGCAAGCAAATGCCCCCTCCAAACTCCTATCCACATAAACACTTATTGGCATGTTAATTTGGCATGATTGAAGTGTTAAAAATGCCACGTGATTGGTGGGATGTAATGCTGGTATCCACATGAGTTTGACAACACCCCCTCCTCCAACACACACAGACACACACACAAAATGTGGAATCACATTATCCTTACAACACAGTTAAGGAAACCCAACAAGACTGTCCACATTGTAAAAACAGTCACATTTTTTTCAATATAAATTTGTAGAATCTAAAACGAGCAGGAAAATCACGACCACCTTCTGTTCTGACATGTCCTGCTATATTTCAAAACTATACATTTAATGCAAACAGCTAACAGATGTCCAACTGATTTGATACATAAAGTTATCTCAAAGGTGTCTTACGTATAATGTAACACATCATCTAACAAATCATACATTTTGGGAGGTGACTGACAAAAAGAGCTGTGAGGGAATTTATGTTTTATTAAATATTCAGGTGAGGCTGCCTGGTCACTGAACAGATTAAGCTTGATACAGAACATCCTCTGCATTCAATCTGTATGACCATCTTTATGTAACTCTATGCTTGTTATCTATTTAAGATCTCTGTCTATACAATCATCAATACTTTCTGTTTATATTTTCTGTAATCATTTCTTTGTTATTGCCACACACACACACACACACACACACACACACACACACACACACACACACACACACACACACACACACACACACACACACACACACACACACACACATATATATATATGGATGTCATGGCTGTATAGTGATGTATGTAACTGTATATGTATATTATCTATACATTGAAGAATTTAACCATCTGTTTTGCATGTTTGCAAAGTACAGTGTGTAACCAGATCAGTTTGTTACCTTTGTATATAACCATTTGTTTTTTATTTCATTATACATCCATATGCCTGCTATCACCGTGCTGTATTTGACCATCTGTATGTTATCTCACCAAATAGAGAATATTGTGCTTCCAATCAGGCTTATTTGAAATGGGTTAACCCTGTCTCTACAAACCACTGTATCTGCCTCATCTGCTTCTCCTGTGATTTTACAGGTCAAACCTTATTCAGAGCCCCTGTGAGTGAACATGGACCTTGACAGCTTTTCAGTATTGAACATTTTAAATGCATGACATTACAACTGCACAAATCAAACTGAAAATGCAGAGACTAAGATCCAGACTGGATAAGTTGATTCTAATGGCTCCATAGCTAACAACAGATTGATACAAAACATTTAGTTGACTAAGCATGGCAACAGTTTTTTACAACATCTTTTCTGTGGGTTAGCTTGATTCAGAAAAAAATAATTCTATATGAACATCTTTTAGATATTAACTAGTGAGGTGAGGTTTATTCTTTAATTGACTTAATTTACAAAGTTACAGCCTGGACTGTTTGTAGAATTAAACAAATCAAAACATTCCTCACACTGACAAACTCGTCCACTGCACCACAAATATAATGCTCAATACAATGAGGTTTATTCCGGAATAAGAACAGTCAGTGTGTGCTATCTTATGTTTACCATCCAAAGTCTGTACATCTTGACATCTCATTAAAATAAAATATATTACTTACACTGAATAAAACTCACCTCTATTTTGTGCAGAAGGGGAACAGCTTAGTTGTTTCTTTCATCCTTTAATGCAAGCATTATTATAGTTGGCAAAAAAAATATTCATGGATTTATTTTTAAATAAAAGTCTCAGTCAGGAACATGTAGTCATAAGACTGTCCATACCACCCCAACCCACCCCACCCCACCCCCACTCCCTCCCCCTACCCCAACTCTCTCATCCAAACATCAATCTTATTTTAGAAAGCTTTGAAAGATACATATATTGACACATGCCTTTATATTCTCTCGGTAGCACTGACAAAACATGATATAATCTTAAAACTGCTGCAGTCCAGTATTATTAATCTTGTCATATTTAACCATTAGATTAATTCTATTATAATGTAAAATACTGGAACATTTCTCTCACTTGGAATCTCATCCAATACGCATCCTTGAAGGGGACGTGTGATTTTTATCATGACCTGATTACAGTTAAACAGAGAGATCTCTCAGTCCACAATGCCTGGAAAATTTTGCCGATTCTTTCCCATTTGCAATTCTTATAGCCCAAAAGTTAATCTGCCCGGTGCAATAAATCACTTTATGTTACAGCTTTAGAGAACATGTCCTGGTCTCCTCTTGCATTTCAAACAGGGCAAAGAGTGCTGTACAATTTCCAAACACAACTGAGCTAACACTGATTTATTACCAGAGTTTATATAACTCATATTAGGAATTCATGGACCTGGCAAAAGGGATTAGAGCATTTATTTCAGGCAAGGAGATGATCCTGTCATTAATGGTCGATACTTTCATCATCGTTTAAACCTAAGGAATTTGCCTGGTGACAAGTCGTCGTGGACATATCTTAGCTCTGCAGCTGTGCTCTTTATCTGGTGTCGACCCGTTCCGCTCAGGGAACGTGGACCTGCTCCCATCAAACGTGGATTAGACTGTCAATCAACGGCCACAGCGTATATTGTGTTACGATTTTTCCAAAATGTCACCGAGATCAGAGTAATTTCTTGGCTAATTGCGTCTCGTCTCCTCTTAATACTGCACATTTAATGGTTTTGTTACATTGTGTGACAGACTCTGTTTCAGTCATAGGGACAACCATTTGCAAAGAGTGAGAGAGCACAGTTTTTATTTACAAAGCTTTGATGGAATAACAGACAGTAATGTGCAAATGTCATATTTTTGAGACTGAAAAGCCTACCATAGGGAAAAATGCCCAGAATAGATTTTCATCTTACATTAGCATCTCAGAGATGACACCATTTTACATTCTCTTTGCTGGATTATACAAATTGTGTTTAGATGTACTTAAGTGCAGGCATATGTTTTATGACAATGAGAAAAAAATATGGACATTTCCTTTCATATAACCTTTTATAAATGGGATTTTTAGCCAGTTAATCTGAGTGTTGGGCAGAGATTAGATTTCCTTTCCTTTTTCTGATTTTAAATACAGAAGTGTTTCCATCCTGAATTCCTCCAATGCAATAAGTAATGAAACATCAGTCAGTCAGTACACTGCTTCACCAAGAATTACAAGGGTGGATCATGCAATTCCAATCATGGAATAATAACATGTTACATGAGAAGCAACTTCACACAACAGTATAATAATTAATTATTCATGTCAACTTCTTGGGAGTAAAAATGAAGGCCTATATCTGCCCAATGGCAAGTCTGTACAGCACTACAGTGAATGTTTCTGGTAACAAAAGTAGCAAAGTGTCAAGAATCATATTTTGATATCAATGGTGTATTGCACAAATTTAAAGGGGATTATTCTGACAATGTGTGTCATTGCACAATGCAGGAAATTCCTGAGGATGTGTGCGCAAATAATTATGAAACTGTATTTTTAGAAGCTACGCGTGAAGAAGGACAGACCTTTCATTTACATATTATTTCAAAACCAAATAAAATAGGGCAGCCACATTATAACTTCGCATGAAGATAAAAAAAGTAAGGCCTTCATAATCTTTTTTCTCTCTGTCTCTGTGTGAGAAATTGCTTGATTCTGCTGTCATACGTTCAGTAGAAATTTTACAACGTATTAAGCAGTTTATAAGTATAGGGCTAATCTTCTCAAGATTTAACATCAAAATGACGTTCCACTTAGTTTGGCTGGTCCTGCTTTGTGATGGAAGGCAATATTAAAGTCTAAGCCCCATTGACTGGGCTCTGAAGGAGCCTATCTCAGTTATGGCACAGCTAATACAATTTGTACTTGCAATAAACATTAGTGTTTTACAGGTTTACGTTCAGATTTTAGCTGGAGTGGTTATTAGCTTTGAAATGTACTGGCCGTGAATTTCAGTGCCAGGACACCAGTACCGTTAAGGCATGTTTAATTCAAACTCAGGTAATTCCACAATCTTCAGTGCTTAAAATGATGGTTTGCAGTTACAACTGTAATAGAAGTACAATATATGCACTATGGCTATTACTTATTTAAATTATATTATCACTTATGAAATTCAGTTGTAAATTTTTTAAATGCTATTTTTATTCTATGATGTGCATAATTCTATATTTTATTTTCTCAGAATTGCTTGTTTTTGCATATTTTCCAATTGTCTTGCTCTCAAAAATGTGAAATGTTTTTTAAATTGTAATTGCATGTGCATCATCAGAGGTGTACTATGATATCATATGACTTGTGTGTGACACATGTTTTGACATTTCATAAATTGTCTTTCTGTTCTAAGAATCCAAACACTTTTTAAAGGCAAATACATTGAAAGGATATACTTAATACCCTCAGTTTGTGTTGGGGCACAATGAGTAAAACTACACATTCACCCAAAAATAAATAAAATTATGGCGGCGGTCCATAGACTAGCTTCAAAATAACTTGTGATGACTGTACTATACCAGACTGCCTAAAACCCAATTTTTATACAGGCTGGTACATTGGCAGCACTTCAGATATTTTTCTATCTAAACAGATGTGTCTTGTGCTGGGGCAAGCATTGGGACAAGCACTTTGCTCATGCGGTGCCACTCTCTGAATCTGAACCCTTGTAGTCTTTAGTCTGGTGCCATATCCATAACACTACAGTGTTGTAAAAGGGTGATTTCACACTCTGTAGCTGGGAGCACCTTTCATCAGGCCCCTGGGAGACGGGGACAGGAGCCAGGAGTGACCGTGAGGGGGTGGACAGGTCCTCTCTGGGGCTCTGAGAGGGCGAGGCAGGGCTTGCTCAGGCAGGAGGAAACGGTGCAGTCTGATTGTCGGAGACAGGAGAGGAGACCTTGATGGACCATAGCGTAAGTGGCAGATACGGTGAATGGGTGGCAAGCACTGACCAGTGCAGTTGTCTCCCTCTCACACTTTCCCTCATGGTTAAAATTCACAAAATGACCTGTTAAAAATTCAGTTTTGCTTGGGACTACCCTTGTACAGAGGGCAAATTGGGCAGACGTGTAAGGTCACTACCAACCCTTGGAATTGAATCTAATGAAACTCTGTAGCACCAGCTGTAAAGAATGACTACAGGAGGCTGAAATAATTGCAGTGGATTCCACATGCCAATATGTGTGCAAGGGTTTGACCAATGTATTGGCAAGTAATATGCATGTTCCAAATTATTGTGTATAAGTCACTGATAATGGGAAACTAATGATTTCTTCCTCTAAGGCTGTGGAGCTCCCCCAGGCATCAACTGTGCTACTCTGTAATGATCACTGAAGTTACTAGTCATGGGGATTTGTTTTGGTACAGTAAGGAATATTTTAGTTTAAACATGAAACCCCATAGGTTTTGTTTTTCGCAATTATCAAATACACTTATTATTTATTCAAAAAAAGCGGCAATTTTGGCATAGCCAAGCACAAACAGCTGTTGAAGACCTATGCAGAATGTTACCAAATATAGGAGCCAATATTTACTATCTTCAGGGCACATCTTAAAAATAGCATTGGATCCTTTTTTACAAGTATACTGTCAATGTTGTAAAAGTCCAAATAAACCAAAAACCTTATCGGTCCATTTTACGTTTCTCAGATTGACACATGAATAAAAGGTTGCATTGCCAGCTCTGCATTGTCATTGGTGCATGGCTCTTTGACTCATACATTTTATTACAAACATCACAAATCTTGTTTGATGCAGTGTGAGCATAGTAAAGTTGGTGTCATTTCCTGAAAAGCTGCCTTTTTGGAAAAACAATATTTTTACATTGTTTATTATGCATTGAATCAGTGAAATTACATCAGTGAAGTTTTTTTTTTAATTACATTTTACACATTGTGCACCTTACATTACATTTAAAAAATGGTCTTAACCAAAGAGACACTGTCACAAGTGCTCCAACAAGAAGTGTGGGCTAACAAAACCAGAGAGTGCAGGTACAGCAGAAATAAAGGACTTATAAACTACTAATGTACTTAATAAGGTGTAACAATGGCAGTAGCCTTACAATAGCTTTTACCACACAAATGGGATGCGTATTATTTTACCTCAAACCATGCTGTTTGGGTTTTTCTCATCCCAGGAAACCTAGAACAAAGAAATTTAGCATGTAAAATGTAAGAATAATAATTTATCTACCCTTATACAATTCTGGACTGAAAGCCAGCACTGGAAACTTACTATGCAATGGCCAGTAACTTATTGCCTGGTACTTCCTGCTTTACACATATGCACAAACATGCTCATTCACATTTATGCGAGTGCACATGCTCACACACACCAACACACTCACACACATACATAAATATGGTTGTTGATGTGATTTTTTCCTATAAATAAAAGTATGGTATTACAGCATACTGTGTGCTAGAGAAGCAACATATAACAAAAAGTACAGTACCCATTTTGATTGTATGACCCAGTAATGATGCATTTATTTTCAGTTCTTGAAAGAGTCTTGCATGATACCCCTAAAGCCAGCCTGAGCTATCGCTGTGCTCACATATGTTATTTCATTGTGACTTGAGATCTTGTTTGTTAATTACAGCAAAGATTTGTTGTTGTTAAATGAGGGCTATGTACATAGAACTAAAAATGCATTAACAAGTGATGATTTCTGTCTTAAAAATAAAACTCATTAAACTGATGTGAATGACTTCTGAAAGCACTTCCACAGCCATAAAAAATTCAGAGTTACAAGATATCTTTTCAGAGAAAATACCTAGCCTATACACTATTCATTAAATTACTGCAGAGTGTGGCAATACTGAAAACTGTGGCAGTTAACTAGCTAGCTTTTAAAAAACATGGCAATTTAAATTTCTTTCTTTCTTTGAATTAAGTGGTATCCAGTGTTACAATACTCATATCATTCAGGTATATAAACAAAAAACAAATGAACTACCAAGCAAACAAGCAAAGAAAAGCAAAACACAAACCTTGTTGAACTATTCAGATGTAATGTCAGCTACATGCCCATCCATTGGATTCATATGGATGACAGGTGCAGATGTAGAGGCTGAATGCTCACACATTGTTTCCCTCAGCACAGGAATAATTGTTTAAATCTGAGATGTTTTTGGTACTTCCCATCGCTGATATGTGCTCACTCAAGGTCAAGCCACCATTCTCAAATGGTGAGGCACAGTGAACAGGCCTTGAGCTGACCCTGCAGAAACGAATGAGGGGAAGTCTTAGCAAGGTTAGAGTGGTGTATCAGTAAAAAGCACTGAGGGAGTGATGAGCTTCCTTAATTCCACTTCTATTATAACAACTGCAAACAACTTAGTTGGCAGATGGCTTTTCAGGTCCTCTACACTGCCTTTAAATTGCATTGTCTGAAGCCCATAAAAATCATTTAGATGTAAAGTCAAACACGCACCTTTGGTGCACAAAAGGGTGAAAGCCATGTGGCCTTTGGTCTGCAATGAGAGCAAATGGAGCAATTATTTTTTTTCAAAAGGTGTTTTAAAGACATTAGCGTGACACTAAGCAGCATTTCCTCTGGCCATCGCTAAATGCAAGTGCACAATTTGTCGGTGGTATTTAATATTACTGTGGAAGATAATAGCCCATTTATGTGGTATTATTCAAGGATGATTTAACAAAATTTCTAAGAAGTAAATGGTTATTATACATTATTAGTGTCATCATATGAAATGTATACATAATGCTTTGGAGCTTTCATACCACACTGGCAAAAAATGACCATTGTTCTAACTTCTGCTTGTGTTATTGAAACGATGATGATTCCTATTTTTCCTTTGGTACGCTGACCTCAGTAAGTGGTTCAGGAGACCTGCAATCATTAAATGGAACAATAAATCTGTCACATGTGTAAAAAGGTGTGCAAGTAAGGTCCTTGTAAACGTCAAGAGGAATATATAATCCAAGAGAGTCTGATTCTGCGGCACTTTCACTTTTTTGTATGAAGGAATGAAGAAATCAAAATTCCTCTGTGAATGATGTGTGAAGTTAAGTAGGTTTTTAAGCAAGACTGAACAAAGCAGTAGCTCATCTAAGTATATTTCAGTGCTGCACGTACTTAATGAGACAAACTGCATTCCGAGACACCCTTGTCGTACTGATTAACTAAAAAACAAATTAATAATCAAATGAAGGAATGCCTGAGAGGATTAATTAGTCTTGTGCATGAAATTGAATCACCTCGCTTTAAACCCCAATCACTAACAAGCTTGTTAACAAACCACCTTCTCTCAGTCTATCATTATTTGCTAAATGGAATAAAAGCCTGCCCATGTCAGGGGAAGAAACAAGTAAGGCATATTGTCAGTAAGCTATATAATTTTCTAAGAATTTATTAATAGTTAATTAATTACTTTAGGCTGCCACAGTGAAGGTACCCTCATAAAAAAACACTGCCAGTTCCAGAACTATGTGGTATGTTTTGAAAACGTTTTTCATGAATAGTTTGTTCAAGGAAAATGGACTAGAACTAACATATGTAGTAAATAGTCTCTGCACTTATTATTGCATTTAATTGCCAGCAAACCCATCTGATTTACATACACTTCAACAAATCAGGACTCAGAATTGCAATAGCACAACAATTAGGCACCAGGCAATCCCAAGAATGGCCTCCTGAATGCCAGCGGAGTGGACAGCATTGAGACAAAGTCTACACATTCATTAAAAGATGTGAAAGCTGGTTTAGTGGACTAAAATTGATGACTGTGTGACTAGTGTCTACATGTATGTGTATGTGCATGTCTAAGCGTGTGTGTGTGTGTGTGTGTGTGTGTGTGTGTGTGTGTGTGTGTGTGTGTGTGTGTGTGTGTGTGTGTGTGTGTGTGTTTAAGGAGCTACAGTGGCTGGGGGGGGGCTTACATCCACAACCAAAATGGCTGCATAATTGGAGATGTCCGTGACACCGCACACGCTGTGGGTGATGCTTCTGCATGTTGCCCGGAGTCTCTAATTACTGCAGTTTCAGGAGGGAGGAAAAAAGCCACAGAAACAGAGCCTGTGCTGCATGATTCTGTCAACTGTCGGGTCGCTCCGTCTGTAGCACAGCCAGCCGGCCCAGAATCCCCGGAGTGAGTTAGGAGAGAGCCAGAGACTGGTCATATCAACAAATCCTAATCAAAAGGCTAAAATTGTCAGCTGTCATACACTGTTTATGATCTTCAAAATCTCCCCACCCAAACTGCCTCCCACCTCCTACACACATGCAAAAAAAAAAACAAGAATATTTTCATGAACTGTACAACTTCTGTCACACACACATATTCCCTTAAACTGAAGGGATACAAGTATTTTTAATGGTCAAAATGAATATGTTCAGCATCAGATTTAACCAGCAATCAGATTAGCCATCATGATCAACATACCTACAAAGGTGATTTTAATGCAGTTAGTTATATACTGGTACTGTTTCTGTAACACCCCTGGTACTGCTTGCTTCACAACAGTCATGTGTCTTATATCCAGAGAGGTCTGAGCTGTGCAAAGACCTGATCAAAATTAAATAATGAATCCAATTAACGAACATCATGAGGACAAACTTTGATGTGTGAATATATGAAAGTTATTTGAGATATACTTTGTTGTGTTTCAGGTTAAGAAATACACTTTTGTTTTACTGAGTCAGACCAGGGGGGAAAATGCTATTTTATTGTGCTCACTCTCTGTTCAGACAATCCAGAACTTGTGCTTCAATTCGGCAAAGACTTGAAGGGTGTGTAGCTTTGATCGTTCGACTGTTACTAAGTAGCTTTAAAGGGTTTTAAAAGACCTTAAATGTATAAAACGGATGGATCAAATGCATGAGAAATTTGATGGTTCAGAGGCAGGTTAGACGTCAAATGTAAGAGCATTCCTGCACAATATATATCCAGTTAGCGTGTATTAACGGGCCAAAAAAAAGACTAAATGGAATATAAGAATAGATTAGAAAATGTTTAACCCTTCACACGTGAGGGAACAGCTTCATCTCTCCACATGAGCAGCCTGTGTCTCTGAAAAGGCATGGATTTATTTGTGAAGGTTTGTCCAGAGGGTATACGCAAAGAAAACAGACTTTCTAAAACATGCAGCATAGCCGAGTTAATCCAGACAGAAGCAACCCCTGGAACCACAACATGCCCCCTGTTTATAATAGGCAGCAGAGTTTAAAAAAGGGCCTTTCAAGGAAAAAAGTGAATATGAGGAGAGAAAAAAGAGAAGTGCTGTCCGGTGCTCGGGTATGCCCAAGAATCCTGACAGAACAGCGTGAGACAAAGCAGCAAGGACCTTTAGATTTAACAGGAGAACATAAAGCACACTGTGGACGGGGGAAAAAGTAATAACATGGTTTCATCAAATGTATTCACCAGAGGACCATAGTCAATTTCTCTCCCTTTTTTCAAATTCTCCTTTTTAATATGTGGGGAGGAAAATGATAGCTGTTCCTTTACCTCTGACACTTTTTTGCGTCTGCAAAAACAATCATCTAGGATTCCCGGAGATTTAGCATGTTAAACTGACTGTGAAACATTTTATTTGTAATTTCAGTCAAATATCTGTAAATACCAACTAATGTCGTCAATACTGCACAGGTTGTTTTCTTCTGCCAGGCTCACAACAGAGAAATTCACCTTTGCCATAAAATACCCTGGAGCCAATAGCAGTAATTGTTATTTATACAAAGGGAACGCAGTTTTATTTTGGGCGCTTTGGCACTGTGAACTCTCACATTGATAAAGTAAGCCTGTTGATACTGTGGCTCGTTTACCTGCAATTATACCATTATAATGATCATCAGTGGATGGGAAAGAGAGGATAGGGAGAGGTCAGAGAGAATCAGCCAAGCATTGGTGTTTTAATAGACCCTTAAATACTGTTAATTAAGCTCAGACAAATGGCTAAGCTTGCTGAAAATCTCATGCGTTTCAGCCATGACATGTCATCTGCAAACTGAGGGGAGGAGTGCAATGAGAAGCAGATATTTCAAAATTAGTTATTTTCTGGACATTTTTGGACAAAAGCATTACATTTCTTTTTCATGTTACTGTACAGCCTAGAGGTATATGTGAGTACCTCTGCCTCGTTATGTGGGAAGAGTTGGCAGGTCTTACTACTGCGGATTGGCCATGGGTTTAGACAAAGGGTGAGTGGTGCTTAAAGTTATCCGAATAGACCGCAGCCTGGGAGCCTGCTTCATCATTGTTGTACTCCTGGGAAAGAGTATGTGATTTCATGTCCATTTTGTCATTACAATACTCAAGATTGAGACATTGTTAAAGCAACTTTGGGGAAAGTGGATATACAGTACAATTCGTATTCCCAGAAATAGTCTGTGTGTGGAATGGATTATAAATCAAAATAGCAAATTACAGCAGAGTGGCTGCAAACACAACTATAGCTAACAATTCATCTTGACCTATATAGTATTTATAGGATCAAATGCTTGTACAATTTGTAAAGGTACAATGTTATGTGACAATATTGCAATTATTTTTAAGAAAACCTGAAATCCTCCAGTTGGTAAGTCAAGTATATATTTAAGCTGCCATTTACTATAGAAATACTTTCTTAACTATATAAACAACAGGTGATAGAAACCAAAGAAACGTAGTGCAGAAAATCAAGAACGATGAAAAAGGAAGTCACATACATATTCTTATGTGTATGCTATTTAAAATGAAATGTTCAGCATTCTCAGATGTTTTCCTCTACACATTGCCTTATTCCTTGTTTTGTGATTTTTATTCTTATATGTATTGTGTCTTAAAATAAGTAGTATATGTTGTGTTAAGAAATACACACACTTAGACACTCACCTCTTCCTGTCCTCCTGCTCCTTTCCTCTCAGCACCTAAAGTACAGACTTGGTTTTCATCACACTTCCCTGTTATCACCCAGAGACATCATTCCCAGGTGTTAAGTTATTAAAAATTCTCAACAGCACCATCAAACAAGAGTGTGATAACAATCTTAATGATACCTGGTACGACTTCCTAATGCTTATTAAAAGAGTTGACAAACCTCACCTTTGGAAATCCAGCAAGTTAATTAGAAAACAATGGCTTTTGTTCCTAGCCAAGTGTTTAAACATTAAAGCACATGTAATTCTTACACCTGTGAGACCTTTTGCATTTTAACTCACTTTAAACATCTTGATTAGACTTCCCTGAAATGATAAACAAATGTTTGTTATTTATATGCATGAAGAAGGCTTGACTAAATATACAGACAGAAAAAAAATATTTGATGCAAAATAAATTATTAAATGAGATGGCGTAGCACTTATAACATTCACATTTGTTTTGATACACATACATTTTCTGATGCAGAGGAAGAGTGTTAGATTGGTGGCAATGCTGTATTCTGTAGCTAGTAGCTGGTAGATAATTTGCTCTCATTAATCTCTATACTTTATCTTCATTGTTTCAGGAGAGACCATACTCATTTTATCTAATTTCAAACACTACAATAACTTTGGAGAACAGTTTTGATTGTACCCTTCCTCAAGTTATTCTAAATAAAAAGGAATGCACATACTTTTATCTGTTACAAGAAACACTCAATAAACTAGCCTGAAGGCTCACATAATATTCAGACTGGTTTTCATGTAAAAACGTGTACCTATTATTTTTTATCACATATTTGAAGAGATCAACCAGATTTTTCTTTTTAATTTTCAGTTTGGCTAGGTGAAAATGAGTTGGTTTGGTTCTGTCTGAATTCCGTTAAAAATAGTAATGTAAAATTGAACGTAGCATGATAAAAGTAGTTTTCGTTCGATATGTGCTATGACTTAAAGCACAGTGTCCAAATAGCTTATGTCTGATATTGAAGGCTTGGGGAGATGCATGTGTGGAATAATGGGTAGCACTTTTCTGGAAAGTGATGTAAACTATTGTAATTCATGATATGATCAGTGATTGATGTGAACAGAACACATCAGTAACAAATAAGCAAAAACAACTTTTTTTGGCCCCTCAAAGAATCATCTTTCTTCAACACTATTACTAATGATGTGAAAATAGACATTTATTCATGACCACCTTCTATGATAAAAGTTATTCTTATTGTATCCTTGATTCAGTCAACATCTATTATCACTGAGCAACTACAACATAAGTAGTCAACAGAATTGTACTGATTTTATCTGTCTTGGTCAGGAACACCAGGGAGAATGACTTCACTGCCTCTTTTTTGGAGTAAACAGCTATGATGTATTAGAAGAAACACAGATTGTTATTTCTCAAATCTAATTTAAACTAAATCAAATTTTCTCAGCATGTATACATGATACATTGAGTCATAGTAATGTCTCCAGGCTCTGTGTGACCCATGTTTATGGGTTCTCTTGTAGACTATTTGGCCTGAGAGGGGCACCCTCACCATTGCATTTTGTCTGACTGTTTAAACCTGGATGTTTTCTGGACAAATCTGAAAAATGGAGGTCACATACTCTCTTGCTCTAAAATTCTAACTTATTTATGACATGTCAGCGACGTTACAGCACTATTGGATAGGGCCTTTGTCACATAACCCAGACAAATGCAGAAACATTGGAGGCATGCCAAGCAGGAACGGACTTCGGGGTGAGATCCTGCGCAGCCTCTCCTTTGTCTTTTGACTGTGTACTCCAGGTCTCACACCTCATTATTTTTGGGGTGTGTACTCCCATTTCATGGGGATTGTTAAGTGATGCCCAATGTGGGTAGTCAGACCAAAACAGTGAACCCCCAAAAATAATCAACCAGTTTCATTTGAGATTTCAACCTATCCTTTTTTATGGCTCAGAAATAAAACTAACAAAATAAAACATGCTGATATTCCTTGAGATTTTTTTTTAAATAAACTTCATAATTCATGACGTTGTTCTATATGTAGAACTAGCTATTAAAAGACCTGGGTCACCCAGGCCCTCTTAAAAGTGCTGCTCCATGTCTTTGTGGCACTCCTCTATGTATCCCAGCATTTTACACAAGTTCAGCTTGATTACCCTTTAAGGGGTCAGGTGGCATTTCCTAACTTTAGGAGGTTTTTTTAAAATTTATTCAGCTTTTCATTCTCCCTGGAAAATGTGCACAATGAAGCTGTGTGCCGCAGCTTTATTGAAAATGGTGTCACACAAAATAAATATCAATTAATTGTTTTAATCTGTGATATTTAATTTTCTTGCCTGAACACAAAAAATCTGCCTACAAGTACAGAACAACAACACATAAATGTGGATGTACACACAGGTAACCTTTCAACCAATAAATTCTCTGTTTTTAAACAGTCCCCAGATCACACCCAAAAAGGCACATTTATCTCTGAGGGCAATCTCAGCCTTTGAGAAATAGCTTGCCTTTAAAAGTACCTCAGACACATAGTACTGCTGAGGTCCAGAGTCAAATGGCTGAGAATACCCTTTCAATGTGACACATTTAGTACATAACATGGTTTGAATGTACGCTGTTAGAACTGCTAGAATGTGAAACTTGCCGGAGTGGCTCCCCACTGTGCTGTAAGCTAGCTCTTTGATGTATCGCGCTGTAATGTGGTTGTTATCCATAATCGGCTTGTATTCAAGAGGGTGCTGGTAAATGAAAGGTACAGTAGTTACACTGGTGCTGTCGTATAAAAATGCATGGAAAACTAAAACTAAAAAGAAAGCCTGGGCAATGATTCAGAGTCCTCACAATAAAATCAGACTTTAAAACAGAAAAAATACAAAAAAAACTTGCTGACACTACAGGCCAAGGGCAGTTGGGAGGATCATCAATGAAACCTGTATAACTGCAAAACAGTGTTGTGTGAAGGAGACAACCTTTATTTGCCTAATTTCCTCTTACTAGTGCCATGATAATGTATGAGGAGTTGATGTCTATGCAAATATTCAGTTTCTGTGTGTTTGCGATAACACAAGTTTACATAAGAAATAAGTCTAACACTATGGTATTAGGAACTAATATGAAGGCAGGACGTAACCAAGGATTGAAAATATCAGTGGTATTCATCATCTGAAGGCTTTTCTCAAAATAATTCCTGTACTGAATAAAATAAAAATTAAAAGATGAAAGAAAAAAGGAATCTCTGCTGAGAATCAAAATGACATGTAATAATGGTGTTTTGGTGCTGCAGGAGAAGCTTTTGAATGAAAATGCAACAACAGTAAAGGATATATTAGCACTTAGATTCACTCGAGCTTTGATTTGAAGTATCACTGAATCTGGCATAAGGCACATTATCTGAATTATTGCATTGTTATCATGTCTGAATCCAAAGTAAAACTAGCAATAACCTTCATTTCCTCAACTATCAACATAATAATCACCAGTATACTGCCTCTGCCAGCAACTACAATAAAAAACAAGGAAAGTCAGAATTATAAAAGATAAAACTTTCATACAGAAATCACAACAGTATCTCTGTGTCACAAGTTAAATGTTCATTTTCAGACTCTCAGAACAGATTGTGACTTTGGCTTGGCTGGCTAAAAGATTATAACTGTGTAGTTCTGCTTCAGGTTTTAATTTACAGCTGATAATTTGCTGGTGGAAGCCTGTGCTGATTAGTCTTCTTGTTGCACCAACAGTTTTTAATATAGTGCGAATTACCCGCTGTGCTTGTTTTTACCACCCGTTCAGGGATGAAAATGAGGAACAACCTGGCGTGCAATTAAAGAGAGGACTGAGGAGACCATGCCATCGCCGGAGTGGAGAGAGGAGGAACAAATACACAGCCTCGTGAAAGAAACCACATAAAAAACAAAGACAAAAGCTGACAAAATTTCTGACACTGTCTGGAGGGCTATTAGCATCTCTTGTTCTCTGTCTATGCACCCTTCAATTAGGTTCAAATGTCAAGACTTTTCACCGTTATTTTTTTTATATATAGTTTGCTACAATGTTTGTCATCAGTTAAAGGAAAGCAATGGTACAGCCGTCTGCTGTGTATGCTGGCTGCTTTTCATTTCATCATTTATTTAGATCACTGAAAAGTCTTTGTGATCTTTGACAGAACTGTGATAAAAACAGGACTGGACACTTGTATTTGCCTTCTCATGGCCACATGTGGGAACCATTTTGACTATATTTACATCTAATAAAAAACTGCATTTTGCACACTTGGAAGCATTTGATCATTCGTCTGAATTCTCGTTTATAAGAATAGATAAGAAAATGATGCTTTAAATAGATAAAATACTCTACTGCACAATTTCCTTATATTGTATTGTAATCATAGACCTACAAAGTGCTAAGAGCATTGGCTAATGACAGAGCAGGCATATGTAATATACTGATGTGAAACATAAGTCTGCTCAGGCATTGTTGAGATAAAATCATACAAGACATAACATCCAGGTGGAGCCCTCAGCCAATGTAACCTAATTACATGTGGAGAAACAGGAAAACGTCATCAATCGTGAGATGCAAAAAGTGCATGTATGCATCATATGTGTTTCACACAAGAATTGAAATATATTGCACATCTATCCCCCATCATTTCTCCTCTCCCAGTTAAACTCACACACATACAGTACGCACACTCAAATTCTGATGCAATGACTTCTCAATAAATAGTACAATAACAGAGGACTGAGCTTACTGCAGCAACATGTGAGTAAGAGCAGCCATAGACTGACTAAAGTATGCTTGTCATTAACGTTTACTTTGGACAGATTTTCAGGCACACAAACTGCATTTGACATTAAAAGGGATAAAACCACATCAACCACAGTCATGTTCAGAGGGGCTTGGGAGAAACGGGTTACACATTTTATCTTGGCTGACAGCAGTTTCAGAGGTTACAGATAGCTTGGCTAGCCCACACCATTATTTACCATTCGACTAGAATGTCAGGGTTATTCTACCCTTTTTTCAATGTTGTTTGCTCTTTGCCTTTCTGAAAGGTTCTTGATGGTTCTTGAGGCGAACAAGAGAAAATATTTCTATCTTTCCATCGGATCAATGAAGATGTGTTTACCTGCCCAAGGACACGATGTACACTCTATAATAATGGATCTTAAACTGCCTGTTGACCGAAAGCTTTTGTCTCCGTCACCTGTCAATCTATCAACCGTTGCCTGCCTATTGGAACATGCCAGAATGTTGGCATGTTTGTAAAATATAATCTATCAAACTCCAAGCCAAGCTAGTTTGTGGGAGGGCTTTAATACAAAAGAAGATTAATCAACCAATTGAGGTTTAGTGATTAAACAGGAAAGGTAATTTGTAGACATTGGTAAATCTGTCTTTATGGGGAAAGACTAAAACTTTCTGCCACAGACTTATGCATTAACTTGTGAGGCTTCGCATTCAAAAGATCTGAATACATTTTGCTAATCAATTTCCAATAATTAATAATTTAAATAATTCCACTTATCAATTTTACAATGCAAATAGCCATTAAAATATTAAAAATATTATACAAACAGATATTTGGCAAGGGAGTAGAAAACATAGGTGAGAGCATTTAAAATGAGGACTGACCTGCCCTCCATGTGGCAGAGATGACTGCAGTTTTAGCACCAGCGGGATGGAAGTGCCGTCCTAAAGAAAGACGGAGTGTGCACAGTAGAGTAAATACCTAACAGGATATCAGATGATGACTCTGAAGCATCTGCTGGCTCAGGGCCCTCATTCCCTGTATTGCTTCTTTAAATTAGTTCTGCGTTTCAGTGTTTATTACCACTGTACTGGTCCCCCAGCATCCCTCACAGTGTAATTACTTAATTGTAGTTGCAGTATAAATTTTTGAGCTCACTAAATTAAATGCAACCCTTGTCATTTCAACACTTTGGGAAATCTAAAATTGTTTCTGACTCTGCATTTGGCTTGAGGCAGGAGATTAAAAGCCTTGGTGAGTTTTATATAAATATGCTTCCCTGCAGGACACTGCAGAAACATGGTTCTGGAAGGGCCTCTCAGGGCTCACAGAATCATTGCACATGTTTATTTGGCACACCACTGTGAATCCATCTATCTATCCAGCTTTTTTATCATGGTATTTTGTCATTATTCTGTTAGGTCTTCCTTGGAGTATGTGTATTGCATTTAACAAAGCAAACAGCCTTACATCTGATTGTAGACAAAGACATACTGTCTCTCTTTTTAAAAAATGCTTGTGTATAAACTCTAATTTTTACATTTCACCTTTAACATTGAAATTCAAATATTTTTCTTTACCGGTCTACTCATAAAAGGAAAATTTCACTTGCTAATTATTCAAACAATTATTTCTGCTATAACAACAATAATGACAGCCTTAATTTAGAACTTTGTTTTCCCTGATCTTTCTGAATTTTATACATACACGTTAACAAATGGCAGAGGCTTTATGGCTTAGACATTGCTAGACTGAGTCTAAGCCATATCATTAGCAGGCCGTTACCAGGATTTTGCTCTGGCATTGTTCCTCCTAGTGGGTTACCTGGATACTACTGTTCTTGCACCCCTTAGCTACTCATCAGGCACCTATTGATTACATGTTGTCCACACTGTGAGAGAAACCTATAGCCCAGCGGGCACTTTGGCATTCAGAATGACTAGTGGATTAGAAAAAGGTCTTTGGCTGCCAAGCCAGGGCATTGGTGGACACAGGCAGCAGCAGTGTTCCCGGTGTGGGTGGAGGAATCAATCAAAAATAAAATGCAATTGGCAGAAATGGGGAAAAAAGTAGACGATTTTCTGATCACTACTGGAGGTGTTGACAGGACAGTCATGTTTGTACACTAAGCATCGCATGTTGCTGTATTGCATGCAATGACCCAAATGGTGACTGGAAACTCTTTGGGATGAATGTCATGTCCCTGAAACAATATGAGGTGATGCAGGGCAGACATGACCAATGCATTCTTATGCTTAGTGCAACACATTGCAATTTCACTCCCAATTTAGTTGCCAATGTTTCAACTACACTTTCAAATCTGACAAGTTTACCAGGATTTTTTTGGTGAAATTTGATGCCACTCAAGCACACTGACTTCAAGTATTTGAAACAGACTGTAAACCAATTACACACAATTTACACATTGTATAAATTCTTAAAAATCCTTTTCCATGATATTTATGCAAACAAATCAAGCAAGAATGTCAACCACAGTTAATGACAAAACTGATAGCTGTTTAATATTGCTAGCGGTGTATGTATTTCCTGCACTCTTAAATTTACTAGCTACATTGGCATGGTCAACACTTACAGTCACATGATATAGTTTTGTGTGGTGAAAAGCTATGGAATTAATTACTTTGGGATTCATTTATTCATTCATCTTGGCTCCATGTAGCACACCATAAAAGCATGGAGACATGTAGCTCCTCTTGAGCAGTCTCATCAGCAGGCTCTGTCTGGAAAAACAGCACCACTTCAATGCCAGTCATATTCATGTCTTGAACATACACAATGGTACATACACAATGGAACATACACATGCTTTGAACACAGGTCCAGTTTTACTCAAATACTGTTGTAATGTTGTCCTGGCAACCCAGCACTGTCAGTTCAAGATCTAAGGTGTGTCAAGTTAGAATTTAGCAGGACAAACCGAATATGGTGTCAGGACAGTGTATTTCTATGCTTACAATGCAAAATGGCCCAAATGCAAAGCAGCAATGTTAATAGACGGTTCTCTTAAGTCTCAACACTTGATTTGAGGGACTATATTAAATGATAAGCGAAGGAGAAAACAAAAGGAGAGTTAGCGAAAGGAAAGTTAGAGGTGATCTAGTAGAGGTTTTTAAATTTCTGAAACAGCTAAATAGAGTTAACTGCAATGCATTTTCAGAGAAAGTTCAGTCTGTAGAACAAAGAGGCATAAATGCAGATTAGTTGAGAGTACGCTCTGCACTATATTTTACCCAAAGAGTTATCAATGCATGGAATAGGTTGCCGGGTCATGTGGTTAAGGCAGAGACCCTTGCCATGTTCAAGGCTTGGATATCCCTTGAAATGGCGAGCTTAGTTTGGCTGAATGGTCTGTTCTCATCATGACATATTCTTATGTAAAAACTGCATTGTAAACAAACTGTCAGCGAATACAAAATTGACCATATATACTGCATAAACCATTTATATGATGTAGTTAACTATACTATATTCATAGTTCATATACCATGAAAACACACCAGAAAATCATATAAATTAGATAGTATAAATTGGCTTTCTAGTCAGCATAACTGTATTTACAGCTAGTTAGCTACAGCAGTTCTTGGATTTAGAGAAATGTGTGTATCATTACTTTAGAGTGCTTGTTTAATTTGTACAGCAGAGCTACAGTAAAGTTAACCCATAATATATAGTCTCCATCTTCAAATTCAAGAATGCATCTACATAATGTATAATGTATCAATCTCCGTTAGCTATGTGCTTTCCCTTAAACAACCCATGTAAATATTTTCATACTTAATTTGGTACAAAAAAAGATGGCTGTATGATTATCATAATATTTATATGCAGGCTTATCAGCCAACACAGTACAATTCATGTACATATTGTTTATAGGAAAGTATAAGTGTTTTTTAAAAATATTTCTGACAGCACATAAGGTGTGTGTGTGTTTGTGTGTGTGTGTTTGTGCACGTGTATGTGTGTGTGTGTGTGTGTGTGTGTGTGTATGTGGGTGTATGTGCATATAATGAAATATTTAAGAATAGCATCATTTTATAGCACCTAAAGATGAATTAACAATAATTAACATAATGAATCTTAATAACTGTAATTTCACAGTCAATCTTAAAAATGTACACATATTTTATAGAGTATAATGCAAAAAAAAAAAAGTAGAAGAAAGTTTTTTTCTACAAATTGTGGGAGAAGTGATGTGCTGTCACCCTGCAAGACTTAATGGAATTCAGACCAGTGAGTGACAAGGCTTGAATAGGCTGGAGGAAAATAGGGAGAAATAGGGGCATTAGAGAAAAGGGTAGAGAGAGGGAGAGAGGAGAGAGAGAGAGAGAGAGAGAGAGAGAGAGAGTTAGCCACCTCATCCAGACTGCTTGTCACTCCTCTCCCCTTGGCAAACACAACCACGGGCAAGATGGGTGGGGGGTTGGTGGGGCAGGGAGGGGGGCTGCACATTACCTACAGAACTAAATCACACATTGGGTGGGGGGTGGCTTAACGGGCTAAGAGAGGCCACTATGGTAAACCTGAGAGCTGTAACTATAACAATCAACCAGTCCTCACACTATAAATTTGGCAATTTATAAAATGGCTGGAATCACAAAAAAAGGTTTGAGTTACTTTTTCTTTGCTTTGTTGCTGGAATGGCCTTGATAAATTTTAAGAATATGGTAGCAGGCCTTGGCAGATGGTTAGAGTATTACCCTCCTTCAGTGTCACTCTTCTATTCAGTTACTGCCAGCAATAAATATGAAACGCAGCCATAAAATCAATTTTTATTTCAGGCAGAAGATCTTTATGCTGGAATAAAAAACTTTCTGAAATTAGGATCAAGCAAAGCATTTAACCTGATTTAATACATTTTCAAGCAGTTTTGTCCAACACATGTCTGTCATCAACTTCGGACACATTGCTGTCATTTGGAAATAGGACACTGGATTACCACAATTACTTGGATGTACCCTCAAAAATGCATTGAGAAATATTTTTGCCAGGAAATTGATGGGCTATTACAAATCTTGGTTTTCTTTCTATATTGTGAGATTGGAAGTTTACACCCGATAGTTTTCTTGGCTGCTTAACACCTCCAAATACAACCTTGATTTGATATGTCAGAATTCAGCATATGTTGAGATTTTGCCAGAGGTGAGTACTGTTTACATAAAGTCCAAAACAATATTCATGTAAATATAACCTCATAAATAAAGCCCACTGCAGAGTGGCAGAAAATAATGGGCTAGACTGATGCCTTTTATCAAATGCAGACGATTCAATATCACTTGTATAAATTTGAGCGGATGCATCAAATTATATATGTAAACCTCAGATTCCCTGGGCCTACCATAACAAATGCAAAATGGAAAGCATTGGAGAGCTATAAAGAGCTGCCTGCTTGTGGCAGCTTTATTAAGCTATATCTCAACACTATGAGGATATAAGGCCTGGGGGGAGAGTGGGGTAAAAGCTTGATATCAAATAATCATGAGTGAGAACAGGGATGATCAAATTCTACACAAGTGTGGTAGCTGCCAATATTTTATATGTATGTATATTCATGTGTGTCTGTGTGTGTATGTATATAAAATCAAGTGATTTTGTGTTTACATCATATATTTGTGCCTTCAGTTGGCAAATTCAAACACAAATCATATATTTTTAAAATCTCTGTCGCTAATATGAAATGTATTCTTCATTGTTTCTCCAGGTGTTGTCAAAACCCAAACAAAGTATGGTGTTTTTATAGTATTCATGATTTCTTGTTGGAATATTTACCCACAAAATAACATTGTCAAAAAAGTAAAAAAAATAAAAGTATTCATATGAGAAAGGGTACACCCACAAAATGCCAATTCCAATTATTATTATTGTTAATGCAATGCCAGGATAGCACATCAACAGTATTTATCTAGAACACTAACACATTAAGAAATATAATTAACCATTGCAAGTTAACAGAGATCTTTTCCAGTTTTTTTTTCTCAGTATAGTTTTTCAATATCAGGTTACCATAATTAGAATAATACTTCAAACATCAACACAATAACATAGATAATAAGAATAGAAATCATTATTGATAGCGTTGCAACTGCAATAAACCATACAATTTTTCATTAATTATATGAATGGAAGATGTGTAAACATGTGAGAACTAGGATGAGCATTCGTTAGTGTTTGTCAAACATCAGGAAAACAGTGTTTACATTCAAAACAGTACCTAATTAAGTCCTTCTGATTGAAGGCAGAGCTGATTACTCCATGGACTGTCCCCCTTCTCATCATTAACATGTCCTAAAAGTCTGAAAATGTGTGAAACCTCTCTCTCTTTGTCAGACTTATACCAGGATAATTGTGTGTCATGTGTTAAGGAAATTACTTCTACCACAAGCTTCAACCAATTAATGACACTGACCCTGCCAGTGAAATGAAATCACAAAACATATAAATGAATAATTATCACATGGCTTGAAAATTGCCTCTGAGGAAAAGACAAAAGAGAAAAGTCCTCGCAAAAAGGGCTAGTGTGGCTTCTGTGTCCAGAAAGTGTGCATTAACCACACGCACTCAGAGCACAGGCATGGCTCCGGATCTCTGGCCAGGGAAAAGTCAGTGATAAGCAGAACATCCATTATATTAATTTGTTATTTCTCATCCCATGGGCCTTGGATGGATTATCATGTTTAGCACACATCCTAAAATCCATTGTAAACATTTACAATTAATCTTCTCACCGGCTCTGGAAACAATTGCTCTACACAAGGCTGATCAAATGAAGTTGTTCGCTGTGCAAACATGTTGTCATTTTGTCTGGAACTTAAATGCTGCAGATTTCCTACATCTATAATTGTATTTAATCATGTTCTTTCAAATAATCACAACATAATAACATTATAGTAGTGGTGCAAAAAAATTCATCATATTGTGTTTGTGTGTGTTTTATCCTTTTTGTTTAAGGATATACTGGAAAGCCACTATAGTTCAGCTGGTATGCTTAGCCAAAAGCTGCTAACCGCCAGACATTGTGAGCCCAACAGCAAACAGCCAATTTGATTTGTATTAGAATAATCCTTTAATTACTTCATGGCAAATGTCTATAACATATTAAGTAATTCAGCACGGAGCAGTAATGCAGTGGAAAGGAGATATCATGTTTTGCATAAAACCTTTAACCGCCGCCTTCTTGGTGCAGTCTCTTTCATTTTGATCATTTCCACAATAATCCGTCATCTATTTCCTGAATACTCGTCTTGTTCTGGGTCTCTAAAATTCTTTTTTGGGCTACAGTAAAAGTGTTTGAATTAACTAATCCCACGGGATGGCAAGCAAGATATTGCACAATGCGAGGCTTTGCCCAAACTCACACCATTTATCTGTGTATTGGGGGTAGTACTGTGATCCTCAGAAAGTGATATATTCCTGTAATTGGGTTCTTCACAGTAGGGACCTGTTCTTCTTTAATTGTATCACCATGCAAAATGGTGTGGGGGTGACGCAGTAGGCAGGCAATGTGACCAGGGATCACAGGGTTGTAACCTGTCCACCATGCCGTATGTCTTCTGCACCCCAACATGCAGGCAATAGGCCACGCAGCTGGAAATGTCAGAGATACAACGTGAGGCTCGGTATCTGATTCAAAGATCATGGGGAACTTGTCAACAAAAGAATAAGTGTCAACCCTGATGACCTGAGGGGCATAATTAAGGTTTGTAATCTCCACCACCCACTCCTTAATTCTCACTTTTCTTGAGCCAGAAACGTCTGTGGCGAGGCCCAGAGAAGCTTCTGGATGAATCCAGGCCTCTGAAAACACACAGGCCCTGAAATTGGATTGTGCTTGCGACATTGATGAGAAAATGTGTGACAAAAGGCACATGCAAAATTATGTATAAAAATAGATTTTTTTCATTGAATAATTAAGGGTTCAGTCAGTCGGGAAATTCTGCCGCATATTCACCTGTCTTGGCTGTTGAGTTTACCTGCTGGGAAAGTACATGTTGTCAGTAAAGATGCTTCTGATCCTCCTCAAATCATGAAAATTGCTGATTTCTTATGTTGCTGAAGATACTCTGAAAATACAGTTAATGAGTGAGCATTGGAAGGCAATAAAATACATAAACCCCTGAGAGAAAAGTATTTAAACTACTATGAAGATGTAGGATTCTACATTGACTAAACTACTTAATTAAAATGTAAGGAATATCCATGGGTATTCTTTCCATATTCACATAGAAAGACTAATATGGGTGATAATTTTTCTGGGCAAAATGTACTTCTTGTTTAGACTGGATACTGGGTCGATACATTCCAGCACTCTGTCACTGGACAATTTTTTACATAACAACACAAGCAATCAGCCTACACTACCTAGCATGTGTACAGGAGAAATTTCATTTAAATAAAGACATTTACTGAACGAACATGATGAATAACTAGCTAGTTTGTAATTTTAGGGATGAATAGATTGCTTAGCATAAGCTACATCTAAAAGCAACCACATTCTCTTTTATCATGCTGTTAGATGATTATCCATGTGTAATGGATGGATGTTCACTGGGCAGAGCACTGATGCCATGCTGTTTCACTCATTAGTTAATTTGCTATTTAACAATAAAGCACAGATATTACTAACCCTTGACACTGTTTACCGCTTAGCTCATCTTTTTTACTGTTGCAAATACTAGCTATATAATTTGATGGCACTGACAAATGTGCTGGGTTATAAGAGCTAACTAAATGACTACTATTGCTAGCTAGCTGAGCAACTCAACACAAAAATGTGACGATATTACCTTTATTATTACCTTTACCGCTGAAGGCCACACATACATTCATTTTTCATTGCATAATTGACATGACCTCTGAAAGACTGGCCTGTGGAGAGAAAGGATGAAAGAGAGAAAAGAGACCCACTGCACTGTTTGCTTCAAATTGAAGTTCTGGGACTTGTATGTTTTTGATTTTTAATTTGATTAATTTTTGGATTGTAGTTCTGAAATCTGATCCTAGATCAGCTCATAGGGGCAACTTGGAGATGCAGGAAATGTGAAGTACAAGGGTTAGAAGTATCCACCAATTTCAGTATTGTTCTTGAAAAATCTTGTAGCAAAGATGGTTTCCACAGAGAAAATTAATTGAATTACTGCAACAATACTGAATTATTTAGTTGAACTAGTTGTTGTTAAACAAGCAGTGTAACTATTCCCCAACATTTCCCATTCCCATTAATATTTAATCACAAGTTCAAGTATACACAATAAGAAACCAAACTGTCTATATTTCTTCTTGGTTTCCAGAGCCCTTATGTGCTGAATACACACACACACACACACACACACACACACACACACACACACACACACACACACACACACACACACACACACACACACAGAATCTTGAGTAAGGTTTGATGTAGTATAAAGTTCTTTGAATGGATCGTTAAATTAATTTTGAAGTTACATATCATCATTAATCACTTCTTTATGCTCTTGTTGCGTGTCCTTCCAAAGTTCATTGTTAGGCCCTATTTGTTTGTTTGTTTCCTGCTGTTTCAATTTGATTCTCAGTTACTGGGTTATTGGCTATACTGTAACTTAACACTTATTACCTCCAGTCTTGTGGCTGGCAGAATGGTCTTGTAAGGTACGTTAGATTAGCCTGTCACATTAATAATATCCAAGACAAAATAAGCATCATTACTAATAATATTATGATTGTGATGATTACTCTTACCATTAGTAATAATTGTCTTCACCAGTACTACTGCTTTTAAATTCATCATTACTACTGCTACCTCTACTATTACTGCTTTGAATAATAATTATTGTAATTGTAATAAAAAAAAACTATATCAATCAGGAACTGGTTTATGGTTGAGGTGATACAAAATCGGGAAATCAAATAGCAATGCCACACTTTTTCTAGGCAATGAATAAAATATGTTTCTACAGCATAAAATATAGATTACTGGATCGACTTCACAATGGATAGCACTGATCTCCCTATTTACACAGCTGTTATAGACAACAAAAGACACAAAAACATTGGTTTACTGCCCAGCAAGACAGCTGGTCATGAACATACACACACACACACCTCATATTTGCATATTAAAATACATTTATAACTATATATAATAATAAATAATAAATGGAGAAGACTCGCTCTAAATGGACAACAATAGCATGTACAAATGGACAGGGAGGTGTGAACCAACTTGGCTTGAATGCCAGTTGTTGAGTCAGTGCTGGTACTTCATGGTGTACATTTCTAGAGTGAAGAAATTAAAATTTTGTTGTTGAGAATGCACTATGCACCATTGCGCTTAACTTATCATGGGCCAGATTGCTGTAGTAGTATGTGGAAGTGCCATGGCAAGGGGGGCAAGCTGAGCTGGTCATAGCTTGATAAGAAGAGAAGACAGTATTCCACAAATACATTGTCATGATATTTGAGTTTGGAGAGAAATTTACTATAAATATAGATACACTATAAATATAGGAAAATGCGCTTTCAAAATTATAAACATGGACTGTAACTGTTGTTGCAAAACCAAATATACAATAACAATATTTAAAATTATGTTTTAATTAAGTGCACTTTAATATAGGCCTGCACAAACTCAAACTTACACATATTCACACTTTTAATTCAAAATAATTAGCATATTTGTTTCTGCAGAATATTGATTAGGAATGACATGTAAACCCAATGAGTCATTTGACACATTGAGCAGCTGCTCTTATCCAGAGCAACTTACACCGTTTATATAGATACACACTATCCATCTATACAGTGAGATATTTTTACTGAAGATATTTGCATTAAGTACCTTGCTCATTTATACAACAGCAGTGCCCTTCTTTGCATGTCAACCCACCCCCTCTTATACTACCATTGTACTACACTGATGATACACCATGACTATTCACACAACAACCACCATTGTCCCAGCTGAGAGGAGGCCATTGAATGATGTGAAAATGAGCTGCCCCCTCACTGTTGTTACCATTTCCTAAAGAGGGCATTCTTAGGGTCACTACAGCTACAGGAAAAGCCAGGTTAATGTGGTCCAAAAAGTGTGACCTGCCCTCTGCCCAGGGTCAATGGGTCTGTCTCAGGTTCATGGTCTCTGTAGAGAGAGCCTAGACAGGCCACTGAGTGTGTGACTTATGGGGCTATGTGGACACTATGTAATTTTTAAGCTTTGAATGTGTTAATAAAACAGTTAATAGTACAACTGATTTATATTTGGACACTGTACCATCCTTATATTAACCTGTTGTAGTGATAGCAGGGAAACCTCATTAGTGTTTGTATTTTTTATGATGTGGTAGCTCTGTATTCCAGACTCAATGTATGGAAACGGGCGTAGGCTTTGGGAGGCTAGGAGGATGCTCAGAAGCAGCCCTCTTGTTCTGCTCATTTAACAATTTTCCCTATTTATCTATCTCAAAGGCTGCTACTGTAAGCTTCAAGCCTTATAAAAGGACCATTCCCTTTAAAAAGTAATATCCTTGCAAATGAACAGAAACTGTAACAGCTGATAAGCAGGTAAAGGAAGGGAAGAAAGAGGATGGATACGGTCCAGAGAACAGAGATCTCATATTTAGCTCATGATCACACTCACAGTAGACAATAAGTAAGATTCATTAGGCCATTTTTTACTTGCGTCTGCCAGGATCCAAAATGAAATGTTAAATGTTTCATGGGCAAAGAAAAGGGCAGAATTTGTCTTTGTATTGGCCACCAGAGGAAAAGAGAGAGAGGGGGAGGAAGGGAGGGAGAGAGATTCAGGCTCTCTACGAGGAGACTGATGGATGTTGGGGGGGGGGCGGGGCCTTCTGAATGATGATGGTCTAATATCATCATCCCCCTGTCAGACCTAATAGGCTCTCCCTTGCAGAAATCACTCACACAGCTCCTACATTATGTGCGATCCCTGACAGCGCCATCCATCCCGTCACTCCAGCCAACGCTCAAAACTAATAAGGAAATATATGGTTCAAGAACTCTGAAAAATTAAACAGGTCGCTTATGAACAATTTGTTTCACAGAGATGTTTATTATATTTATTGAATATTGAACCGTTGATGTGTTTCTCCCAGCAGCCCCCACCTTCCCGCACTACCACATTGAACCCCCACCCTCTGAAACAGCACTCACAAACCGCTGACTTGCGGGTCTGTTGTCATCTTTTTGCAGTGGAGAAAAAAATATTTCATGCTCAGTAATGTTTGCCATAACTACCTTTATCCCTTTGCCTTTCATGCTTCCCGTTTAATCGTCACTGGTTCTCTCGCGACAGCTGTGCACCAGAAAAACAACACATTAGCGGAAAGTGTGCGTCATTTTTTGTTTTATTTGTAGCTCTTTGTGCATCGTTGAACGTGCCCCACCCTCCAGATGGAAGAGTCCGGCAGACCTGGCTTTCAAAGGCAAGTACGTGGTCACCAGCTTTCCTACATAATTATTACAATGCTTAGAGCAATAAGGTATCAAAAACTTCAAATGGGCACTTGGGGTAGCTGGCCAGGCTGGTTAAAGAACTCAGCTCTGGGGTTAGAAGTGCAGGGTCAGACATTAGTAGGTCCAGCAGGACAGTAGTACAACAAGACAGAAGTCCACAACCCTCATAGATGTGATGCTTCACCTGTATAATTACAGTATTGTCCTTTAATAAGGGCTTTATTTATTCAGCCAAGACACTTTGACAACTTACAGTGCTGAAGTTATTGCTGACAGTGACCATATTTCTAACTGATGCCTGTATAGGCACGATATATGTGTTACACTATATGTGCATAATCCTATAAATGAATCTACCTCAAATGATTTGTGTAATTGTAGGAGTTTATAATATCAAGTGACTTTTTCATTCTATTTTCTTTCACTTTAAAATAATGAACAATATTTCTTAGGAAAGCTACTCTATTTAGCTAAATACAGTTATAAACTTGCTATGTTAAATTATATTTTCTCTCATTTTTGTTTGAAGTAAACATTTTTGTAAACATTAAGCTGTAAAACCATCAGTCTTAATATACAGTACTTTAATATGCCATGTGGGATGAGATTGCTAATTATATTCCATCAAATGATGATGTGAGAGCTGTTTGTTCATTTAATTACCTTCAAGTGAATTTTTATTTGTCGAAACAAAGCTTATGCACAACCATTATAAAACAAAATTAATGGAAATTATCAGCCATTCTATCCCAGCTTAAATATTGAAGTATTTTACATATGATAATTATACTGCTACACACACACACACACACACACACACCATGCCAAAAATTGTTTACTATGATTTATAAAAATGAAGTAGGCATATTCATTGAAAGCTTTATATACTTACATTAACTATGATCTTCGCATAATATTACACTAGCAATATTTAAAAATAGTCATATCAGTTTCTCCTGATCCACATACTATTTTCATAATAGCATTTCTTGAAGATTTCATGACTTAATTAATATTGACTGCATAAACTAAGGCAACATTGCAATAGACCCTTTAGAAAACAAGAATTCTATTTGTGCTGAAAACAATAAACTTTTGTGTTTGTTCAACCATGCCGCATTTCTAACACAACAGAGGATTCTAATTTTAGAGATCCAACTGAAAGTGAGCTGCTCCTGTTTTTTTTCTGGAAAGAGTGAACAGCACACCTGTCACCACTCCCTCTCTCTGAATCGCTGATCAGAGGACATTGAAATGCAGTTACGCTGCTCTTATCTCAGCCTCTGCCTCACAGATCCCACTATTTCAATCTATGCTTTAATCATGTGATGTGTCCTCATTCCCACAAACTCCCCCCCACCACCCACGAAAACTGCCTCAGTCAATAAAGGGACTCCGTCCAATGAAAACTTTTCATAAGTCTCATGAAACGCTACTTTGCATCAGCAGTCATGTTTCATTACTGATCATATGTTACAAAAGAAGCAATTCTCATACATTAGGCAAATCACTGTTTTATTTTTGTGCTTTGAAACTTGTTCACATATCTCATGTTAGTAATTGGTAATGATGGGTCTCTCACTATTCAGTTTTTTTCCTCATCAAATATACAATTTTATTTGAGCCAAAGCCTCTCTTTAATGCAACTTTTCTAAACTACAAATTGGAGGGGAGACATATTCATATTCAAATGTGAAATACATTTTATGAACATGCCGTTTTTGTATATTCAAGCAAAATAGCCATTGCCAACGTGCTATTCTTCATGCATAAGATGGTCTGTCCTGTTCTAAGAAATGATATAAATAATGGTTAAAGCTAGGGGTGGGTATGCTGACATCACTACAATCATAGTTATTGTTGTATCAGTCATCATAGTTGGACATAAGCTTTGGCAGAATGGAAAAAACCTGGAGAAGGAGCTACACGAGAGGGAGCGAGTGAAGAAATATTTATGATTTGTAATCTAGGCAAGACCAACATGACATGCAGGTGACACTGGTGCTGCAGGGCCAGGGGTGGTGGAGTTTCCCTCACTCTACCTGCACTCATAGCAAAAGAGAAGAGGGAAAGGAGGCAATAAGTACATGCACTATGGAAATATTATTACATATTTTATTCAATATAAAATATGATATTCAATTATTATTTAAAATAATTTCATGTATGCTGATGGATAATGCTGAAGGTATTTCTTCTCGTCATAAAATGCTTTGCACATAGTTTGTAAACATTAACAATGTATGAGTGATCCAAACCAAAGGTTCAAAGTTAATTAATACTAAAATTAAGTTGGCTGGCCAATTTCCCAAATATTTCTCAAACAATGATAATGTAATCCTTAACAATATTTACCTGGCAAATACATTTTACCTGCAATATCTCTGTTTAACATTGGAAGCTTCATTCCCTTCTGCCTCTCATTTTGGAAGTTATGGCAGGTTAGAAAGAACAGAGAAGAGAGGGAGAACCAAATCTATGCTCTTCAATCATAAAGTCCATGTATTGATTGGCAGTATATCTATCAAATTAAAATGGAATTCAAATTTCAGTTTCCCACAGTCTTTAAAATGCAAAGCTATTTTCTTTATTATGGATTTCTCCAAAATATTAGTTTCATGGATGTAGTTGTAAAACATTGGTCCAATGCTGCTATATCTGCTGTTATCTGTATCTTGCATCTAGTCAACCATCCAGTTTTTCTTTATTAAGGTGCCTGGAGTTCAGTTTTATTTTGTATGTGTGTGTGCGCGTGCGTGCCTGCGTGCGTGCGTGCCTGCGTGTGTGTGCATGTACATTTGCGTGTGTGTATGTGTTTGGGAGAGAAAGAGAGAAAGACAAATTGCATTTTTATAACTGAGCTGAAATGGAAATGTCTGAATAACTTTAAATGTTGCTTTCCATTATTTATATTTCATTTTTTCATTTTACACCTTGAAATACTCATTACCACAGAATAAATACAACACCTAACATCCCGTCACACAAGAACTTATTTCTAACTTCCTTCACACCTTGTTCTCATCTTGCAGTTGCTGACCAGGGAGAATGTTCAGTCTTCTGCTAGGTACTCGGCCACATCAATGCTTCCACAGCTCCAGTCACAGACGCATCATGGCCATTAACCGACAATTACGCTAACCTTGATTCTCCCAACAAATGGAAGCAAATTATGAATTCTCTTACAGATACAATCCTCGAAGTAAAAAAGTGCAAAGATACACTAAACAGAAGTTATGCTTGGTGGAAACAGAAAAGCATCTTTCTCTTTTATGCCCTGTATCTCTGGTTAAAATCCACCCCACTATAATGTCATTGTGTTATTTAAAATGTTTTCATTGTTGGCTTCGCTGTTTCAAAAAGCTCTGTTGAACGAAGCTCATGTAAAAACATGGGCCAGCTGATCACATAGAAAAGGCCACATTATGTCTGGGTGCTAGCTGTCGCATCATGCTGCAAATGAGGAGCGCTGTTTACTGATACACAGTCCCAAACAGGAACAGGAAGGACATAAAAGTGGTCAATTAACGGATACATTATTTTCAGTGTTTGATCGATGTTGATGCAGTTGTGACGACGCGTGCCGCTCGAGTCTTGCCGTTACTCTTCTTTGTAGGGTGTCTGGTATTGACAAAAGCCAAGCAAAGATCAAAGCCCATGATGCACAAAGCCCAGAAGAATGGTTCGCGTGTGGAAACACACAGAACACACAATTACCTGGGCCTCAGGTAGATTGTAACATGTTGTATCTTGGCATTTTGTGTAAACACACTTAACGCAAATGGCCCTGCATTATATTGTAAGTGTTGATAAACAGGGGCTTAGAGAAGCATAGCCATGGCGTCATGGGCTTGCTGGTTTTCTTTGTGGTGCTAGCCTGCAACACTGTAACAGAGAGGAGCAGAAAGGAGACATCTGTCATCAGCATGGCTGCTAACATTTGTTCACCCGCCAGCCAGAGAGGCAGAAACAGAGCTGGGGCAGCTGGCATCCCGGGCAGGAAAGCAACTGCACCATGTCAACACCACATCCCTGCCCATGGAGGCCAAACCACCTCCAACAAAGCACTAAATGAATGCGAAATGTTTGGCTTGCTGGTAGGCTGTGTATATGTAAGTGAGAGTGTGTGTGTATGTGTGTGTGTGAGAGAGAGTGAGTGAGTGGGCTTGTGTGTTTTCTCATTAGTGCTTTACATTTTGAACAAAGTCATTATGTGAGTGATGACAAGGCTCAAGCAATTGAATGAAAGCTATGAAACAGGTTAATTCTCACCTGCTGCTTTTAATCCAAATCTTGGCTGGACTGAATTTCATGGTATGAAATACATATGAAATCAAACACTCACATGCATAAACACTTACAAAAATGAAATTGCTTAAATAAAATATACATTTTTTAAATCTTTTCAGTTAATGTATCTATGCAATGACATGTTGAATGCAATTTGGAATAAGAGCTGTGGGTTTTATGACGGTTGAGGATATATGATGGTTGAGGATATATTAAGAAAATTCAGGCTCAGAGACCAGCTCACCAAATGCTCTCATGCATGCTTGATGCATATCAGGTCAGGTGTCCGAAACATGTACAAAGAGGTAACCGACTTCCACCGAAGGCTGTTGTGTGTTTGGCCAGAAACAGATGTGGTGGGTTTTAATGATACTTTTTTCCACTCTGAGCTTTAAGAACAATGCTACCGGTGTGTATTAGATATCATAGCATACCTGTCTAGAATAAAAATCAGTGAATATTCTACTTTCAGTATTTCCCCCATTTCATCTGCATTTTCAATAATGTGGGCACGCTAACACAGGAGGAAAAATACTTCTCCATCTACGGATGAAACAAGTGGAAACGTTTGATTATACTTGTGATTGTCTCTAATGCCACAGCACAAGTGACCTTGTTAACACATGGACAGTACAGGCAATAAGGGAGTTTTTATGATCTATGATACAGGTCCTACAGACATGACCAAGGGAATTGCTTTGTGTCTGGATTGTATGTCATGTGTATGTTATTCAACAGTAAAAAATGGAGAGATTTTGTTGCACACTTGGTATGATTGCTTTCATTCACTGGTTGAACAGCACATTATACATGCAGAGTAAATTATCTTATTTTACCCTTGATATATCTTATCTCATTTTTGTATATGCATGTATTCAATTGGTTCTGCTGAAATCCAAGTTTTACTCAAAAGGAGATCCTGGGATTGTCTTTCCTAGTCCTACAAATACTGCACAAACACTGGTTCCTAGACAACATGAATGATATAGGATGAGGAAAATCACTGCCACACAAGACTGCTTCAGCAACCTCAAGCTCAGGTCAAACTGACCCGCCAAAGCAATAAATCAAGATGTCACCTCTCACACAAGACCCTCCTGCTGTCACTAACTTTGAAAGTATCCAGCATTCATTCACTTCCCCTGTACTGCGGTTGACCTCCAGTCCAAACAAACCCGCTGTCATCGCCACAGAGACAGGTATGAAGGCTCTTATTGCATGTGAAGAGTGATTGTATCCAAGTGTAACTCTCTTTCCACCCTTGTTCTCCCCCCAACCCCACACACCCCCAACCTTCAGATTCAAAAACTGTTTTTGCCGTTACAGTTTAATCATTGCACATAAACCCATTTACCAAGTTATTCAGATATTACAGGCAACATGTCCTGCGAAATACTGGAGATTTTGAATATCCTGTGATTCAATATTTGTGAGTAATAGAAGTGATCTCAAAGAGTTCTCAGATCAAATATTATGCATGACGAGTTGTTTCAAATCTGAATCTCTCTGTGAAGGCGATGCATGCAGGATTCATCTAATCTTCTCATTTTGGCAAAAGCTTTCAGCTGGGCCCTTCAGAATGACTGAGATCTTTGATTCTAATTACACCATCCACTGTTTGCCAACATTAATACCTGACTGTGATTGAGTCAAAGGACTAATGATTATTTCATCTCAACTGGATGACTCTAAGTTCCTTTTATGAAAGTTCTATTACTCGCCTATTAAAACCTTATTGGGGTCGTCTGGGTAGACATATGCTCACTTGTACACCTTCTTAGTATTCATTAGAAGAAAACATATCCGTGTGACAAATTTGCAAGCCTTGCCAAGATTTTTTTCCAAAGCAAACATGTGAAAATATTAAAGCAGCTACTCTGGGGCACTCTGTGAAAAGAGCACCATTTTAAATCTGCGCAGCCGAATGTCTGGCCTTTTTCTGTCATCCAAACCCAAAGTCAGAGTTCTAAGGAAAACATGTTGCTGATAAAGCTAGGAAGGCCTGCAGCTAGAGGCGGCTGCTTTCAATGACCTTAAATACCTTATCTGTCCCTTTGAAGGCAGGGGGTGATTGGCATGTCAATTTGTGATAATATCAGCTGATATGCTCTGCGTAGTTAATACCCTTTGCTCCAGATAGGTATGGTGAATATGAAAGCTGTCATAATTCATCTTCTTTCAGAAATGTATATTGGGGTAAAATAATCAATCCAGGCAGTGTCTGGAAATCCATGTCACAGTTCTCTCATCTTCTTCCCGTACTGGTTTGTCCCGATTATCAGGACTAGGACTTGGCCGCTTTCCGCATTTTTTTTGGTCTTTCTTTATGTTGCACTGAAGATGTCCATCTGGACCTCTGCTTCCTTAAGACCTTTGGCCAATGCTTCTTTGCCTCTCTGTGAAGATCCCTCTCAGTCGGCCGTGTCCTGTGCAAATTAACAGACACAGTGGTGAACTGGATTCCAATTTAGCAGGGGAGAAAGTGTGCAAATTAGCCATGTTTTTAATTAAGCGCATCGCCCGGCATGCCAGAGAGGGGCATTGTGCAGGACTCGGCTCCTCCTCCTAGGTGCAAATTTATTCTCCCAGAAATCCCAGCGACGTCCATCATCCAGCAGAGCTCCATCCTCGTCCTAATCAGTCCACAGCTTGAAAACTTTCCCATTTCTTCACTCCCATGCTAACAGACGCCGCCGCATGGGGCTGGAAATTATTACTCATTTGTGTGCCTCATTTGCAACATTTCCATTAAAAGCCGATGCCACATGGATTAACCCAGTACTTGATTTTTATAATTATGACTGCTGGACAAATGTGCTGGTCAGTCCCTTCTAGCCAATTAAGTTGCTCTCAGTTTTCATCACCTATTGTCCCTCCTCAATGCGGTTTTTTTCTTATTATCTGCCTTTCAGATTTATCTGCCTCCCTCTGCACATGCCTCACACATGTTTGTGAGAGCACTGAAGGCTCATCTTCATTATAAAAGAATGCCAGTAGATCTGACGGAATAGGATGTCCTTTATTTAATGTTGTCTGCATTTAAATAGAATATGTAATATAACAGGTGAATCATTTCCTAATTGCCACATAAATACAGAACATTCACGTGTCGGAAATAACGGGGGGTGTTCAACTGGTCCATGTACAATTTTATTCAAACCTCAGTCCATGATGAAATTTGGGAATCACCAAGAATAAGAAATTATACGAATATCTGTACTTTTGTATATGGGCACAGTACTGAAATTCATCCAAACCCTTCATAATTTTGTAAATCAAAGGCAAGAAAGTAGTAAGGATTATTACAAAGTGACACATATCACATAAAATAAAATGATCATCATGATGAAATCATTATGATGTATGATGAAAACACATGTATTTACACCAGTGTCACAGATAATGAGCTGTGTGAAATATTTATGACAAACCACTGAAATGAGTGAGAAAGAGACACATGGCTGTTATGTCTCATCCAGCATGTGAGAGTGATGAATGTCTTACAAAAATGTTTAAGTGACATGTTCATGTGGGCAGAATCTTCTTCGTTTAAACAAATCCACTGAACATTCTGCAGCCCTGTCTAAAATAATGAGTCGGCTTTAATCACACTCTCAAGAAGCTTGAGCAGCTTCACTTCTTATTTCAATAAAAGGGGCTCTAATTATCATTAAAGAAGAACAGGAAGCACAAAGCCACAGTGATGTTTAGACCTCATGAAAACTGACAGAAAGTGACATGTGCAAAACATGTCTCACTTCTGACAGATCACCAGCCACTACAAAAATACCCACCTTTCCTCATAACCTCATCTAAAATCACAGAAAAATTTAGAAAAGAAATCCAGAGATTATCTTAGTCATGCAAGTGCAGCTTAATATTTACTTTACTAGTTATTATAATCAATAAATTGTTATTATATTATATAAATGCTCTTTGAAGTATTCCCTGTGAGTATTTTGCTGTACCATATTGTTAACATGGCACAATACAAAGGTACCTTGAGTAAAAAAAAATTAAAGTGTGAAACTGACTCAGCATCCAAAACCTCATCATTCTTCTCTTATGAGACATATGATACCGTAACCAAAGACATTTTTTTATTATTATTTTTGGTGGATTGTTTTTGTAGTGCCATGATCACATTGAAAGGTATTTTTCTTAAATTACTTGGAAAACTGAAGAGAGTACAAAGGCAGTTATACATACTTCATGAAGTTTAATGAGCTAAAAAATGCATTTGACAATATAAAAACAATTATTAACAGAGTGATATTGCACACAGATGTTCAGATAAAATGAGTACACCAGTCAATAACACCACATTCAAAAAAGTATGGATAAAATATGTGCATGATACCAAAACTTATATTTGATCATATAATCATTTACATGCAGGATGATCTATGATATTTGTGATTCCATCAATCAACACTATCATGACGGTTTGCATGTAATCTATAACTGGCATGCATAAAGCACAACAATAGCATCCGTGTTATACACGGACACATATTTCATCATTGGATCCATTTACATTCAGTTTACAATTTCTCCAGGCGGATTAAAGCAGACGAAAAGCGCACAAGTCCCATGAGAGGGGAGCTTTGGTGCTGATAAGGCTGGGTATAGGAAGGCAGAATTAATACATGTGACCAGGGCACATAAGACTCTGCAGACACTGATTATTTCCTCAGAAAAATGGGCCCATCCTGTCGGCCCTGTGTGATTAAACATAGACGCGACTGCGAGGAGAGGAGAGCAGAGCAGAGCAGAGAGGAGATAACTAATGTTATTTCTGCAAGCTGGCTAGGCGGTGGATCAGAGCAGGGATTGTTCATGTTGTGGGGTGAGGAATCACACCGGGGGGGCTCAACCCTGATCACACGCAGGGAGGCTTTAGCTATCTTTCCCTCTCCTTCTTCCCCCTCTCTCTCTCTCTCTCTCTCTCTCTCTCTCTATGGTCCATATGCTCACAAATGTTAGTTTACCAAAAGGACATAACACATGACTCCACACACACACACACACACACACACACACACACACACACACACACACACACACACACACACACACACACACACACACACACACACACACACACACACACACACACACACAAAAGTACAGTATTGACAGTAATGGAATAACCCCATAAGGAATGAATCGTTAAGTGACATACAGTGTTTGTTGACACAAACATAAGCTCTAACTGATCCATACATACAGGTGGACAAACACATAAAAATCTAGAAATTTCAGTACTCACACATACAGTCTGTAAAATGTCTGGCTAAATTTTGATACTACAGCAAAATATAGCAGGGGCCTGCTTTTGTTCTACTGTTGATATTTAAAAATCAGCAGGAGCTTTGTAAAAAAAATATCTAATTGCTTATAACTTCATCAAAACATTTGTGCAATATAGATTGGGTTCCTTTTTGTATTCTAAGGCTTGTTAATTAATTAGTTGTGTTAATGACCCATTAATGGCTGTATATGTGGAATTTTAATGAGCCATTCTAATTAAATATTATCTCACTGCTTAATCAATGCTTTCAATTATTCATATATTTTTCAGGGAATCAATTTGCTCCTCAATACGAGAGGAAACTGCTGAATGTGTTCACACACATTGATTAATTGTTGAATTGGTCATTCAGTTTAAATTCTGTGCAAATCACTGTGATTGTGGAGCCTTGGCATGACTCCATAACGTGCTGTGTACATGTAATTCCAGCCATTTTGGTTTCAATTTAATTTGACCCAGAGTCTCCATTTGCATCTGTTTGAAAGATACCCATCAATTAGAGAGTTTGTGTTTTTCAACAAGGATTTTAAATCTATGTTCTGAGCATGTCAGACACAATCAGCAATAACTTAACCACATATGACCAACCATTCATTACACACATATTCAGACATATTTTATTTCACCACTAACAAACAAATAAAATAAAAGTAAATGTTATAAAAGTTTCAGTAAGATAAGAAGCGTGCTCGAGCAAACTGAACTCTTTTTTACAGAATATAAAGACACAGAGAATTTCCTTTCAGAAAATATTTGGACTTTCCAAGTACACACACACACACAAACACACAGACACGCACACACTGTTACACTGTTCTCAGAGTAATTTTAACCTTGATAGAATTTCAGATCTGTGCCTGTGAGTGGAAAGCCTGTCATCTGATTCCTTTTCGCAGATCTACTGGGATCAAAGGTGGCGCGCCGGACAGGGGACGCAGATGTTTGCGTGTGGCAAGAGGGACGAGGCGAGGTCCTTCAGGTTTTATCACCTCCTGTCCCTGGAGCGTCCACTCACAGTACGGAAACTTACCTGATGTACGGACGTAGCCACTCGTCTCCTGCTGTAAACAGAGCTTACCCACAGCTGGGCTTCGTCCTTCCTTTGAGGCTTCGACCTCGAATCTGCCCGTGCCCAGAGGAGAACGTCAAAGAGCGAATTAGGTTTTTCACACAAAACAAGCTTCTACTTAGAGAAGTTAAATCTAGGATATATGTTTTTTAATTAACAGCCAAATTTGTTTGCTGATGTTCTTCATGCTACTTCCACTTACAGTTTACTTGCAGATCACAGCAATGAGAATGTTTAAGACGTCATTTTTGAGAAAAGGGAACCAGCTTGTCTGGTGATATGTCTGTACTTTTTAAGTAGACATAATTAAGTAGACATTTGTATGGCGGAGTGGCAATGCAGGTTGTACTATGATTTCTCTTTTGGGAAATTAACTTTCCAAACTTTACAATCTTGCAGTCTCTTGAACAATACATGTTGGAGTCTTAAAGTACTTGTCTCAGATTATGACTTTCAGACTCTGTGGCCCTAAAAGACACATGCATAGACCCTTGAGATGAATTTGCAAGAAATAATAAAAACCCCTCAAATTTATCCAAAGGGAAAAAGGTTTTTTGGATAACTCTATTTGTATAACTCCATCTTAAGCAGTCACATTTTCTCTGCTGCTAATAGGATCATGATGTAAGTAATCTTTGTAAATCTGCCACAAAAAGAATGCCCTGGCCTTCAACTTCTTCCTCCTGATAACTGAATGTGTATTCTGAGGTCTTTCCTGTGGGAGAAATAAAGAAAAAAGAAAACCTTGACCAGGGCACAAGAAAAAAAAGAGAGAGAAAATATGCGATTAGGAGAGGGACAGTATGTAACCAACATACAAAAAGGGTGGATACCCTTTAGAGTGTGAGGACATTTTTGCTTTCTTATGTATATAAATATATGTGTGTTTAAATATAACTGAGGAATCTAATGTTGTCATACTGCAGTTCAAGGTTAATTGAAAAAATAATGTACTCAGTAAAAACTTAGCAATATAATATTTACTACTTGTTGAAAAAAGTCTTGCTTGTATGACTTGGGGTTTACTTCCATACAGGAAGCTCAAAGATTATAAAAGCAAGTGATGACTTTGAGGCAGGACTTGTTTGTTGAATTGAATTGACTATGTGTGTTGTTTATTCACCAATAGAACCATGGCTACGTATGTCAGGGTATTCACTCTGACAGACTTTCACACTAATTTTCCTCTATAAAACGCAGCTGACCTCTCCTCACACATCGGTGGGATATTCCAGGGGACTGGATTTGCAATCACACAGAATGCGAGCTGGGCGTAGCTGTCCGAAGAGAAATAAGATTGAATGGTACATGATCATGACTGTGGAAGGACCACACTGCTCTCTATTCTCACCTTGTCACTCATTCAGAGAACCTTTATATCGTTTGCTGGTCTTTTAGACAAACAATATGTCCAAACAAACCTCTCATTCTCATGTCAAAACGGTGACAGCTTTTTCAGCAATGCTCACAATATTTTTCCCTCACATCATTTCAGCCTCAGTAAATATAACATGCACAAAGAAGTCATTTGGGTATTTCAAACTGATTACAAGCACAGCAGCGTAAACCAATTAGCGTGTTTAATTCTATTGATCTTTAAAAACTTTTTTAACTTCTTAATGATTTTCTCTGATCCGCAGACTTTTTAAGGATCATTGGTTTTGAGTAAAAGTGGTTGATACTAATCTGTAGTTGAGTTTTTGTATTCTCTCACACACATGCACGCATATTTGCACACACACACACACACACACACACACACACACACACACACACACACACACACACACACACACACACACACACACACACACACACACACACACACACACACACACACACACACACACACACACACACACACACACATATCCATCATATTTCTATTATTCTCTGACCCCCAAATTCCACTTGGTGTGTATTCAAAGGAAAAAAGGAACTGCAATTAAACCTTTTAAATGTGTTTTCAGTTCACTTTTAAGCTATTAAACCCTTAAGAGTTTTCTTTTATGAATTTCTTAAAGGAAAGAGAACAAACCACATGGACAGAGTTTTTATAGTTTGAATAAATGTAAGGAGAGGACTTCATGAGGAACTCAATAAGTGCTGTACACTGGTACATTCCTTTGCTGTGAGAATCCATGGCACTTGGCCCAAGTCCAGGTAGTGAAAGCCTTTTTTTTCTGGACCCTCATGGAGAGGATTGGTACTGGGAAAAAGAGGTGCGTTCACAGTACATTTAATAAAGTACATTTCAGTGGGATGAGACATCTAGTCCATTACATATAGCATGTAAAAGCACTCTCACTTGCAGCCTTATCCTTTATATCACAAGGTCACCCTGGCCTGGGCAAATGGCAGGACAGAACACCACTGAAATGTCTACCATTAGTGTAGACACCTCTTCTGTTCAGAAAAATGAAAGGGTGAACACAGAATACATTTTTGCTAAATATTACAAGCTCCTTACAACACACAGATACGCACGCACGCACACACACACACACACACACACACACACACACACACACACACACACACACACACACACACACGCAAAACACTTCCACCACCCAGACTAATACATCTTTGTGATATTTTCTTACTCTCCTAAGGGCAAACAAATATCCATGACAGTTAATTAACAAATAAATAATCCTGTGTGAAAATGATCAGCAATATACTCAATGAACAAGACATCTATTGAATCTTTAACACCAAGCAAGCAATGTGTTTTCATACTGCTAATCTGTGGAATCTTCTCTTCATCTCAGCTATCGAAAGATATAAACTGCCTTATCACTGCTAGCTGACTTAGGACTCATTTAGCTCCACCAAAAACAGCTTTCTGGGCTACCGCAAAGGGCTGTATGGAGCCTCTGTGGGGACAAGAAATGATCCAATGGACCCATCTATCACATGGACCCTTTTGGAAGGCAGGAAGCTGACAGTGCTGGCAGATGTGTGTGTGCAAGCTGAGCTTTGGTCATTGTGGACAGGCACCTGCTTACCAGCATCCTGTCTGACTGATGGATCTGTGACTCCAAGGTGTCTTTGAGACAATCCATTGTGTCCTTTGTTACCCAGTCCCAAACATCCTGCCCTGTGCCTTTCGCCGCTCACAAAGGGACAATACCAGTGGAGACCAGGCGCTTTCCTTGAATAGCACATAGTATCATCACGTTAAATCCTAAAAAAGAAGAAGAAGAAAAAGAGAACTAACACCACAGCCCATTACTTGTTTTCATAGATGGTAGATTGCAGTGCTTTCTTTGACTATGTACTTGGTATATATTCCTTCTTCTCCTTCTTCCTCTTTCAGCTAAATTCACCAACTTTTGTTATCTTTTTTTTATTTGTGGTGTCACAACTGCTATCATTCAAGTGTTGCACTGACTGTCAGGGAAGATAAGAAGCTGCAGCTGTCCGAGCCACCCATCGTAGAGTATCAATATTGTGACGGCTGAAAAGTCACACTTCCCCACATTTCCTTCAAGTGCAAAGACAATTGAGAAGATGAACATCACAGGGCTGACACCCCAGTCACTTCAAGGAATCCCTTTCAAGAACAAATAAAGCCACCTGACAAAGTAAGCTATGCAGGAACTGAAGTAATAGCATGAAACAACACTGGCATTCTCCACGTTTCCATGCAAAATACAACCACTGTGGAACACTAAATAAATAAATAAATAAATAAAGAGATAGATACAGAGGAATAAATTGTCAGCAGAGATCTTTGGGCAAAAGCTGAAGGAGGATATCTCATTCTGTCCTTTTTTAATCACAGTCATCACAGACGTTAAGCTAAATAACCATATTGTTACAGTATGGCTTGCGAAAAAGAACACTTCCGAAATGTACCCAATGCAATCATTTCCTTTTCTGTCATTGTATTGTGTTCAATAACCCTCATTAAGAAGGCAATGGAAGATCAAAGTATTTTTTTCTTATTTCTGAAAAATAACAGGGAATTCAAAGCCAGCTGCACTTCTAATCTGCTTAGCACCGACTCATCAATCTTTTATCTTTGAACCTTCATCTGGGAATTAAGCCAAAAAATGAAGTTTAGAGGAAGGTTAATCACTCTTGGAGTTGACTCTTTGACCACCATAATTTCATTCAAACACATTTTAATTATTATGCTGCTAAACAATAAGTGGTCTCTGGTCCTTCTTTTGTCCAGTTATGGATGCATCTATTGAACAACCAAACCACTGAGCACATTAAAAAATTGAGTAACACTATTTTATTAAAATGTCAGTGAAAACGTCAGATGAATAAGGTGATTAAACATAGCATGAACCATTTAGCATACATAAACAAACATATACAGATGCTCAAAAGTGACAGAAAACATTCTCAATATTCAATCTCTTTGGTTCTTTCTTGTACAGTCAGAGGCCACCATAAGTGCCCTTGGGCTCCTATTTAAAATGATACACCACTGCTTCTTTTCCTGAAGCCAACATTTATTTTGACATTTAATTTGGCCCTGCTGCTTGTGAAAACCTGGTCCCTGTGACACGCAGTCCTTTAGTCCTGTTGAGGGGGATTAAAAAAGGAGGGACACATGCACAGGGGGCATTGTTGCACGGCCACTTAAGACCTCTTCATATAGCGCAAAGGTCTAGACAATAAAAACAGATGAGGGGAAAAAATGCGAAGCTAAACCCTGGGGTGATTACTAGATCAGCATGCCTTTGTACAATTACCATCACTTTGAATTTTAAATCGCCATTTAAAGGCCAGTAGAGCATCCTCGAAAATTAGACTGGAGCCTAATTAGCACACTCCAACATGACAACGGCTGCAGTTTCTGCCTGGGTAAGCAGCCTAGTCAAGCAAAAGGAAGTGACTGAAGGACTGGAGTGGCCTGCCTGCACCCCCACTATTCTCTCCTCCCTCTCCTTGTCTCTCTCTCTCCCTCGTCTGCACCCTGTCTCCCTCCTTCCCTCTCTTTCTCTTCCTTCACAGGAGCTTAAGTCCAATTAGGCAGGGTAATCTGTGTAAGGCCAGGGGGAAAACGTGAGGTATTATGAAAGCTGTGGTGTATATATATATATATATATATATATATATATATATATATATATATATATATATATATATACACACACACACACATACACACACACAAAACTTTGCTGCCCCACCACTAACAAAATAGTTTGTAATTCATCAGCAGAGAACCTGTCAAATGACCAGAAGACAAATGCTCATCCCTTTCCAATTCACATATGTTAATGCTACGTCCATCAGTCAGTCAGCATCCCCTGGCTTGTTCATGTGACAGTTTCAGTGTTAATCGCTGTGATGATAATTGCTTTACTGCTCTTCACTCCAGTCATTTCCAAGTAATTTTCTTAAAGAGTTCTATTTCATGTGATGTGGATACTTCCAGGGCCGATAAAGTAAAATCTAGGTGAATCAAAACACAAGCAATCAGAACAGACCCTCGAAATCATGTGTGTCAGAATTCAAAGGCAGAAATGACCAAATGATGGCATCAACCCAACATCCGGTAATGTCAGCCAGGTGGAGAAGCAGTCAGGCCCAACAGAAACCCTGATGGTTAGAGGCAACCTCTTGACCCACCTCTGGTAAATTAATTCCGCCTCCAGTTGGGTGTTGTGCCAAATGTCAAGACCCGACTCTAATCCCAGCTCACTCTCCAGTGACCAGGAATGGGGTCTTTCCACCCAGGCCAAACTAATCAGGAGAATGTTAGAAAGGTGGTAGGAGGCCAACTTCCACCTAGACTGAAGAATTTCATCAACTTTAGAAAGGAGACTATAACATTGTGAACCAAACTAATTTGTTTAAAACTTTATTCCAGGGGAAAATTCTGATAAAGAGCTTTGCCCTTAGGGCAGAACTGTGGTCAACCCCAAGCTGTCAGGTCCAGTTCACCTGACCACTATGCCATGATAATGCCACAGGAGTTTGGCTGTCAGGTGTATGCGTTCACTGCCCAGTGGATGCTGTCATTCATAGACCCCAATCCGACCAAGAATGACCCCCCACACTCTCCTTCCCAACAATGAAACCTCCAATATACAATACAGTGGAATTAATCCAAGAGTGATATCCACAACAGAATTCATAAAAATGAACTGGTCCCTCAGATTGTGATGTGTGGAAACCATGCACTTACCTCACCATAAATCTTGAATGGGGCTAAAACTAACCCTTACAGAACAGCCGCAAGCTACTTGTCATCATTATTTTGAAATGTGCTCTACAAATATTCTCAAATTGATTTACGGTACTTAGGTTACAAACACAAAGTTATGACATGCTGCTTCAAAACCACAGACACCTAATAAATAACACAGTGGGTAATTTCATACAGAAAGTCACTGGGAAACTGAATATGGAAAGGGTTGTAGAAGCGATCTGAGATTAATGTGAACACGTTTAAGAATCCAGAATGACCTCAGGAGACTCACATTGCAGCCAGTATCATTCTTCGTCAATCCTGACAATAGACTTAATTCAATTCTACTAAATGTGAATGTCAAAATCTCAACTGCTGCTCCATTGCTGCCTATTGTATCCAATTTAATTAACTTGATTGTATTTAATGACAAAAGGGTCTGTGTGTGGAGTTCATTTCAAAATGATTCTCTGCTTATTCGGTTCTCAGAGTATCTCTTGAGTGGGCATAGGATCTGCCAAACTGAGGAAATTAGATGTAAAAGATGAATCATACTGAGATGGACATTTTCAAAAATAACAGGGCAAGAGTTAAAAGAGGGGCAATGACCACAAAAGCATAATCTTTGTACGACATGTCCATTAAAAGTTAGCAGGCCCAAAAGTGCTGATGTAAGAAACACAGATCAGATGTGAAGACAGATATGAATGTTTTCCAAAGCAATTTCAGAGGCAGATGAATTGAGGCAGATCTTTGTTCTGAGCTTTCAAACATTATCAGCCCCTTTTACTGCTCATATGAATTTAACTACATTGTGCATTTGGTCTGAAAGTAAATTGTTCTGGCGAAAAGGATGTATAAAGACAAAAAAGAAAACAAAGATGAAAATAAAACAAACACTGAATGTATTCATTGATGGAGGTGAAATGTCACACTTGATGCAACATTAGATTTTTAAAGTCACCTCGAAAACATTTCTATATAAAAAATTTGAAGTGGAAGCTATGGATTCCATTCAACCATCTTACTGCAAAGAACAGATAAAGTTCTTTATACAGGACAAAGGATATATCATTGGTCTCACCCCAAGGGATCTTTTTCTGTTATTTAATAATTACAGTACTTGTAATTAAATCCCTTGTATATTAACAAATATTATTTACATTTCTATAATATACAGTATATCCTAAAAAATAAGCCTTTGTCTGGGTCCGGTTTTCACATACGTACTCCAACTGCTATCAGCTATTTACACCAAGCAAATGTAGCATTAATAGGTGAGGTTTAGGTAATTTGTTACTTCAGAAACAGCTCAGCTAGTGAAGCATCAGTGCATTCAGGTCTTAGAATTAACCTGAAACATTCTACCATAGTTAGAAGCAGGTTCAAAAAAGGTAGCCACAGCTATAATATCATGAATGCATGATTCAAAGTCTGTATTCATTGGGCATTTACTAATAAATGCAAATAAAATCCTCCATTAGAGCAATCTTCAGGAGTGTTGTCTATGTTCAACCTAAGCATTTTTGGCCCAGTAAATATTGGAGACCAGAAATTACTAGAGACCAGCACTCATTTGCCAAAATATGATGTGCCTCCTTGTGGTTACGAGAAATTCATGCCTACTTCTTGGAATTGCAATATTTTTTGAACAAATACTTTTTAGTATACTTAGTGTGCAATACACCTGTATACTACAATTGGTCATTGTAGGGCTATCCTCAGCCCCTTGCACAAACAGCATCTGTTCAAAAGCTGGAAGAGCTGATGAGCTTTATTTTAACATAATAAGAAAGCCATTATGTACTATAAATGTGTTTTCTTAAGCTAGCTAGCTGCTATGTATTCAGCAAGCAATGTCTAGGAAACACTTTTAAAGTACTCTTATATAAAGCTAACTAAACATTAGTTGTTGAGCATCTGACCTTTTTGTGAGAAGCTAGCTAGCTTTCTTAAGCATTTAGCCTTACATTAATCTATGATATCATAGAGATGAAGAAAATATTTGATTTTAAAAAATAAAAAGAAACAGAAACAGAAATAAATATATGTGACAGATCATAAATTGTTAAACATATATGAAACAAACTACAAATATTTGTGATACCCCCCTACCCCTTAACATATGGCTAATAATATACTATTTGAATTTGAAGAGCTTGAACACACTGATAAATGATGAGTAACCATTTATCAGTTACTTCGTCCAAAATTATTGGGTAATTAATGCAGTCTTCATTAGTCCTTAGTCTGTGAACCATTTTTATTCTAAAGAGGCCTTTACTTTAAGGACCCAACTGATAAGCTTTTTATAAAAATATTTCTTGAAACATAAAATCATTCAGCATGCACTAATGTGGATAAACATTAAATGGAATGGATTCACACAGATTTCACTCAACCACTGGACATTTTAGACTATTTTGAAATATTAGTGCTAGTTATCCGTGTTCACTAGCAGCAATTCTAAGCTGCCATGCTTTAAGTTAATGTGATTAATTTAATGAGTATGTATTTCTTTGGTGTAGTAGATTTGTGGACATAATGTTCAGAATTTGAAACATCATGCATAAATTACATACACATAGCAAGACCTTCAGCACTGGTTCTCCTGATTATAAAATCAGACACTCCGAAGAAAAACTGGATTTTGTGTTTTCACCGACAAATACTACTATTCACCAAACTTGTAGTGGAGCAAAATGTGTAAATAGGAATGAATCCACGAGCAACTCAGGACCCGTTTTACTCAATTTGTACTCTCAATATGAATCAAAGATGACATCAAATACTATATATATATATATATATATATTATTTCTTAACTAACATGACAAATAGTCTAAAACTGCATATTATCTTACTTTAAACTGATCTCCTAATAATGCTTTCTTTATATCATTTTTTTTTCTTGGAGACTCAAGCTGTAATTGACATAGCTTGTGCACTTTCACAAATCACACTGAGCTGCTGTCTGGGAGAAGAATACAAATTCATTCCATATCTGAAACCCTCAACAAAACTTTCCTGCCAATTATGTGAAGGCCTGTAAATGATAACTCTGTGGTCGCTCAAGCATAAAACAAGAAGATGAAGATGAGTCTTATTCTCACATCATTTCATTCCATTTAATTGACAAGCTCTCACTCGCTGTTAAATTTAGAAGATTACAAATATGAGCTGAATCTCGAGCACCCAATCCACCAGTTAATCACTTGCAGAACTGGTCGCAAATTAATCTACATATTTTAATAAGGCGAGTGTAACATGGAAGGTGTGTGCAGCCATTTAAAGGATTACCATATGCAGCCCTTGCATTCTGAAATTGAATAAATATCTTAAAGCAAATGCGCAGGAATTTTCTCTGATAGTGCAGAGCTTTTCTCACGGTGTTATGTTTCCCAATGAGCGGACGGCTTTCTGGCGCAGTCGAGACTCGTTCGCCGCTCTTGGTCCTGTCTATTTCTGGGCCGATTAACAGCCCAGGCACTTATCTATGGAAAAAGCTATAATTTCTCAGCCTTCTAATGCCCACAGTTGCTCATTTCCATTCTTCCAAATAATCTTCGCCATTACGCCTTTGAGTACAAGAATGGAATTCCAAATGTCCTGCTTTATTAAGTATTAAACTTGCTTATATAATGACTCAGTTTGGAGAAAAAGGATGCACGGATGGAATACATTGATGCAACTCCTTAGAGTTTTTGAAAAAAGTTGAAGCTGAATATAAGGATGCTGACTGCACAGACAACTCTTCTATCTTTTTTGTGAAGTCCATAGACAACAGCTCAGGGGCCATTCATGATTCTTTTTCTGCAGTTTCTGGGTTCTTGTGCAAAAATAAATTCTGGTTCATATCTTCATGGAATAAAATGTAAATATACCCAATTTATTCATAACTGATGACTTACATTACATTGACCATGGTATGGGATTTAACATAGCCAGCCTTGTCCTACATCTTGCCTGTGCATATGAAAACCTTAAAAAGTGAACTGCTTTAACCAGCACTCTACAATGACAATAGATTACTGACCGATTACAAGCATGGCAACAGCTTTACACTCCTCTCTACAGTAGCCTTAAGGCAACTGGTCATTGTTTTACAGAAATTCATAGCTTACTAATGAAAAGCCTCAAGGACCTGTTCTATTGAACCCGCCATTGCCTAATAAAGACACGCTCGATCCCTGGAACGCGGTCAGCGGAAATTACAAGGTTCCCGAAGAAACGGAACTGAGCCAAAGCACTAAACAGAAGAACAAAGACTTATAAATTGTTTTTCACACTTCTTCTACCACTTGGAGTGATATAACCCCATTATAGTTTTAAGGGTCGTTTTCAGTGGCATCCAAAGGTGGTGCTTACAAGGAGTTTACAGTGTGTATCATTAGAGCTCTCCATATAAGGAGGCTCTGGGCACAAGGCGGAGATGAAGAAGAAAGTGCCGGAGCTGTTATATCTCAGTGAGAAGTAACCGGGGGGAGGCACAAGCTCCACTCATAATTATCATCATTTCTGCAGACTTCCCTCCGCTGTTAGACTTCCTTCTTCCCTCCTCTCACTCAGTTCCTCCTTCTCTTCCCCCCCTTTGTTTCATAGCTCTTTCCTTTGTTGTATTACTGTATGATAAAAAAGCTAAATAAAGGACTGAAGAGTTCAAAATCATGGCTCTTTCAAAATCACCTCCAAAATGCAACACAGACAAATGTAAAAATAGGAATGACTCGATGACAGAAGCAACTTGTTATTTACATTCACTCCTTGGCCAGTGGAAAACTTCCATGTTTTCTGTGAGTGACAGATTCCAGTCATCTATCTGCCTGTAGGACTGCTCCATGAGATAAGGTAAGCCATGTAAGCTGGACCTAATTGCAGGAGCAGGTCACAGGAAGGTCTTGTTGTCTGCAGCAGTATCTGTATCCATCCAGGGTTCGCTGCCACCTCTCACCTGTCCTCAGCTGACTCCTAACCCCTGAACTCTGGTTGACCTAGAAAGGCTCAGGCCAGGATTCAGCCGCATGCACACATATGCCACAACGCTGGGACTTGCCATGTCATTGGTTACAGCTTTTCATAAATAAAAGCACCATTGAAAGTTATGAGAGAGTTTTAATTACAACCCCTTCAGAATTAGTAGTTCATGTATTGAGTGTGTCCTTAAACATAAAATGGATCTTTAATCTAGAACACAAAAAATGTAGTATTACCATGTTTTATGGTAGGTGGCTCAGCATTTGAGGTGAATTCTGCAGACATCAGAAGGCAGCAATGACATGGAGTATCCATGATAGTTATTATTATGTAATTATGATGTGTCATCACGATTCAAATATTTATTCATTATTATTATTATTATTATTATTATTATTATTATTATTATTATATACACCATGCAGCTGAAATTTATACAGCATGTACTTGTCTCTAACAGTGTCAAGAGATTTAGGCAGTAAATTCCAAAAGAATATATCCATTAGAGAGGAGCCGCAGAGTAGGAAATTCTTGGGCCTTATCATTTTAGCAGGAAAGAGCCAGATTGTAAATGTGTTGCTGGACTTAAGCCCCCTTTACTTTGATCTCCCCCAATCTCATTATTTGGTTTTATACAAAAGCTAACAGTGATAATACAAATGGTGGGGCACAGGAGGGGTGGCTCAGGGCAGGCGGCGCCTAAAGAACCTTTCATTTAAACCCACAAACATATGTAGTCTGGTTTTAAATTCTATTTTCAGTGTTTGTCGCAAAGATGGCAGAATTAATAACAGTAAGAGCTGTTTTGTAATGTCATTATCTCTGCATTATCAGACAGAGTCTTACAGTAAAGAGGTTTGGGTCTCCTGGAGGAATGTGTTTTCCAGACGGAGTAATCTGGAGGTAAATTACATTACCAAAACTACTAATGATAAATCAGAGGCAGGCCTGCTCACTGCTCAGGCACTATGGGACAGTGGGGGTGGGGGAGAAAAGGAGCAGATTGACGACTTTTCCTCAGCAAGCTCCCGTCAATGCAGAATGCCTCTCCTAGGAGCATTCTATTTATACAGCCTGCCTAGTGGTGAGAGTCTTTCACTGTTGCTCTCTGACTGTGTCTGCCTGTGAATTAAGAGAGAGAGAGAGAAAGAGCGCAAGGGAGAGGGAGAAATGTAGCTCCATAGTCCCTGCACTGTACTGTGCCAGTGCAAAACTTCTTTCGAAGGCTGGCACCACAGAGTCCTTTCTCTAACCCACACTGCCCTTCCCAAAAAAAAAATGCCCCAACCCCTTTAGTGCAGGAACACGCTGGATCACGGAGATTAACTCTCCACATTGGGAACGAGGAGAAGAAGGGGGGAAAAAAGTCTTTAAAAGCAATTGGGCTTCTCTGTGCGCCTCGGCAGAAGGTCAAGCTAGCTTTGACATTGTCAGCTGGGGCACGGCGGGGAGCTGATAGGATTTACTCTGTCCCCAGGAAGAGTGTCTACAGCGTCTCTGGAGCCATTAGAGCAGGCAGAGCATGGCTGCCTTCAGCAAGCTGACATTGTGATATTGGATCAAATCCGTGTCACGACGTGTCCGCACCTTGCTTTAAGTATGGGGTGAGGGAGGTCAGGGGGAAAAAAAGAAAGGCCGTCCGCTTTGTACAGCTTGAACAGTCCGGTGGACGTCTGAGTCTGGCCTGCTCTGACCTGGACTAGTAAAGAGCAGTGTTAAAAACACTTGAACTTGCATCCTTTTTTCTGTGTGTCAACATCAAATAAGCAAATGCACAGCCAGGAATTGTTACTAAAACTTCTTTGCATTTTTCATGCTAGGCTACCCTATTGGAAGTTAGCTTTTTTAAGCAAATAAATTACAAATAACTATTAGTGATCTGTCAGTGTAATGGTGCAAGAGACACTGAGCATATGTGCCTCTGAAATCCTGTCAGGTCTGTGACGTGTAAAGCAGGGGAACGAGGGACAAAGGAACTGTTATATTCTGCAACGCTTTGTTTCAGTGGTTAAATAAGGTCAGGGGGTGACAGTGGAGATAACAATAATGCCCCCAGAAACTGAATGTATTAGACTAGGTCTTATTTTACAATTCTATGGAGAAATGATGGAACCCTTAATGTGTGGTTTATCTAAGAGGAAAGCTTTAGAAAAGACTCCAAGGACACTTTTGTTTCCATTGAACACTTGACCATAATTTAAGGCTGAAGAGGAATTTCCACATAGAAATTAAACAAACCTCAAAATGATTCTTTCCTCTTAAAATCAATAAACACAATTTATAAATAAGCAGCCTAGAAGACAATTAAGTAAATGTTGATTAAATGTTCACATTTTGAATCTCCTATAGGCGCTAATCTTGACAGGTTTCTTGTGTTATACACAAGTATGATGTTTATGTTTGACTCACTGAAAACTGACGCTACAAATGTACACTGTCTGTCCTCCTGGAGTCAGCCTTGTATATAGTACTTTGTTCCCACAAGACTATACTTTGACTATACCTTGTCAAAAAAGTTAACACGGGGTTATGTGAAATGTGTTATTAAATACTGTAACAATTGACATAATTAAAATGCAACCCGTCTATACATGGCTAATTACTTCATTCTACATTTACAATGGAGGCGTAATCTGTACTCTCAGAAACTGTTTTTGCAGTTTTCTTGCCCTATTATACAAAATGAAACCAGCTTTGATACATTGCCAATTGAGTGGTTGAGTCCATATTTCACTTTGATTCCATTCAAGCTAAAGTAACCTCTCTATGTTTGTTTCTTGGTGTTAGGTCTAATATATTCTATTTAGACATGTAACAGTATCTTCACTATATTTGCAATAGTTGAATATGCAGTAATAAAATTTTCAAAAAGTGAACAGGTGGAAAAGCACAGCACATTTATGAAAATTATAATGAAAAATAATTTTGGATGAGCATTGAGGGGCCTGGCGGTGAATAAAAACTAGAGGACTTTTTAAGGTGAATGGCAAAAAAGGAAAGCCTCAGCTATTATCTCAATCATTTGGCGGAATAATACGACAACAAAAGCTGCAGAGTGCCAGAGCCGAGTCTGGTTAAGACACAGCGACTGAGAGACTATGCTAATAAGTTCATCTCTCTCATCTCGCCAGTCACCACTGACCCAGAACAGCCATCTCCCCAGCCTGGCTCTCACTCACCCCAGCAGAAAGCACTGTAGGAACACCACAGACTCATGTACAGGTTTAATCTTTATACTGAATGACCACTGGCATTCTATTATTCTGCATAGGGCCCATGCCACGAAATCAGTTAACATCCACTCATCATTTTTCCCTCCTTAGCAGAATAAATATTTTAATATAGTAAAGGTACAAAACATACATATCATTTTGGCTTTATGAATCATTACTCACAAAAATATACCTACCTACACAAATAAACATTTTTTTTCTTCTTGTAACATGATGAATGCCTCATAAATGTGTAATTGAAATATTCACGTGGAAAACATGAGAAATACCAACTGCTAGCCTCTGAAGCAATATGGCCATTTTCCAAGTAACTGTAGTATACTGGGTTTAAAATAAGTTGCTTGCTCTCATATTTACTAATGCATAAGGTGCTATAAATTGTTGTACGCTTGAAGCAACCTTTTGTAAAACATCTTTACATTTCCTTTTTAGCCTGTACATCATTATGACTCTATGAGACAGTGTTGTTCACCAACCTCCCCAGGCATGTATTACAACTCATTACAACAGACTGCTCCATATCATGAACGGGTGGAAATCATTATTCGTATTTAAATTACCCGCACACACAATCCTGCTAATACTACATTTTCTGTGGCAAATAATACATGGGCACATTTCTACAGTAAATATGCTCCTGACATTCCCCCGAGCAGGTCCAGATGAATTGTCCATATATCTTAACTACCTGTGATGTGGACCCTTTTTTATTCTTCCTTAATTGAAGCAGAGCCTGCTTCCAACAGAATAAAAGAATTAAGGCTGTGACAATCACTATTTCTTCCTGACAGTGACACAAAACTTTGACATCAATCTGGCAGGTAAAGCCCTGAGTAATATAGGCAAATGAGGCTGCAGAGGATACAACACTTGGTTGCTAAGTAGCTTCAGTAGAAAAGATAAAAAGAAAAAGAGTTGTTTCAAAATGGCATGATTAATTCTGAATCAATGAGAAAAGAGCCGTCCCTGTTTAATCCCTGTAAATTGGGAAGAATCCCCAATTGTTTGCATATTTTTACTGACAAAATCTCACAAATCCTCTGTCAGAGTTTCTTATCAAAACCTTACATGAGATTTGTCAACCAATTATGCCTTTCCAGAATCACAGCTGTCACTGTTGTGCCTTTGATAATCATGATTTATCAAACAATTCAATTGGTAATAGACTTTGTGAAGTCCAGGACCTCAGCACTGGCCTTGAAACCATTGGAATGATCTCAGCCCCACAAAATTGGCCATATTTTTTCAGAAGTTAGAAAAGCTTTTTGTCTGAAGGAAACAATAGAGAACTTTTTCAAGCCTTTCATCTGTGGCTTATTGTTAATTCATGTCTGTCCTTTCCCGTACAGCAGTGTTAATTATGCTGTTAAAACGTCAAAGTGACCCTGGAAGTGGCTCAGTGGAGTGGCACAGGGATGCTGGGGTAAAGCAGTGTTATTATATAAATATCAGTGCACTTTTGACTCCAGGAAGCAGTTTCCTGAGGTGCAGGCCTGAGTCATTCTGCTGCTGCACTGGGATCAGATTTACAGTAACTGGGCAGTGTGGACGTGCAGCTTCCACATTAATTCTCTGCCTTACAGTTTTTTTTGTCTAATTTTAGATTAGATATCTCACTCCTTGACATGTTCTGTGCTTGATTTTCACCTCAACAGCACAGCTGTCCATGTCTTCATAATTTAACTTTTTGCACTGATATGAGATGACTGGGTTTATTAAAAAGTGTGAATATTTTTTTTTCTTTACCCCCTGTAATCCCCTGAAAAATCTGGGAATGTGACAGTCCAGACGGTCAGTTCATATAGACATAAATAACTGCCCAAGAATACCCAAGCACCCATTGGCTTGATGTGTTTGTTTGAATTACGATGGCCCATGCGACATGAAGCAACTGAATTCACATAGGACACAGCTTCATAGAACAATTCATCTGACAACTTTCCCCAACAATTGCAACATTTTACATGCAAAAAACAATGCCCTGCCAATCACCATCCTCGTGTTTCTCCAGAGAAGAAAAAGAACTGACTTTGGAATCAAAAGATTAAAACAAAGGCCCCCTTGTTGAGTGCCGTAATAGCATGCTGTTCACAACTTGGCGGCTGCCTCTTATTCAAAAACATTGCAATTACAATTTACTCATGTGAAGGGACACTGCAGAATGAGACCCAAGAGGGATTATTAATATTCATTTTCAGATGAGGGGTATGTAAAAGCCATGCTGACAGTGATAAAAATGTTCAAATTTCTCATACAGCAGGCAAGCGACATGACCAACAGGAAGCTAGACAGCCACTTAATGACGTGAATCTCAAAAACATTGCCCAGCGAAAGCTTTCATCGTCTTCCTTCTTCCTCTGCCTTAATAAAGAAACAATGATGGGAGATTTCATCCCAGTCTTAAGCTGGGTAAAGGCTGCTCTTTTTTACTCGGATAAGTCTTGGGAGAAATCTGCTTTCTCCCAATACGTCTGTTTCACTTTATTTATTTTAGAGACAATTTGATTCAAAACCTCAATCAACCTAAATTGCTTTATCATCCAAAATGTCATAATTAAATTAATATTGGATTCAATAATTGCTTTGGATTTTTTCAAATTTTTCATAAAGTCTGATTTGTTCCTTAAACCTCACACATTTTACAGCAGCAATTATTGTGTCCTCTAATGAGATTTCCAAAAAACAAGAGAGAGAGAGAGAGAGAGAGAGAAAGAGAGAGAGAGAGATTTGCAAGAGTTAAAAAATGCAAAAAGCAACCTAAAATTAAATAGTCTGTGTACCCATTCATATATACATATATATGCGCACTTCTCATTTACATTTTATCGCTCGGTTTGCAACACTGTCTGTACTGGCTCTACAGAGCACCACATGATATTGATATTTCCTTGATGTTGTTCTGACCGGCTTGTGTGCAGATTGAATGGTTTCCTTTGAACACAAAGCAACCATGCTTTAAACGACGACACTCTTAGCCCCTGAGTTCTCCCTTTTCGAGATGCTTTTGGCTATTTATCTGCCAGTGTAATTGCTTTCTTGTTTGCTTAAGAGATTAGGGGGCTGTAAGTCTGTGTGGTCTGGGAGATTGGAAAAGGGCCTCCATACTGAGGGTTCGTGAGTCCCATTGAAACAGTTACTCTCTTTACATGGCGTTTTGACGAACACAAGGCAAATGAGTGCGATAAAAGAAATGTTTGAGTGTTGAGAGACAGATTAGATTTGGCCCGCTTCTTTTTTCCTTGTTTTACATTTCTCATATTCTGTCTATATCTCTCTCATCCATTGGCCCCAAAGACCTCCAGCTAAATAATTACCAATATAGAAGAAAATACATATTTCTGTGTGACTGCCATTATAAAGGCCATTACAAAGGCCATAGTTCATTATTAATCAATGCAATTATATGTGCTTATGTATTAAACAACATTTGGTGAGTTATGATATATTTCAGTTTGATGTATTTCAGCTGTGAGTCAGACTGTGAGTTAACTGATATGAATTTGGAAAGTACAGGTACCTAGGAACCTAAATTGAAATAAATTTGGGCAAATATAAAAACCCAAAAACACAAAAGGCATCTACACATGTTATACAGCAATAGAGAGCTCTTAAAGCAGACCAGGACATTTTGATGGAGTTTTATTTCACTGTTACACAATCAATTTTAACCTTCTATTCAGACTGCCCAGCTGAAAATGCTCTCAGAGAACAGCAAGAAACTCCTACATTTTCCTGAGCATGCCAGTAAAACAGCTGGGACCAATATGGAAGACTTCCCAATGCTATACAACAGGTTAATGGCTGAAAAACTGCAGACGTACCTCCACATAAAGCCTTTCTCTCCACTTAGCTCTGATCCCAACAGATCATGAAGGACGAGCCCTCCAAAGACTCACACAAACTGCTGCTATTACATTTTGACCATCATTCCTGCCAACAGCAGCTCAGCTTTTTACCAGCTGACAGGATAAAGACCCGCTGACCTGTTTGGACTATTTTACAGTGAACTACTTTCATGGCATATCTGTGGATCTAGGTGTTGTGTTATGTTCTTGTGATTTTTATTTTTTTAATTGTTTTATTGTCTTTCCTATGCACTGCATTGTGAAGATTTATTTTATGCTTTTAAACAAGACTAGTAAAGCAATATAATTAATATCTTCATCTTTGGCAAGCTTGAGGAATCCAGTTAGGTGAAATTGTATGACAAGAGTGTCCAGCAGGATGTGGGCCTGATGGTGCTCCACACTGCTACACCTAATAAAGTTTCATTAATGGTGAGTTAAAACAGATGCTTTGAATTTTATTTGTTACAAAATGTCAAATGTTATTTAATTTGCAAGACTTCCTCTGAAAATTCACTTACCATTTTTTGCCTGACAGCTAGAAGTCACTATGCAAGCCAATATTCTCGTAAGGTTTCAAAGGAACAGCTAGGATTAGAGAAGGAGTCAGGTAGGGCAATCAAGCAATAACTAGCAATTAAGCAACAACTAGCAAAAGACCATTTTAGTCGTGTGTGCTTGGCAACGCACATACAACAAAATATTCCCTGTTTGTAATATTGAAATGTTACAGCCTTCATACAGGATAGATAGGAAATCTCAGGTAAAAGGTATATATGAAATAATAATGAGCATCAGCCACTGTGAGATCCTCAGAAAACATCATTGGGAGTTATGTGAGCCCTTAAAATAATGCATTTAACTATAGAACTTTAGTGCTTATTTCTACTTACCAATACAGTGTTTTGTGAGCACAGTCTGATTATGGGACTGAAACAGTATTTCCACAGTATATAAATGTGTCATGTTCAGATTGGATAACCTGTCAATTCCTATAAACCCTAAACCACCTAATATATCAAAGTTACAGTCCTTGTGCAGTGTATGCTCACAAATACAGCTACTCACACACATGGACTTTGAGATGTTCAGAAATATTTGTTGTTCCGATGTCGTTCTTTTAGGTCTGAATATAAACAAGCTTGGATTTAACAACTACTTTAGTCACACTTTCTTAAACAGCTTTCACTGCAGTTAAACCAAGTGTTTCATGAGTTTTTGGAGTCTGTAGATTGACTCATTTCCATACAGAAATATTTAGCAAATCAGTGTTATGTGTTGGAATATCCATACAATATCACAATAAAAAAAGTATTGCATTCATATGTGAGGCACTTTACCTCACCCAAAAATTATTGTAGTTTATATTGAGTATGTGGATATGCAAAAATTTGCAAAAAAAAAAAGAAAAAAGTTTCTCTTTTTTATCTCTGCAATATTTAAAAAAGGTCAAAATGAAGTTTACACCCAGCCTGCTGCAATGATTTTGAGGGTGGGACAACCTCTTTACCACAACCCCTGGCTTTTGTCTAATATTATAGAAAGCCAGAAGGACACAGGAGCGATAAGTCGAATTTCTATTCCATTCCATCTCTCTTTTCTTCCTCCATCCACCCTTACCTTAGAGCTCTCCTCTCTCTGCAGAGCAGTGAGCTTGTCAGAGTGCCTCCAATCATTGTTGTAAGCTCGGGATCATGTTTGATATTGTCAGATGGCCTGGAAAATTAAAAACCCAATTAAAGGCCTGGCACAGAGGTCAGCTCTTCTGCATATCAAAAGCCCTCCTCTGGCTATTCAGCACAAATTATATCCGTTAACAGCTCACTTTGCCTAGACTGCAACAGCACAGCACTTAGGAGTAATAAGTACTTTCCCTCTCCGATACATTTCAAACATAAACCTCTTCGGAGGCAGCGGAAAAATGAACAAGTCATAATCAAATCGTCATTTTTCCCCCTCTTCTTCTTCCTCCTGGCAGGATAAAAAAAAAGTCATGACACGGTTATAATTAACCGAGAGAGAGGAATAAAAAAATAAAAATTGTTTATTTATACTCTAAAGTAAATACTACCTTCGTTTCTCTATTGCATTAAAATGCAATCTTTTTACAATTTTTCTTTCCCCATTGGTGAAAATAGCAGGAAAAAATTATCTGCAGTCTTTGTCTGTTCTGTTGTTACACACGATTCATTAATTCTTCTACAGTGGTAGAGATGGACAGAGAGAAATTGCTAGCCAGACTTAATGGTATTCGTCTTGAATCTAGGCATTAATATTCAGCTTAATGTTTCTGATAACAGGGCTGGGGGCAATAAAAAGCTTGCAGGCCTTATTTAACTGCTGGACTGGAATGATGTTTGCTCATGTTGGGAATCAAATGGTACAGTACACACACAGCTTTCTTTTTTATTGTGACTTTGTACAGCACTGTGCATTTTTAAAAATTGTTCCTTCAGCATGTTGTTTGTTGTGTGTATTAGATCAAATGCATTAAATGACAGCATATAGTGTTTCCATCACCCATCCATTTAAAAGGTTCCATTGGCCCTGCACATTTGATAAATTCCCAAGATTGTGCCATTCGTGGAAAAAGATGTCTTAATTGATTGGTCCATAGACAATACTGGCAAAGTGACAAGGTTGTATATGTTTAAAATTGTAGGCGTTTGCTAATACATTGCCTGTGTCATACGCAAAAGCCAGCTGCAAAACCCATTCTCTGGGGATAACGTGGCCTTGCCATTTTTTTAAAGCAGGAAAGCCACAAATCTAACTTCATGTCCTTAGCTCCATCTCATTTACATTTAATGACATGATAATACACATTAGCAGACCATTTTAAATAATTACATCCTTACAATCGTTTCTCCCCTCGCCCTGCTCCCTCAAATGTCCTGTTACATGCCTTTTTTTAAACTTTCATATTTCTAATGACAATAATAGAAGATGCTTTTCCACAGAAACAATATATAATAATATGTCAGCAAAAAGATTGAGCAATTTTGGAATGGCGCGGGGTGAATAGTACATTAAGTTCTTTTCTCTCGTCATGGCGGTATTTTTTTCTGTCAGTTGACGGGGTCTGCGGAGAGCGAGGAGAAGCTAAAGACCTGCTCAGAGAGACAGGAGGCTGACAGCTCACCTGTCAGGGCAGCCGCGCCTGCTGAATTAGACCTCCTTTAATTCCCACTCAAATTCAAAGATCCCGCCGAGGAGATGGCAGAGGGGGGACATTTCTTTACACATTTTTTTTATTAAATTATTTCCATTCCTGCTTTTTTTTGATTACATTTATTTTGCCCACATTAGCAAGAGAGTGGATGTTTTTCTGTCTGAGGGTCTGTGATTCCTGCAGCAGCCTGAGTTGACAGCAATGAGTGTCTGACAGTTGTTGATCATGAGACAGGTACATGAAACTCGTTAAAGCAAAATGAAAAAAAAAAAACATGCAAATGACCCGCAATGCATTGCAATACCATTAATAAAAATTTTGATTAATGCAACTTGGCAAAATCCATGAAAACAATATTAAATAGGTATTTAATTTTACAATTATACAATATTTTCGAATTATTGGAATGATATATTAGGTAATGAATTAATTTTTATTTTATTTGTAATAAAATTATAGATCTAAAGTCAATTCTGGATCCATATTTCTGGTCATATTTCTGAGAGTAATTCTAATACCTGTAGACAAATAGGGTCCCGTAGTTACAAAACAACAACAAAATAGGAAGGAGATTATTTCAGGCATATTCTTGTAAATGCTTAGGGATTTCCACCTGGACAGACACAAATCACACAGTGATTAAAATGTCACTGTAGAAAGATGCATGTTAGACTGTCAGAGAGGTGGGGGTTTGAATGATATTATTTAAGCCATAATGAGTTTAGTCACATGAAATCAATATGAAGAGGGAACAACACCCATGCCATAGTTACCACCATATGACCCAGAGGACATGCTTTCATCAGACAAACACAGCTGATAAAGATGCAGAACAGAAAATACAGACAAATCCATTGCAGATGCATGCCATAGCCAGTGTTTAGGTCACTGCTCAACATTATATATTTTATACATAATTATACATTTTTTGTACATTTTTTCTGTCTGCTAGTGAATGTTTTGAATTTAGCCATTCTGAAATACATCACCAATTATCTGCAATGTAAACTAATGCTCTGCATAGACTGTCTGTTAAATATCATGGTACATTTGACAAGCAAAAAAATCTCTTTGAATAACTGTCGAGATTAATGAAATTCAGTGTGCGTGTATGTGTGTGTGGTGTGCTTGTGTGCTTGTGTGTGTATGTGTGTTAGGAGAGGGTGATGGGGGGTGGTGCTTTATAAATGAAATAAAGGTTTTTATAGTGTCACTATTGTTAATTTTCTCTATGTAATATTCTGTAAAAGAATTACCCATCTGGAAGAGTAAGCAGTAGTCCCTGATGTGCCTTTCCAAATCTATTCCTCACAGTTGCACTGTACTGGTCAAACAAATTAGATTACTGCAGCAGTATGTAAGTAATTTTATGTAAATTATAGTGTTAATGTTCTGCATCGCGCTGCTGGCAATAGGCTGGTTTTGTCCTGGTGGTTCCTGGTTCCTCCTCTGCATTACTGCAGCCACCGTCAGTAATGAACATGTACATTTTAGAAGGCTAGACTAAAATGTATTCTGCTTTCCTTTCCTCCCCCTGCATACACTAATAAGTATTCACCCAATCCGACTGTTTGGCTTGAGGCGAACACAGTTGTGAGAGTTAATAATAATAGTCAGGAGATATTTAAGCTTCACAGTCCCAGTGATGTCAGCGTTGTTATTTCCAGGCAGGGGTCGGATTTTAATGTGGGTTTGTGGCACTTTGAATCCCTCCAGTATTTGAAAGGAATGAAAAATCACTGTGCACAGCAAGTTAACTGTTTTGAGGAGCCTTATTTATACTCAAGCGTGAACCCAAGTCATAGTTACAACTTTGCCTTTCAGGCCTCTGCATCTTAAGAAATCGCCTTGGAACAACTATAAATTCAGTGTATAGAGCTCTTCCAGCTATACAATTAGCCTTACTTCTTGCATATATAAATTAGCTTATTTCATTTACACAATGTACAATTCTTTATGCAATTAGCAAACAAGGGGCTCTGTGGTAAAAGCGGTAAACCCATGAAAGGATCATGGTTTGATCACCATGTTTTCGCGTGTCACGCAGGCCGCCGGGCACTCAGACAAACGTGAGGTGACTGGATGTGGAGAATCGATTAAACCTGAGAGATCTGCTGGGGGAATGGTGCCTTCTCCGCACCATTCTCCTGGCTCCACCGCCTCACACTCCCGGCACACTCATGGACGCTGGCAGAATTTATGGAGACATGGGTGAGCCAGAGATTTACACCTGATTTTTGTTTCAGTAATCTCTGAAATTAAGAAGTGTATCCTTGCATTTCATTAAATCCTGGCTAATGAGATTACTGTCGTTCCAAAGAGGGGATGATGGAGTGTCCATGCCATGAAGCATAAATTAGTGCTGTAGGGTTAAACGCTGGAACTAACTCATGTTTCAACAAAGGCCCTTACCAGCAGTTAAATTAACGGACATAAATACTATCAAATCTGTCTTTATTTTACCCAGCTCCAGATCCAGCCATTTTCTCCCTCCACTCTTGGTTTTTTTCTGTTTTTCTACCTCACATTTTTGAACAGCCTGGGCTGAAATGAACAGGGTATTGAGAGGAATCAGGGTTAACGTAAAATAAGGCTCAAAACAAGGCTAATGCTAGTGCTAAAAGAGCCATTAAGCATGAACACATGATAAAAATTTGGAATGTGTGGAGGGGGAGGTTGAGGAGTAGTGGTAAATTACAAGAAGGGCAAAAGGAGAAAATGTTTTACTTTTCAATCTGATAGACATTTGAAAAAAAGAAAAGACAGGGAAAAGAATAGCTACAGTGATAATAGGTTTGATACATATTCTGCCAAAAATTATATCACGTTAATGAGGTGGCTTAAAGGGCTCATGCATTTTGTAAGAGGCATTTCAATGTATTAGTGTAATTACCAGTGATGAGAAAACTAACTGAATTTCCTCTCATGAGTTCATTTGAGCTCTGTGAAATTACACCATGCAAGAAGGAAAATTATGGAGCCATCCAGAGAGTTCATGCCTGATTTGATCATAGCTGCTAATTGGATGATCATTTTCCTAAAGCCTTTCAAATGGCTGACAGTTTCTGTCGTTCATTTCTTTCCTTTGCTTTTTTTAAGATAAATGTTCTCTGCAGAATCTGGGCAAGGGAATATAATGTGGGAGAGTTTGCAGAAATCCAAGGTATTTGAAGCAGAGTCCACAAGTGTAATTGATTCATTTTCAAGCAGTCCTCATCCCCTAATTAGCTGTTTCCTAGGAGCCCTAACGAGGGTGGCTTTTCCCAATAATAATGTGAAGGGATACCTGCAGGGTGAGATATCTCCACTGTCCTCTTCTTGTCAGCAGACTATGTTCCTTGGTAGTTTAATGAAGCTGAAAACAGACTGCATGCAAGCACTCTACCTGTGTGTACTGCTGGGCTACAGTACCGATAAACCTGGTCTGCTAGTGTTAGTGGGCTTCAGTCAGTGGGGTGTATATATGTATTAAACAAATGTATTAATCACCAATATATCTCTGTCATAAATACATTTTAAACACTGCACTTGAATATCTAAGTATAAAAGCAACATGACAGATTTAATTGATTATGAAGAGGGAAAAATAATTGGTTTCCAATTTACAGTTGCATCATTCAAGGAAAGCACAAAATTATTTAATGAGTTAAGGGGAAAGGTATTGTTGTCTATAAATGTTATAGCATGAGCTTCACAAAGCTGATATTTCTGAGAGAGCTGCCACTCTTTTGAAAGGATAATGTGGCAACAATACAAAATATGGTGCAGTGAGCAAAAAACCTGGACTTCTGAGCAGTGGAAGAGGGAAATATAGTCTGATCAGTAGCATTTTTCTTTTCCCTACATATGGATGGCTTTTTTCCTGTTCCCAGCTGCTAAACATGATGATGAATCTGTTACATAATGGATAGCCATCTCATGGGAGTCATTGGGTCCAATTATTACTCTGCCTGGTAGAATTACAGCCAAGAGATACAAAGAAATTTTTGGCAACCTGGTGCTCCCTATGATGCAGACGTTGTCTCCTCAAGATGTTCCACACACAATATAATTCCCCTGCACACACTGCTAAATGAATGAAAGAGGTATTCCATGAACACCAGAATAAACGTCTTCCCAATCACTAGATCTAAACATCCTTGTGCTTGTGTTTCTCTAAGAAGACACCTCTAAGAAGTTTACACAAAGGTAAACTGTCTGAGCCCAAAGGCCATTACCTACCTCAGAAATGTGTGCAGGCATGGCATTGAATTCTTGTCCTTTATCATGCAGAAAGGTTTTTAAAAATCTGAAAAATAAGAGATAAACATATATTACTGTCTGCACATCTGCTATATTATGGTTCCTATGGTAGGTAGCTAGTTTCTGTTGCTGCCAATTAACTACATTTTTTGGCATTGATTTGCCTATATTGAATTGCTACTTTGCTAATGTTACATATTTAGTAAAACAAAACTCCATTCTTTATTGATGGACGTTATGCTGCATAAAATATTATGCAGATATCTATATAATGACCCAACACAGATATTCATCTCTAACTAACCTTATGGTTGAGCAATTTTAATAAGTTTTGTAATGCATGGCAATATGAGAGAATGACATGTCTGATCTCATATCAATACATTTGTTATGTCTATCATCAGAACTGCTGTGATGTTGGCAATCTAGCTTGCTGTCAGTATCTTCACCATACCACTCCAAACTATGCATGTAGAGAAAAAGCACAACAATCTTTTTCAGTTGTACGCAAGAGTTAAGGACAAATGATTGAAATGATTGAATCCTGACCAATTAAACAAAAGGAAAATACTACATGTTTGCATGGCTGTGTGTATAATTTCATAACTAGCACCCGCAGTTACTAAGGCGTGTAACTCACTTTAGAAGCCCCCATGCTGCACCAGTATTCATTTATACTGCATAATCATTTAAAATTCTAGCCAAGGTTTTATACATGTAACTTATAACCATGGCTAGCAAGCTAAATGATTATTGAGTTCAAATGAATACAGAAGCAGTTACCCACGCAGCATGGGAACTTCTGAGGGGTGAGCTGCACACCTTGGTAACTTCTGGAGGTAGTGATAAAAGTACATACTCACTGCTGTGCAAATGTCTCGAACATTTTTACAGTTTTCTATTTTGGTACATAATGAGAAAGCACTGAATGCACACCTCCATGAAAACCGGTTTGAGATAATCATATTTTTATACAATCAACTAAATGCATGATACAGACAATAAAATAGCTTTTTTTTTATCACACTTAGTAAATGTCACTTGCATTTAAAAATAAATGTCTCCTTTAAATACATTTTAACATGTATACGAAATTACCTCTTCAAACATGTTGCAATTATGAAGAGTCACTAATTTAACAGGAAATTATATTTTGCTTTGCCTCAATTTCACAACTAATCCATTTTAAATGCTGGATTATACAAAAAGTCTAAAAGTGAAGGGAAAAGAAACTTAGCAAAGCCCATAGGTTTCATGAGTTCCAATGCCCAGTCCAATATGATAAAACAAGAGGTACAAATGCTAATGGAACTTTAGACTAATTATCCAGCTCTGCTGTACTTTTTGCTCTGTTTTTCATGGAATATGCTATTGCTAAATATGAAGTCTCTGAACATGTGTCATTGCCAGCTAAAAGATGATGCTTTGATGGTACAGTCTTCACTGTAAGGCATCTCAGCCAAATGTTCCTTAACACTTGCCAGGTTACAAGGCACAGGTGGAAAATACAGAGCTTGTGGGGAATAATAATAACAATAATAGTAATTCTTAGATATGTGTTAATCAGCTAGCTCAGTATCTAAGTAGAAAGCAAATAAGCAAAAAATCTTTCCAGCTGGCCAATCATCGAAGATGAGTTTAAAATGGCTGTATTAAAATGGCCATGATATATATGTGTGTATGTATGTGTGTGTGTGTGTGTCCCTGCAAATGCATGTTCAACATGTGCTATGAAATGGATGGTAGCAAATTCTATAAATGATAAGAGATACATCAATCAGATTCTTACTGTAGTAGTATATCAAGTCTTGCTGATTCAAGTCATCTGGAATCACTGGAAAAATTATAGTGAACGTATTCATTAATCTGTTGCACTCAGTGTGGTCCATTCCTGAAGAGCTGAGGATTTCCCAGCAGTGGGTCAGACCATTTTCCTGTGGAATATGATCTTACAGAATGAAAGGAAGCACAATAAACAACTCTGAACTGAGGATAAAGAACAAATCCTTTAACCCAATGGCAAACAAGTGCATGTGTTCTGAAGGGAGTATAAGGTATAACAGGAAACTGAAGATGGATATCATCAACACTAACGCCATCTCTGCAGTGTATGTTTCAATGGATCAGCAGGGGCTTGTAAAAATGAGACTCTTTGAAATGCACTATTAAAAATATTGATAAACCATATTGAGCCCTATGATCCATATTATCATTCTACCATCACAGGCTGTTTTATTATCATACTTACTGTTATACATGGTTGTCTTCCATATTACAGTAGTATGTTTTTGACATAATATTAAGAGTTTTTTTTTTCTTTTGTTGAGCCTATGTGATAGTGTTCTTTATCTGTCTGGTAAAGCACATATGATGATGGTTAAACAGCTGTGATGAGTAAGGCTTTAATCTAAGGAAACTGATTCAGGGGCAAGTAGTAATCTCCTCTGATTGGCTCAATAATGCTGTGAAAAAAGAAAATGTAAAGCTCAGCACCCTGCATTTCTGGGGTCAGAGAAAGTGAGAGGTTGGGTATTCTAAGAATCAGTGGACACCTTCTACAAAACTGTGCATGGCAGATGAGTGGAGATGGAGGTGAACGTGTAACAGGGGCGGTGGGGTGGTAGAGGGAGGCACAGATGTGGTCATGCCTCAGGCGAGAAGTCATTACCGAGCAGACTGCAGCAGTGAATTTAAAGACTGAGGGGTCATGATGGAAGAGTGTCACCCTGCATGCAGAAAGCCAGAGAACATCTGGATACATGCCACATCTCAGAGGAAGTGATCTCATTTACCAGGGTTATTCCAGCTGTTGGTGGGGTGGTGGCATCCACTCAGAGCACCTCTGCTTTCTGTTCCACTGCTGGGGGGAAGGGAGGACAGAAGTGTGCCAACCAAATTATGCATGTGCTGGGATCAAATGTTAAATCAGACAGAGTTGCTTAACACAAACCGTGGAAAACACCACCTTCATATTATCCTGCTATTTGATGCCATGCAGTTGATTTTGGGGTTCATTGAAATCTGTTCAACCTTTTCTTATTATTTTTAGTATTATAAGAGGTAGTATTAATGAGAGGTAGCAAGAAACTGTAATTGTTATTAAAAAGTCTTTCATCATAAGTGCCTTCCAAGAATTGTTGACACTGGAAAAAAATCTTGATTTTGGCATCACATACACAAATGCAAACAAATGCACTAAGTATGCCTTGCTTAAACTGTACACTGTATAATGTTGCATGGGGCACAGCAAATTGGTTTGCCTACAGCTTGAGGCTAAAGCCATATGCCCAGTCTCTTTCATGGTGTCAATGTCATCCCGTCCTGAAGAGAGAATCATACTGAAACCAAGGCTCTGCAAGTACATGCCTGTTCATTTATGTACATTTGTGCTTGTTTTTAACATTTTTAGATGATTTTCCCTTTGTCTAGGTAAATTGCTTACCTATGATTATATCAAAGAAACCAACAACATTGGAGCCTGCGTGTATCAATGTTTAGCTGTTATTTCTGAATCCCTTTTAAATAAATAATTTTAAATAAATAAATACAATTTGACCTGTTCAACACTTTTTCCATTTCCTCTGAAGTTAATTAACCACAAACTAGGAATTCACTCTGTTCACACTGTCTGTATATTGCTCTTGGGTTGTTAATAACAAGTAGCACGCTCCTTTGTTCTGCTAAACTGTAGCCAAAATTTTTATCTGATTTGCTTTTAACATGAGTGTGTTCTTTATGCCTTTCCAAAAGCAGTTACATCACTACAGAAACACTGCTTGTTACTTTACCCATTTTGATGCAGGTGTGAAAATGTTCATGATGCTCTAATTTCTGACGAATTTTCTGGGACATTTGCTTTAGCCATTACAGACTGCCAATGTTAAGCCCTTATAATTGACATTTTTACTGTGGCCAGAGTACAACAAAACAACAGCATTTATTATCTTAATTCATCATTTTATTTTTCACCAGGCATTTATATCTTGTCTTGAATCATCTTGGGGCCATTTATAACCCTTTATGCATGGTTCATGTAGAACAGTCGATAGAAAGCACTAGAGGGGTTATCTGCCAAACCTAAATTGTTAAATAAAGAAAGGGCATGGAGGTAGGGATTAGGGTAACAAACAAGAATGAAAAAGAGATTTTAAGAATGCGGTTTCTTCTCTTGGTGAACAGGATTGTGTGATGCGGAGTGGAGATGGGAAGCACGTGATGAAATGTATTCTGATAACTGAACAGCAGATGTCTCGCACTGAGCCCCTTTGTTGCCAGAACAGCAGGAACCTGCACTTCTGTGGTTTCACTTCACGCTGCATTCATTTGCCTGCCAGCTGCCAATTTGGGAGGCTGCAGTCAAATCCCCCCTTTTTCAGAATCCCTCCCAGCTCTGTTGGCATGTCTTGGAAAAAAAAAATACAAAATCGGTGTGATTTACGTGCAATGCAAGCGCAGCTTTTAGGACTCAACAGCCTCAACCTGCATCATGCAAACAGCCATCCTTCCCCATCCTTCCAGCATCAAGAAAGCTTTTAAACTGCAATGGCATGAGTAACCAAGTCAACTGAGTGCCAGTTTAAAAGTATCATTGCACAGTTAGTAGTAAAAATGATGATCACAGGATGTATTCAGTCTGAGTGAAAAAACAAACCAAGTTTGATATTCAAAAGTAATGTGATGATCTCATAATCCTAGCTCAGCTTAAGAAGATTTTCTTTCATGTTAAATAGAAAATATGTTGACTTATATTTTGGGGTATTTTCTACCTGATTAGCAGTTAAGTGCAGACAGAGATATATGCCAGGGCATGAAACACAGAAACAATACTTAAAACCGTTCTCCACAAGCTCTGCTTATGTACAAAATACTATGACAACTAAAGCCATATACATGTATTACCACAACTGAAAATCGCAAACAAGAGCTCTGGGAATATGTTGAGTGAGTAGCCAAAGGTAGATTAAGGGCTATATGACCTGATGCAAGTTCTGTAATCATAAAGTCATAACACAGGTGTCCACCACAGAGCAGATCTCAAATGTCTGTTGAACTGCCTCCTGCCTTACAAGAGGGCTATGACATTCTGAATGTGACAGCAATGTGGCAACACAAATTTAGATGGTTGTCTACCATGTCTTTTAGCCATTTGATTCCATTTGTCATGCTTTCTTAAATTATTACCAAATCTTACATTATACACACCTCCTCAGTTACTACTGCACCAATGCCTACAGTACCTTCTTCTGTGCAGGGAATTATTATTTGTCACTAGCTGTTGGTAGTCCTTCACAGCTTGTGAAAGCTTACACTAAACAGGAGAGGTGAAAATGTCAACCCTGATATAAATGAAATTGCAACTCATCGCAGCTTGCAGGGGCAATTACCACTGCACCTGACATACTACACAATCTAAAGTGTTACACTGATGTGTAATTGTATTGTGCAAGCACCAAGTTTCAACAATAATGACAGCAAACACATAATAGTTATTCAAAGGGCAAAGCCATGGCCTGTGTCTTAGTTTAAGGCCTTGACTCAATCCGTAATGAATAGATTTGTTGCTCCAAATGATGCATTAACACTTATAGTATCTCACATATTATGAGATCAGCAGTTTTTCACTCTCTAATATGTAATAATTAGAAGAAAGGGAAAAGTACATTGATTTTACCCTGAATATGGTCTTAACAGTAATATCAGTTGCTATCTGCATTATCTAAACATTTAGCACTTCAATTCCAATAGAATTATTTTCTGACCAACATTCGGCAAGATTTTTTTGTCCTTCCCTACACAATGACGAGTTTACTTACTCGTCACTCCATGGAAAAATAATAGCAACTGGTACAGCAATTTCAGCAGATGATCACAGTAACTTGTCTGAACAAACAAATCCCATTTGGTCACTTGAAATATGTGCTTTGATTGGTAAAGTGTTCCAGTAATTATTTGAAAACCAACATGGAATTCAGAATCTATACCCACAATGTAAACATAGCCTTAGACAGTCAGCTTGAAGTGACTTTCTTCAGATTTTTTTTCTCATATCTGATTTGTATCCGGTCTTTACCTTAATACCTAAACAGTCTAATTTTACAAAACTGATTTGGACCACATTTGCATTTGATGCAGATGTGATCCCTCCTCTTTTCTCTTTTCCTCTGATCTTTCTGAAAATTTTCCTGTACTTTTGATCTCACTTATGAAATTGAAAGTTCTTATCTTGCTTTCACCTACCCCAAGCAGTCTTACATTTAAAAACTGACATCTACATATATTCAGTGCACCCAGCACCGAAATTTAATAATCATTCACATTGTCTGGTCATGGATCCGTATCTTGACCCAAATTTTTTTGTTGCGATCAACCTGAGAACACCTGAGCTGATAATTTGTGGTGATATTCAGTAATAGTCATGAAAAGCTGTTTGTGCATTTTAACATAATGCCTTCAGCCACACACAAAAAAAACATAAATACATGATTTTACATAACTACATGAAAATACAGTAGTGCAATGTAGTAAGTATATTCTTAACAATGCATTGTTTGTTCATTATCATCTTTCAGAAAACACGTTCAAAGCTCTGCGTCAGGTTGTGAGGTAGGAGGCACGGTTATGTTGTTTTGTGCCACGCGCTTTGCTTGATGTGTGTCTGTCTGTCCATTATTATCTTACCTGTTGTCTGGGAGCTTGTTGAAACACAGTTACTACACATTTAAGAAATACAAATGTAGATGCCACAGGTCAGACTGCACATCAGTACATTCTAAGAACAATTTTTTCTTTTTTTGACTTTTTCAATAACTTGTTGTTTTTTTTTTCTTTTCAGCTTACAGGGTCACTTAAAGTGTATATTTTCCATGCATGACTGAATTTCCCATGTCTCACCTGCTCTACTCTTTTGTCTATGATAAAGTATTGACTCACATCACAGACAGTAATACCTCCACATGTTAACTTTTTATGTCAAAGAAAGTAAAGCATATTTTTACATTCAGCTTTGGTAATTGAGCACATCTGACATGTCTCACAATGATCAAAGTCTTTTTATTTGTAGTATAGCAGAATACAATTAACCAGTTCATCGACTGTGGATGGTAAAACATTCCCAGTTTCGTGGAATGTAACTTTAGCAGTTGAAACGAATGAGCTGAAATACTGCAGAATTAGTAATCACACAGAATACATGAGCAGACTGGTCAAACAACATTTCACTACCACTGCAATTTCTTTTGAATGTTAAGTTCTTCTCTTTGAATATTTATCCTTTTACAAGTTGTTTGGAAAACATACTGCGATACTAACTAGACATGCAAAGGAAAAAGCAGAAAGAAACTTTGAAAGTTGTTGACTAACATCTTTTTAGGGACTTCTATATACATTCACTGAACATTCTCCAACTTTGTTATTCCTTAAGTAAATTTAGCAGTCACACTGTAATTCTAGTGTCTATTTTCAACCTTTCTGTCTGATATTATTGGCAATGCTGGCAAATCCAACCTCTCTTGGATCATGTTCTTATAATATTTCATCCAAGATCAAATAGGCATCAACCTGATTGGGATTTTTTTCAAGTCTTTGGTTTACAGGGCTCATAAACCCATTAATGGGGTTTTGTATTGAATCAAGATGGGGGTTTACAGGAGATAATACATGCAGTGATGGGCAGCATTGACGCCTCTAAACGGTTTTTACTTGTTACTGAACAAAGTAACATCGTATTCTTCTCTGAATGTCATTTTACCAAGTAAGTGAAAACGAGAATAGCCGATTTCACGAGTTTGGAACGATAAAAAGTTTTGATTAACTCAAAGGATGTTCTATTTCATTTTGATTCGGAAGAGGAAGTGCAAAGAAGGGGGATTAATCTTAAGGCAGTCTTTTACAGTCCTGCAGCAGAGTTAGAGCGCGGCGTTATGAATAATGGTGTGTCCATCAGACACAGGCTCACTCCCCTATTGGGATTTTGTGGGGGATAATACAAAGCGGGTGACAATTGATGATCCTTAATGTACAGTTTTAGTCCTGCAAGATCTGGTATTGTGAGGAAGATGGTATTAGCGCTATCCTGCGTTGCTTTCTCAAGATGTGACACTAAGCTTTCCATATTATTTCAGCAAGAACTGCTTTAAAGTTTATTAATATGCACACGATGACTTTGAAGATGCAATGGCTCATTTAAACTTACAAATCAAATGGCCAAAGGAAAATGTCAAACCATGCATGCTCATATTTGGCTTCAGGTATTGCATCTATATGTAAGATGCCTGAGAATTAGTGCAGAGGTGATTTTGTTTGTACTGTATGTTTAATAAGACTGCAAATGCACTCAAGCAAATGTATCATCTGTTTTTGTAACTGTGTGTTGCTGATATCATTTTGATTGCATATTTCATTCTGAGCACTGTCTTTTTGAATAACTAAGTTGTCTATGTTAAGGTAATCATGTGACACAAGCCTCCCCACATCTGTGGCAGGGCTCAGGATTCAGAATAGGACGACATCCATCAGTGATTCAATTTAATATTTAATTTAGACTTTTATGAGCCTTAAAGGAGGGGGCGATGTCATTTCTCCCTCTCCGTGCCTACCAAAGGGACAGAATATAAATTTCTCCCAAGCATGTTACAGGATCCAACTAAGGCTTACAGAGGTAAATTATCTGACCCGGTGAACACTAGGGTGGATGCTTAGATGCCTTATTTTTTCTTAGATTTCCTACATATTCATTGGCTGCGTCAATTTCCCCCAGCTATTTGGTGTACCATTCTTTTAAATAAGAACACAATAAAACTTATTTGAAATTCAGTCTTATAGCGCATAACTGATAATCCTTCTCAAATTCAAGATCATTCCATTGCACTGTCACATTTTAATACAGGAAAAGCAAGCCACATTCACACCGCCAGTATTTTCCCAGAAATCCTCTGGGTCATACCAGCAGTCACGCAAGGTCCACAATTCCAGACATTTTGATTGTTAAAATGGTGTACATGGCAAATAATGGGTTCTGGGTTAATAAGATCAGCATCTGTGACACTAATGATGCTTTCCCCTCACCTAAAAGTAAAGCTACAATAGTTAGTCCTCTCTTTGCATCAGTAAATGTACCCAGGCCCACATTAGTAATAGCTTGCTGTGAAACGGAAGAAAACTGTGATTTCATTGTTTTAGATATTATGCCCAATTAAGACATTTGTAAAAATTTCCTGTTTCAACATTGTGTATTAAAACGACATTTTTGCTTGCATGTGCCATAAGTTCAAAGTATATAGTTACATGTGTCTTGCATTTCATTTTTTTTTCAAACTGTGGATCGCATCAATTAATTTAGCATTAATCAACAGGTTCATCATTATTATTCATACATGTTTTTTATTTTCATGAGTTATTACTAGTGAAAGATGGGAAATATTCAGGGAGGGTAATTTTCAAGGAGCAGCACATAGTTTTATAAACTAATACTCTCCTAATGGTCCTTTTTAATGTAATTTATAGGTTCATTCATTACCCTTTTTGTATTAGTAATTATTTCTAAAATACCAAAGAGCCATCTTTTCTTTCCTGGTCTTTCTTGGGCCTTGATTTATGGCCTGGCGCTGGCCCGACACTGTCTTCTTGAGGTGTGACATTTCAAAATATTTATAGCTCTCACATTAATGCTTCCCATCTGAAGGTGACCGAATGCTCTTCCACACCGCAGTAATTAATGGAATCTTCACTCGTTGGGCTTGTATTATTTATCCACATCATGGTATCGAAACAGTCCGAAAAAGAGAGTGGTATTATCTTGCCAAATGGATCATAAACAGCTATTTTCCACCCCAAGATGCATTGCAATGGCATTTGGAGGAGGGCAGCAGTAGACTGTTCCACGTGAAGGCACCAGATCTTTAATATTTTATTGATCAGATCTAAACCTTCTGCCCAAAGTGGCAATTAAATTTCAATTAAACTGACTGAAAGCATCATATTAAATTTCTGCACTTTACGAGCTCACAGATAATGCTGCGGGACAAATCTTGAATATAATCACACTCTTTTTAAATTATATTATCCTGTTCATTCACAATAAAAGTGACACTTTTAGGTATACTTTCAATATTTCTTAAGTATAACCCTCTAATGAACAAATTTTATAGCCTTTAAATCAATTATTATTGGGTGTTTTAATAAAGTGAATTGGGTGCTTTGTTTAACTCACTGCACTAGAAATTATATGAATGTGTGCTTCCATGTCAAACCTTCAAAAAAACACCCAATTATGAACTGTTGTGGACATGTCAAAACCCCATGGTGTGCCCAACCACGTCCAGCTGTATAAGGCATATGGTACTGAGGGTTTATGGGAGCTGCCAATGCCTTCCCCATCATGAGCAGGGATGCCAGAGGTGCCTCACTGTGTCAGGCGAGTGAAGACGTGTTTCGGTGGGGAATGAACTGTTGAAGATTGCTTCATTTCTGTAATTATGCTAAACTGTGTTTTATGGTAAGTGGTAACCATTATCGAGCACCTCACAGATTTTCAGGTTTCCATCTCTTCACAAGAAATGTTGAAATACGGTATTTATGTATTTGTTTATTTATTTATTTTCATTCCAAATTTACATACATGTTTTTATACTTTATACTTTTATACATTATTCAAACTATAGGGTAAGCAATATTTTTACATAACACAAGGCTATTATTGTCCTGCATGTTCTGTTATATTTCACTGTAGGTTAAGTATACAAAGTTTCATAAAGCATGAATTTGACATAATTATTGTTGGCAATTCAGGGGCACTCAGGGAAATCTGTAGTTTCATGGTGCCAGGTGACTGGAGCAGAGTGTTAGTCTCCTGCCACTTGTGCTTTTTATGCAAATCTACCCATACATTTTACCATTAAAGTGTCATAGTTTAATTGAGATCTAAACATGAAAATGACACATGAATTACTTCGTCCTTGTCTCCATTCACAAATACATATAGTATATTTATATGTACAATGAGTTAACAATGACAACTTTCATGAAGAAGAAGAATTCTTATTGTTTCAACCACACAACACCAAACCTATTGGCAAATGAACAATCATAGCTGAACTTTGCTATGGTAATATAACATTGCTATGCAAGTAAAGACCTCTGACAATGTTATCAATGTTAACATGGGAGATATCATAAGAGAATGTATGTAAAATATTCTGTACGTGCATATAAACACACATACATATTGTATCAAATAGCTGGTAGTGTTGCTTCATAACAGAAGTGGTTTCATAACAGAAGAAGTTCTGCGTGTTTATCATACCTAATGAAGGTAACAATCCAAAACATTCAACAAGCCATATTTGTGTTTAATTCAGCACCTCCACCATTTATAGTTTATCAGGGCTACTGTTTTGAGATATGGGTCCCCACTATGCAGATAATGAATTGGTGTAATTCCTTTGGGCAGATTTTTACTGACACTTGCTGTGTATGCACACTTCTCGTTTGTTTCTCCACACGCTTGGCACAGTGAATCCAGTTTTCATTTTCTGAAGAGGAGTAAGAAGTTATTAGAGCTGTTCAGCTTTTCCGTATCTGTTTGCCCTGTGTGATTACTCTTTCAGACCGTCTCCACAGCTCCTGCCTCAGCAATATTCATTCAGGTGATATGAGAATCTTGTTCGGCTCGGTCCCAGATGACAGCCGGGAGGTGAGGGGAAAAAGACAGGAAAGTGTAATGTGAAATTTTCATTAATCCTAAATGTAGTAAAACAATAGAGTAACGTCAGACATGCAGGGGAAATAATAAAACAGAGGTCCATATCAGGGAGGACCAAATTTCAAGTCAAGAAGATTTGTAGGAGGAACGGCTCATAAGCTAATACACAGCCTCAGTGGGGCTTTATTGTGGCAGGCTGAGACATACAGAGTGAGAGGACATAATGGAGGAAATGGCAGTATAATTCAAACCTTTACTTAATTGTACAATTCATAACTCTTTAAATGTGTCTGAATGGAAGAAGGTTGGCATGTGATGTTGGCATATATCCACCACTTCCCGAGGGAATATGTGAATGGTTAGAGAAGAGCGCAGGCTCTTTTTTTGAAGGCGTTCTAATGGTTAAGAGTGACTGAAATGAGATGCGTGGCTCGTCTCTCTCCCCTCGTCACGTACCTTTCCATCGCCGTCTCCTCTCCCTTTAATTTTGTTTGAGTATATGGCTCACTCACCTCAGGTTTTATTGACTCAATCTCAGGAAGCACTGTCGCTCTTATAATATGGTCACTGCAGAATCACATCAGGCAAATTCCTGATTCTGTACTCAGTAATTTAAAGCCTTTATGGAATTGCAATTTCAGGGCTCACTGCTTGTTTTTCTAAAATGTACTCCAGGAATTAGTTACTCCAGCCACAAATCAGTTGAATTTATGCACAGTTGTAATACAGTTTATGGCCTCATGGTACATTGCTTCAAAAACAGCAGATGTGAAATTATGATAAATATAATGAGGGTTTTTTTTGCCTGATCTAGTGAAGTAGAGAGAGATCTGGAGTGTGTTTACTTACCCTATACAATACATTTAATGTCTTAGTCAGGGCCACTGACAAAAACTGATTAATGTCCTCATCTCTTTTATTAAAGATAAGAGTAGCACTGCAGTCAGGAGATAGAAAGCACACCATAAATCTTGGTAAAATGAGCAGTCAAATAATCACTCATCAGAAATGAAATCTACATACATTAACAGTGACAGTCGGTCTAGCATGCACATAAACATGAGCCTTGGCGCTGCTGCCGGATCTTAACGCTGAAGGGGGAAGTCGTGGGGCCCACCGGTGCTCAGATTCCCGTAACCTGGATGCCAGCGACGAGCGGCGGGGTTGTTCAGACACGCATCCAGGGGAACCAGATGCCCCCATCATTACACAGAGAGCAATGAGCAGCCAACAATTAAGTGATGGCGCAGAAGGACATAACGCTGATCTATTCTCAATTAATCAACGCATACATTAGACAGTGATGGGTGACCTATGCATTTTTGACAAAATGATTTTTCATCGTGTTGGGACGATTTCTTAGCCTAATATGCCTCCGAGGCACTCCGACAGAACCCATCATTTATGCTGTCTCTCCCAGTGACAGGAACCAACCTGTCTTCCAGAGAAAATGAACATTATCTGTGCTCCCGAGACGTTTAGCGAGGGGCTAAGCTTTTGAGTGACGATAATAGACAGACAGAAATATAAGACTATGATAATGTCCCCTTTCTTGCACGATCACCATTTTTTGCCTGGTCCCCTACCCCTCCTGCCTCAAAAGAGGGGAGTCCTCATGATGAGCAGCATATGTCGAGATAAAACATGCATGCAAAATTAAAAATAAACACATAGTTTGATTGCTCTTTGTTTTGCAGCTAAGGGAAGACAATTACGTCTTCATAATGAAGTGAAGCATTTTTAAATAGATTTTTTTTCCTCAGTGCACAGCATATGGCTGTGACAGACGTTAGTCATTTTTGCTGCGGAAATTGCAAGCAAACGAACCAGTATTCCTTATAAAAATCACATTCAATTAGAATCTGTGTCAAACTAGGGAGACATGCTTTTCAACCACAAAGTTGCACCCACAAATCTGACTCTTCCCATCTCTGTGGTGGTTTCAGTAATGGATACTGTTGTTATTTCCCTCACCACCTGCTTTTAGATTTATGTGATCACATGATATCCATTGCAAGTGCTTTTTAACATCTTGGATTGTTTATTTGCTGTTTACAGTATGTGAATGGAACACAGCGAAAATATTTATGTGAATGACTCTCTGTACTCTCTCTTTTTCTCTCATATATATAAACATCCCCCACCACACACACACACACACAGTGAATGATTCCTTACATGGCTGCCCTGTCCAGTCTCCTCCCTCTTCTCCCCTCTCCCTCTCTCAGTCCATATGTGTTCTAGGTTATCTGAGTCCCTCACCCATGCGGTCTGTCATTAGCATCTTCATTAAAAGCAGGCAGCTAGATCACTTGTCTGGAACAGGTATTGCTTTGCTTTCCTTTAATGAAGGCACAATATGCTACCTGTTATTTTAGGATCATTTCCACTAAGCCCCTGTAATGAAATGAGCTTTGCTGAACCTCATTTGCTTTTAATAAACTCTTATATTCAGCATTTCCAGGGTTGAAAGGCACTCTGGATCGACTGGGCTGGATGTTTTGGAAATGGAAAGGATTTAAGAGAGCAGAATAAGTGATCTTCCGTGCAACCTGAATATGTTATATATATTATATAATAGTTTTAAAGGGCAGTAAGCAAACAAATCAAAAAATGTAGAATTTAATCAATTACAAATGTCTTACATATGTCACTTGTGCAGCTAAATAGTTTTTGCCTGATCTTGAACCACGAAAATAATTATTCAGGGGGTGAGTGTAAGCTTGAGTAAATACATTAATACTGCAGGCACGGCAGTCATAAACACTCTGCTGCTGGGTACCTGCTACACGCCTTTCCTTTTTGAGTGAAGAATAGCTCATGCCATGCACATGGGACCATGGCCAGAGAAGCCTCTCAACACCATGGTTATTGTGCTGGATATTAAAATGCAAATCTTAATGATTAAGGAATATGTTAATGTGTGTTATTAAGACATTAATAAATTACCTTTTCCAACACACAATCACTCACCATTAACAAGACAATCCTGATATACACAATGGCAGGGAAACAGGTGCAGCTGAGAGACAGGAGCAGACAGAAGGACTGAGTGGTGAGGCTCCTTCTGGGTGTCCACCCAATGGCATGCTCTAACCAGCGTTCACTTCAACCACAATATCAATGCTTATGTGTAAAGCATGAACAAAATGTGTTTAGGGTTTCAAGCTACTGTTTATTTCACCAATTTCAGATGCAGTCCTAAATGAAGCAATTAAATATATCATCATCCTGGGGGAGAATCAAGCTCCTTCAGAAACCAGCATCTTCAAGGAGGTTACGTCACATGGCTGCCGTAACTAAGCACAGCACCTCGAGGAAAGCCACACTGTCAGCGCACATTAATCATTCGCAACGTCGGAAACAGACTCCTTTCATAAGCAATTTCACTCATTAGAAGGATGGTGCATATTCAAATTATGCGACAAGAAGGCTTCATGTTCACAGAGAAATAAAGTTAAATTTAGAAAAACAAGGTGTGGGACGAGAGATCTTAACCCTCGCCTGGCTTTTGTGAAAGGTAAGTTTGCTGCCATAATGAGTGCATTCAAAACCTCAAGTCTCATGCAGATAAAAACCTTGCATTGCTATGACTACTGAACTGAAGAGCAGGGCTATTTTCTCCCCAAAAATATGAAAACCCATTCAGAATATAAACCATTATAATATCACTTTTATTTGATTTTTCATGGTTTGCATTGGGTTTCAATTAGGCATCCTTTCATACAATTAAATCCAAGACTTTTCTAAATCTAATCTATCAATAAAACCACGACCCATACAAACTGCTAGATGATGTTGAATTTAATGTACGCTGTTTTTCAATAGCAAGAAACGGCATGAAGGGACATACGACTCAAGACAGTTAAACATTAACATATCATAGACTTATTTGACAAATCAAGCACCAGTACACTTTTGAATCGGTGGAGAGCCAGCCAAGCATTTCTTTATTTCTTTATGAGACTCATTATTCCTCCACAAAAGCCTATGTTCAGAGCAACAAATGTGCTGCAGCTCGTTTCTGAAGACCTTTTCCCACATTCACAGCACAGCTATCAGGCCGATATAGTAATGCATTCTGAATTATGCTCTTTTAATTAATTAACTGGACTTTGTGACATTGCTTTTCAGGAGATACTCTAGTTCAGGTTCCTTCCTTTTTTCTTCATTTGTGCAGATAATTTTTGAGAGAAATAAACAGGTTTGACACTTCTTCATTCCTGTTTTTTGCAGAAGCCCAGGAGTCAATGTGTTCTCTGTATTTTTAACTGACATTATGCTCCCTGCTAGTTTATGATAATTAGTTTAGACCACCTTATCACTTCTACATGTCCAAATGTAATAGCAAAACCCCAATACAATTAAAAGACTGATGGCTATTGTTGTAGTGATTCATAGTTGTATTCTTGTTTTATTTTTAAAATTAAAATACCATCTCTAATCTCAATCTTTTCCGTGCTGATATATACATAATTGATCACTATATTCTTATCTTTATACATATATGCCTTACTGTCATCGTATGTTTATTAATGTATATACACATGATTTTTTTGTGATTCATTTTATGATGTTTAAACATGACAGCATCTGGATTTAAAATCATTTCAGGATACTTGGCTGCAAAATTTATTAGACTTCCATTTATAATATTATTTATTACTTTTTTCATAATATTGACAATTATATAAAAAGTTATTAAATCAATATTGAACAACAGTCAGATCGTTTGCAACCAGATAATACTATCACAGTTTATACCTTGTTTTTTTATCATGTCTTATAGTCACTGGCAGGTGTTGGACATTACAAACCAAAGAACTTGGTGGATCCTGAAATGTAGCCAGCAATCACATGACTTAATAAAGGGTGAGCAGCAGAGCCCAGGACACTGCAGCAATGCCATGCAGCATGAGGAAGCAGGGAAGGTCATGCTGGTCAGCTGTGGAATCTGTCTGAACAGGGGGGTCAATGTCATCCAGGCCCCGTTGGAGCACATTTGGTAAGGTTCAACACCTGCACTCACTGCTGTGACTCTGCCCACCCCCTCCCCCTCCTCCCCAGGGCATCTCTGTCTTCTGGAAAAGGTGCTTTGCTAACAGTAGGCTCCATTTTAACTGAGTTCTGCAAGGGATATGTGGCCTGTTGTGTGTTTGAAGAAGCACACAGACATTTGACTTTGCTCCCCACATGCATTCTGCATGTATGCATTGCCAACATGTGTCAGTCCTCAAACTCTTTACAGTGGATTTATGGATAGGCAGACAATGCAGAATAAACAGAGTGTCAAATTCCAGACTTTGACCAATCTTCTTGTTTTATTAAGTAACACTATTCAAATAATATGGGATTACCTCATATACCACTTATGAGGTTTCGTACCAATCACATGGCAGTTGAAAATATAGGTTGCAGGTGTGTGCTACATCAGTGGTTTTATGTCTCTCGGTTGATGCCACTTCAGCTACTAAAGAGGGAGTACAGGATTTTAAATGTGCTCTTCGATCTCTTCCATTTTCTGCTTCCTCCTCAGGTTCTACCTATCCATCGGTCTAGAAGCAATTTTACAGTTCAATCAGGGATTCTAATAAACTGACCTGTGCTTTAATGACTAATTCATTGTCTCCTTTATTACCTTCATGGGCATAAACTGAATTAATGACTTGAGCAAGGTTAAAAACAGTACTACCGTGCTTTTCCTTTATCTGTTATCAATCATTCACTGGTTTCTTAAAAAAGAACACTGCGGAGATTAAATGAAAATTACTGATCTGCTTCAAGGATGATGGAATCGGTACAGAGAGCAAATGGTGTAATATAGCCAATTATTGTTCTATTAAAATGAACTCACAGAAAACTGAACACTAATGACTGTTTGGTGCCTCCAAATTAAACTTCTTAAATCAGAATTCCAGGGGAACATTACTTTTCTGTTTTTAATCTTTTATTGGGTGTACAGTGTCTGAAGTTAGTGCTGGCTTACCCCAAAAATATATGGCTAAATCTATGAAAATAAATGTGCTTGCATGTTTCCAATAATGGCAGAATATTTAAGCAGTATCTCATTTTTAAAAATCTGTTCATTGGTCATTTTTAGGTTTGATATAATTGATATTCCTATACCCCATTTTGAATCAGTGGTGCAACTGGCCAATAAGGCACCAACCTTCTCTATTCTTTTCATAATATATTTAATCAATTTCAGTTTTCAAACAGTGTTCCCTGTTTCAAGTTTAATTGCATATTTGGCTGATTTAGAACAAACTTCTTATTCATAAATTCTCCAAACCGTAAACAGAAGTAGGAAAGAAAAAATACAGAAATTTAATATTTAATTTTACTTTTTTTATCTTGGTATTTGACAGCCACTATGAGTTCCTTATTTTTTGCTGTTGCTGCTGTTTCTGGCTTTTATTCATAAATTCTGAGAAGCAGAGAGGGAGAGAGAACTAGATAGATAGAGAGAGAGAGAGAGAGAGAGAGAGAGAGAGAAGAGAGAGAGAGAGAGAGAGAGAGAGAGAGAGAGAGAGAGAGAGAGAGACAGAGAGAGAGAGAGAGAGAGAGCGAGAGAGCCCTAGCTGCCTGTTCTTTGTTTACTATTCCTTATTCCCTCCATATATATACGTTTCTGCATCTCTTGCCTTCCTTTCTTGGCCCAAGTCATTTCTGACAATGTTAATGATTTACTGTACAGCACTGTGTGCTGGATGATTTGTGACATGTGGGATGGCTGAATAGGGAGGACTAGGCAGGTTTCTGGGGGAGTGTTTGGGATGCAGAGACGCCTTGAAGATAGCAATTTATTATATTTAAGACAAGTATGACACCCTACTTCAAGGAAGCAGCACCCATACATATCGAGGGGGGATTTTTTGTGGTCGAAGTGGGGAGGGGAAGGTAAGTACAAAGGAATGCCTCAGTGTTTTTGGAGATGACATAAAGATAGGAGGCGAGGAAATGGAGGCGGGAGGCTGGAAAATAATGGGTAATGGAAGAATTTAGCCTGGGGCTATATGCCTGCTTTGCCTACTTCTGTATAACTAGTATATTTATAATTCAAATACATACCTTTAATTATTAACTACCAGTGAATATTAAAGAAGAATACGGGATATTATGTACAGATAGTCAGGCCAAATGCATTAAATTTCATATTTTGACATTTGCAGCAAGAAACAAAGAAAATAACCGAGTAGCAAAAGTTGCTAGCTATTTTTTGAGTCAATTTCTTCTCCCAAATGTGAGTATGTGACAACAGCAGGAAGAAGAGGCAAACCCGCAGTTCGCATCATTTTTTATTTGGTAATGGTGTCAAGTGATAGTATAAAAATCTATATCCAAAAGGTTGTACTCAGAATATTGGTAAATTCTTATTGTAATATGATATTACTAGTATATAATAGTGCTATTGCAATAAAATCATGCATTTAATACTTAATTGCATGGAATATAGCTAAAATAATTCATATTTGTTGTTCAAAATAAATATTACATGTGGTTTACTTTTGGTATTGTTACCTCTTGTAGCATTGTTCATTGAGCTGGTCGCGTAAGAGGCAATATTAAAGAAAATATCATCGGCCATCACTGCATTCCCATACCTCTGTTCAGTCTCCTTAAGTATTCGAAGGGCTTTTGGCGTTCATGCCACTTCCATTTACAATAATACAGTTTTCCATTTTATTACAAGCATAAGACATCAGTTTACAGACTCCATTATCCAACTACCTATAGTTGTATCATATGTCATTTGGTTAGCTGCACTACCGTTCCCATCAGGATATGAAGAATATGTTTTACTTAAACATGTACACATGACACGTAATGATCAACATATGGTATGCTTATCCGTTTGACAGAGAGCTGCAGAAAGGACACTGAATAGCAAGATTTACATTGACTACAGCAGCAACTATTCTAACTCACTGAATGAACTTGCAGTGGATAGATCTCAAGGAGATGTAATAAAAGCATTGAGCATTAGTAAGTGGTTGATATAACAATGACCACACAATATGTACAATAATAAAATAATAATCTGTTAATAGCAAATCAAGAATATATTTTTCAACATTTATTTTAAGTGTAGTAACTGTAATGGTTTAACTTCAATAGGATTTACTTAGGGCAGACACCATTTACAGAATGCACAGACTCATATTTAATACCTGCAAAACCAGGTGCATTAAATAAGGGCGCCATTTACAGTGAAAATCAATGGATTATTAAGTCATTTAGGTTTACTGGTAAATAAGTTGCCTTTTTGCTTCAGAATGGATGCATGGAATCTAGCAGCTCCATCCACAGTGTACAGGTTTTTTAGACCTATCAGCCATTCCGGTCTCAGAATAAACTCAATGCATGACATGTCATTTCATGGAGAAATGGAGCATAAATATAAGTTAGCTGTTTTTTTTTTATTGTTGCTCTGCTATTAAGATAATGAAATCTCTATAGTTAAAGTATCTGATTTTGGTGTACAGTTTGCACTACTGTACCTTGTATATGGTATGTTGTGATAGTTCAATAATAATAATCAGAAGGGAACTGAGTTTCAGACTCAACAGCATTCAGCATGAATGGTTTTCAAATCAATTTCCTTCCTCCTAGTCTTTTTAAACCTTGTCGCTCAGTATGAGTTTGTTTAAACTGATTTCGATGAGCTAAAAGTTAATCTTACACGGTTTGATCATCAGCAGACTTTTCTGCTGTTAGGAGACAGTGCCATATTATGCAAAATAGCCAGGAACCTGAATATATTGGGTTCCCAGTGTTGCCTCTGGTCCTGTTGAAAATCAGCCTGAAGACAGTATATTAGTATGACATCTATACTGGAAAGTAAGAAACAGCCACCATCACTGAACTGAATAAAGAGCGGACTAGATACAATTCTTCCAAACCAGAAAAGGCTGAAATAGACAGTCAACATTTTAGCAACCCTTTTACTGTCAGATTATTATAAAGGTAAATTACATATATTATAGTTAAATATGTGAAGCTAGCACCTGAAACTATATTTATTATATAAAATTTGTTGCAAATATGTGTTTTTCCATAGCACAGAGTGATCATACTGACAACTTCTATCAAATAGAGAAAAAAAGAGAAATCCATTTTGGGAAAAAGGCAACCATTGTAGATACAATCTACATGTTCTCTATCAGATCAGGGTATGTAGTTTCATACCCTCCTACTCACATGACCTCATAAAGGTGAGAGGACACAGATGGGTTTTACAATCAAACAATTATCAATCTGTGTTTGAGTAGTATGCCTGGAAATCTGAGTAACCCAAATATTGATGGTTTCCCCAATTACTAAATAAATAATATCTAGAGAATATTGCTGACAAGGAACATAATCATCACCATGATCACAATTCTTTTAATCTCATTAAGATAGGAGGTACAATCTCACATTATTTTTTTGGCTTCATTATAACACACAACCTGTGTTTTATTAATAAGCACATCTGATTGGTATATATCAAATTAAGAAAACATGTTTATTATTTACAGACCCTCATGCAATGTCAGATGTTCATAATCACATACAACATAATCATGAAGTAAAAGTTTTCATGGGAAGGCCATTAAGGGGTCAAAACATCCAAGACACGGTGAAGGGAATTTGAGCACAGTGTCAACAGTGATGCCTATGTCAACCAGAGCCTATCAAGAGAGAAGACTGATGCAGTCAGAATGACAATTTTTAACAAGAATACTAATCCACATGCCTGTTTTATTTTTTTTTTTAATTGAACTAAAATATCAAGCAGTTTTTTTCAATGTATGCAGCACACAATCGAATATGTCTCTATATAACTCATGTTTGTTTCTGTTTTTTTCATCATATGCACATGTCAAAGTACAACACAAAATCAACACATTTACACATGCTTGTTAGAAGGGCCTGTTCTGCTTTTGTGTAAGGAACATGTCTGAATGTGCCTCTTTGATGTAGCTCATACATATTGAAGATCAGCAACAAGAGAAATCATGTGGTTATACCTAACAAAAAGAGAACTCATTGGAACCTTGCTAATCTTGCACATCCCATAGATACTGTTTGTTGTTTTTCTGTTCCTTTCTGTGGATGAGTTAATGAGGAGAAATGCACTTTTTCTCATTCTTACTAATTGATTATTAAATGTAAGAAAGAACATCAGCCCCCCTGGATACACTCAAGGGTGTGATGATAGATAGAATTGTGAAACATAATGAGGATTTTAAAACACTAAATTGGCTGGGGGAATTCTTAATTTAATTCCTCTCATATGATACAAATTTCGAAGGATCTCGGTGGCTGCAGTGATGAGAGTGATTTTTTTCTCGCTTTTTGGATTAAGCCTACATAGATTGCGTAGGATACAGCCACATTCTGATACATTTCCTCATGAAATGTGCAGCCATGTGGAAACATAATATCACACTGCTAATCATGATTCCTCTCACAAATTTAAAAGCCTCCCTGTACGAGTGCAGAGTGCACGTTTGCGGAAAGAAGTCCTTTAGTTTATCTTTGCTCTGCTACAATTGTACTTGAAATGCTCTTAATCGATAAAAAAGATGTTTTCATTTGCTTTGAATTACATCCCATCTCAATTTGAGAGAAGGGCTTTTCCCTTTCCTTTAAGTTATAACTGGTGCAATCTTACCAGCTTATCACTAGATTTCTGCTCAGTATGAAATATAATCATGGTTAAAATGGATCTAAAACATAGTGACAGATATCTATTGCTGGTTTTTTTTCCTGAAACCTGGTGAGGTGAGGACATATTACAATTACATTTGGATACATCATAAGATAAGAACAAAGTGATCATCCAAGTAGTTGATGCGCTTCCCCTTTGGTGTGAATTTTGTGATCTGTAGTTGGTGAAAAAAAGAAGAAGAAATTCTGTACAATTTAGAGGCCGATGTAGCTAGTAAAGGCAAGACTGTGATTGGCTGAACTGTTCAGAATCTGTGAAATTACAGAGTAAGGCAAAGCAACTATAAAAACATAGATATCAAAATGAAAAATATTTTTGTAGGCATCTCTTCCTTTTTGCCCTCAAAATCTTCCTTGTGATCATGATTTTTCCTGGCACATTTATTGCTACATAGAATGCATACAAACTTTTGCATTTGTGTGCATTCTATGAAGAGTGGTCAGTGCTTTGTCAGGTCACAGGTTGCATATGCTGGGAAATCAAGCTGGTACTTCCTTATCAACAGCTCCAGTAACGAGAACTTCCGGGAATAATCTCCATACCGGAAGCCTTTTATTTCTAATGAAATGAAAACCTCCCTTTGTCACATTGAAGGAAATAAAACGTCTAAAACGTTAAAAAATATCAGGGATTGTTTCTTATCTGCTCATAAGTAAAACCTTACAAAAAAACTACAGCTATGAATCCCACCAGTTATGAAATTTAGCATCTTTGTGGTAGTTGTAGTTCAACATTAGTCTTCAGATTTTACTTTTATGGTATTTTATGCCTTGTTAAAAAGTTTTGCTAAACAAGATGATTTAATAAACAGTAGTCAGTCATTTCTCAATACTTCAGTTGTATTTTCTTACATTTTTTGAAGAAACGCTTATGCTGTTGAGAATGAATAGAATGGGAATTAACATCTGTTCTAGAAGTTTTCATAGTGTATACTTTAATAGTTGGTTTTTACTGTTCTTTGGGTTCCTGTGGGATGTCAGTTGCATCGCAGTTCTACAACAATAAGGATAATGCATAATGTGGCTCATTGAGGCAGAGTTCACCTGAAATGTCACACAAAGCATTAAGAAAAAGAAAAGTGCCAGGAACAATGCTAGGTACAATGTATAATAATGTACAATGCTGAGCCATGTGCCACTAACAAATAACAGTCAAAATGAAAACTTTAGCAAATGGAAAAATGAAGAAAACATGGTGAACCTTATTTATTCTCAGCTAGTGTGATCTTCAAGCTTCAGACTCATGTTCTGACTGAGAAAAGCAGCGCTTGTCTTCATCCTCTCATCTAACTTCCCTTCATCCATTCATCAGCTGGCATCCCAACACATTCCTTTTTCCTATCTTCTGTTAGACTAAAACATACATTATGGGGATAGAACTATTCACAGTATGCTTGCTATGTTTGAAATATGCAACCATATAGAAGCATCTCATCTTGAAAGCAATTATTGTACAGATTAAGTTTCCAAAATATCATATTTTTATTTATTTATATGTAGATTTCTGAGCTTGTGCTTCTGTCCTACTTTCTATATCATGTACAAAGAGGGATTTAAGAGAAAATCAATTGAATACAATGCTACAATGAGGGGAGAACTTATGCAATATTTGCAGTTAATAAAGGTGCATTTATTATCTCAATGTCACTGCAGCACTGGTCGAAAACAGGGTAGTTTTCTAGTATTACATTACACAACTATATTTAACACTGTTATTATACTTGAAAATTTTAAGAAAAGTTTGAAGAATAAGGTGCTCATATGACTTTTTCTGGATTACACATACAACATTTGCAGTTGTTAAGAGCCACTGATTCAAGTAAAAGGAAGTGCTGTGCTAACCATCACAGTTCCTGTGGTTTAAAGATGCATCAGCCAGTCACACTGACATACAGTTTTGTATCATTACTTCTTTCTCTCTTGATTGAACATTTTCCTTTTTCATTTATTTGGAACTATGCCTCCTATAAATCACTTTTTTATTGTTCCAAATACATTGAGAAATATTTTTGCATCCCAGAAGCTCAAAGAGAGGTGTGCATACTTCCAGATAGCTGTCATATTGTACCTATAAATAAGGGAGACCACTGTTATCCGCTGTTCTAAAATGGATGCATGTTTGTGTGCACAAGAAGATATTATTGCATTTGAATTTCATTAAAATAGCCAGAAGACATTGTCTGCATGTCTTTATTTCCTGTAATGTGTTCTTCGGGCTTCTTGCAGGCAATCTGAAAGGAATGCCTGTTTTCCTTGTTCCTCTTTATGTTCATCTAATGAAATATAAGATTCATATGTAACACACTGAAGTATTAAACTTCTTTACAGTACTTAATAATTCATGGCTCAACCTATCATGTGAATGAATATTTACATGTAAAGTATCCCTTGGAGCCCTCTGTAAGCTAGAGGGAGGGGTGTGCATATGTGTTTATGGTATTAAATTCTCAAACATTCCTGCAAACCCTGTTTTGCCTCCAACCATTTAACACTCCTTCCAAAGCATTTACAAGCATTTTCTCTGCTTTAGTGATCCAAATTATTCAGATGCCATTTAGAAAAGGCAATACAAATTGTAGATATCCTTTAGATTACATGGCAAATGCACAACATGTGAATGGAAAATAATAATGATTTTAATACAAATACCAATCTCATCATTTTAGCTTGCATATATTTACATCATTAACTATGCATAACTTGAGGCAACACCACTTAAGCCATAAGTGCTCTATATTTGCATTGGATGGATACAAAACAATTAATGGGTCATTTAAATGTTTCTGTTTAAAAAGGAAAATCAATTAGAAATTAACTTCAAGGAATTTAAGTGAAAGTAAGATGAAAAGTAACTTTTTTATCACAAGGCACAGCCTAACATTAATCACATGCCTTTACTTAGAACTTAAAAACTGGAATATTCTAGTAAACACATCTGCAGAAATAAAATAGCTTTGAATTATGACAAACTATGGCGAATTGAAAGAGTACTCCTAAGTCTTAGGTTCTGCAGATTTATAATCACTAATCATCTAGAAGTTGCTTATAGATCTTAGACTTAGGCCTATATAGGCATCTTGGACTTAAAATGACTTGATATTCCCCTTTCTGCTCTTGAACATTCAGTCCACAGCAACTGGCGCTTATTGCTAACTGGCTTATTGCTAATTTAGACCTCAAATATGTGTGCCAGTCTTCAAGTATTCAAGGTTTCACATATTCTCTGTGTTTTATATATCTTAGAATATCTTTCCTTTTCTAAACTTGAGAATCATTATATGCATACATCCATGTTTCGATCCACAGTGTATGGCTCACAGTTTCGATCCACAGTGTATGGCTCACAGGTTCCATCCACAGTGTATGGCTCACAGTTTCCATCCACAGTGTATGGCTCACAGTTTCCATCCACAGTGTATGGCTCACAGTTCCCATCCACAGTGTATGGCTCACAGTTTCCATCCACAGTGTATGGCTCACAGTTTCCATCCACAGTGTATGGCTCACAGTTTCCATCCACAAGTATGGCACACAGTTCTTGACACTGTGTGCCAAGTATGACAGACAGTTCACACACTTTTTGATGATGTCAGATCTGCCTCACCCACTTTCACGTATGTGCAGGTTTTGTGCAAACTCACTTGTTTACTCTCAAGAGGTCCTCAAACCCCAAGAAATGCTTCCAAGTCTGGTAATCTAATACATAGCTAAACTTGCAGCTTCAGTTAGAACATAGACCAGTGATCTTGTGCAGTTAAATGACACTGAATTTTCATCCAAGATGAGTTGTCGGATCATTTGATGTGCAATTTTTGGAGATGGATGGACTGTGATAATTCAAAAATTTATCTTAATTATTGCCCAATATCCAGTTACAAAGGGGATCAATAACCAAAGCTGTCTGCCCCTCTTACACTAAGAATAAAAAAAGATAGTTGCTGATACATGTATTTATCTGGGTGTATGTGTGTGAGAGATAGAGAGTATAGCTGACAATGAGACAGCAGTGCTGCTGCTGTAATGTAATGTTTCATTGAGTAGCTGTACAATAGGCCATTTTGATTGGCTAAGTGACTTGTTATTTACATTTATTTCCCCCCCTCCACGGTAAAATCAAACGCTTAGTTGTCTACAACATTTTGGTACAATTTGTGTGAGGAATCAAGTGAATCAAGAATCAAATGATGCCCTTCTGACAACCATGATACATTTCTGAGAACACAAACTTTATCTTGGTTTCCCTTATCCAACAATCAGTGTAATTTAAATATATGGATTATTTTATCTATTTCTTACATGGTACACATGTCCTCAGTTTAGCTGAGCTCACCTAACAGGATAGCAACATAGTCTTGTTGTGTTTTTGTTTCCAGTAATGTGAAATGCATAGCTGGCTTGCATTACCTTATTGCACAAAACAGGGGTGTTCCACAGGTGCATGAGAAATGTCAGCAAATTCTATTCGCTCTCATAGGGTTTCATTCAACGACCCTTGCATTAGAATTTTTTTTATTAAGATGTTAGTGTATGAATAAAAGAAAAAAAAACAAAAAAAGGAAAAATGTTTACTTCCAGTTGTCTGTATTTCGCTGTTTTGAAAGTGTGAAGTACTATAATAAAAACTGAATTACCTGCTAGTAAATGAGGATAACTAACTAAGATTAGTTCACTGACTGGCTAACTTTGTTGTGCTGCACAATTAAACACATTAATGCTTTTAATAGGTTTACTGAGTGAACTTAGCCTCGATGTTTAACTGTCGTTTTCAAATGTCAGTTTACTGCCTTTTTTAAATGAGACAGTCATCTCCAGTTAGCAACAAACTGTTTCAGGCGCCTGGAAGTGCCTGCGTCTGCGTTCACAACTTTCAGCTGAAGAAAGGCCCAGTGGATCACTCAATACACCAGCACACATCCTGCATTGCGAGTCACCTTCAGCTGGCAGTGAGCGACAGCACATCGAAAGGGGACTCTTGAGTATTAGGTTCTGCTGCTTTCTAATTATTATTCATCTAGAATGTTTATAGATTGCTGTTTAGAATTTATTCATATTGGACATAAAATTATTTGATCTTCCCCTTTCTGCTCAGGCCACAGGTTCTTTCTTACTGCTGATTTAAATGTCAAACTGACAGTGAGTTTATACTGTACTGATAGTAAGAAACAGTATTAATCTCTTTAACCGGGTTCCTGCATTGCGGTGAGCAACTCAGTGAATGATTTGGCAACATAAACACACTCTGATTCTGGTGAGATGTGACCAGGCCTACACTGATGGACACTGCCAATGCCAATAGCTGTGGAGCCCATCCTGTACTATCGAAGATCACCTTTACCAGCTGGCTTTATTTATGAAATCATTTATAATATTATTTATGCAAGTTTTGTTTGATATCTTTCACATAGGATAACTATAGTCTGTTTTTTCAACATATATAATAGACAACCCATGAATTAATCTCTTAATTGGAATGCAAAGGACAACCAACAATATTGTTGACTATTTTTAGCACTAAAAGGAACATGTTGCGTTTTGAATGGCATAATGGCATAATGGCATGCCTTAATTGCCTCTGTACCTTAGTCAATATGATAGCCCACTCTTTTTTTTTTCATGACAGGGGCTGTGGGTATTCCCTACATGAAAATCGTATTTTCAGGGCTGGAGTTATAGTTATAAATACAAGTAACTTTAAATTGAATTATTGTTTGCATGGGCATCAAATAAGGTATCTTTCCCACATGAATCGGATATACTTGACTCATTGATTATATTACAAATCCAAAGTGAAATAATATTGTAATATTCTAGCTCTGGAATATTTAATAAGACATATTTACATGAACAAGTGGTGTTTCACCAGTCCACCATCCAGGCTTGTAGATTGTAAATATATAACCTCCGAATAAACCAATGAGCAGAAGTATGGTGATGCTCAGTTCAGAGTTTAAAACTGCAAGTTCCTGTCTCCCTTAAAGTGATGCTAGAGTACTTTAAGGATCTAATATGTGCTGTATCTGGTACAAAACTGCAATAAGATCAGACTTCAATGGTGCTCATTCTGAGGGCTTTAGTGTCTGATATTTATTTAAGAATTTAAGTTTCACTGTTGTCACTGCCTCTCCTCCGGTCCCAGTGGCGCTCAAATCACATTTATATCTCCTCTGTGGATAAGTGGCTGGCTGCAAAGGGAACACTCTGCTTTGATATTTCACTCCTCATTTGAATCACCAGCCTCTTTGTTTGACAATGCGCAGTAATTACCTGGGTATCTTGGCTGATCACATGAAATTCCCCACAACTGCAGGAAATGCACAAACAGAAAGGGGGGGTAAATAATAACCAACGACATATTTTTCAGCATTTTTGTAATTACATTAAAGGAAACCAACTGGGTTATTTAAGATGTAAGTCCCTGCTCGTTATGTAGTAGCCTTGGTAAGCCTTACGTCTGTGTGAGCAAAGTCAACTGTTGTACGAATATAAATATGACCTTTTACTCCAAACCCTACCACTCACGTGAAAGCCACGTCTGCCTGTAAAGCATTGTTTTATTCAGACTGCCAGTGATTGAAGCAGTAATTGCATACCTGTGGTGTTTTTTTCATATTTCCAGTTACATAAGAAATTCTTGTTAGCTCTAAGTTTTAATTAGTTATGTAGTGTAAGTGTGGTTTTCCTTGACTACTCAACATTATTAATGCTCCTAAATGTCCACACTTCTTTCACTGGAAATTTGCAATGACAAAAAAGTTATGTTCAAATGTTACCCCTGGTTTTTGGTTATTACATCTTGCTGACTGGTAAGCAACTTTGGCCTGTGAGCTTTTATTGTTGGTTCACATCAATTAAGAAAGCAAAATGATGTGTAATACGAGGTAATACCAATGCACATGGGAGACCCCATGCCCACACCTTGTGTGAAATGATTAAAAAAATCACTGCAATGTGAAATCAATCAAAAACCAAGATACATTAAGTAGGCAGTGCATTCACAAACACAGGGCACAGTTATTTATCAATAGCACTTTATTGATATTGCATGTGTCAAATTTTCACACATTGTACATAAGGTGAGCTAGGGTCAAATGTCCATGATAAACAATTAAAAGTATCCATTGCTACAATGATAAAAGGTTGAGTGTTACAAATGTCTTAACCCTTTAAAGGCAAGATAGTTTTAAGAAGCAATTCAGTCAAAGTTACAAATACTAATATCTTAATTTCAGTTGAATGCACTATTTGTGTTACAACTTGTAGTATATATTGTTCCAAGATACCAAGAAAGCTAGGCCTTTTGCATATTAAAAAAAACACTAAACCTTGACATAAATTCACAACAAATCACCTGGGGCCTAAACTTTGATTTTTAATGATCTTATGGCAGGTAAATAACTGTCTACAGCTGCCATAGCGTCAGTGAAAAAGTTGATGAAGCTCACCATTGGATGCACTTCAATTTTAATTCTGGACAATTTAAAAATGGCAGCAATTGACAAAAAAAGTTACATTCTTATAAATCTTCAGTGAGTTTGCAACAAAAAACTTAAAACAAACTGTGCTAGTGTAGTCTACTAAAAGACCGAACTTTATGAAAAACACAGCCCTGTTGTAATTAAAAATAAATGTTTAATGAGCAACGAAAAGAAACCAACAACGTGTATTTGAATGGTCCATTTTCACACCATAATAATAACATTAAAACCAATAAACATACATGCGTGAGACTGTTCATGTTGTTATTGCTGAATTCTGAAACAGTTCGGTTCTGTTCATTCTTAATCCAGCTGTGTGTAATGTATATGGCTTTAACCGGGGTAAGGCAGCGCTACTCTTTATTGTTTGAAAATGTGTTTGTTATCCTAACATATGAAACATAAGGGCACAAAACATGCCAATCCTGTTTACAAACCTCTTTCAGAACGTTAGTAAACAATGCTGGAAAATAAGGGAGCTCGTGCAATTCACACATTTCATACACCGTTCTACTTTTCTCTTAACGTTTCAGCAAGATGAACCCATTGCCATTGGGTTGTGCGTTAAACAGCGTAATTCGTAAAAATACTCAGAAACCTTAAGCAACACCAATTTAGATTAGATTGTAAAGCATGAAACCAGTAGTGAATAAATAAAATGCTTATATTTTATAATAACACATCTGTGATTGTAAAATGAGGAACGCTTGTATGACCCAGTGTTCTTTTCAAAACGGGATGCGATGCATTTGTTACCTATACAGCAAATAGGTGAATAGAACGTTTTATAATGTAATAAATACCTTATAGGTAGGCCTATCCTGCCTCTTTAAACCCCTTAAGTCTGATAAATGATGAGTGACAGAGGATCCGCGAGAGGGTCACCGCTATTAACTTCTCGGCATCTCGGCTCCACTTAAACTTCTCTCAATTACATCTAATGATGTGGAGAGATAGCACCTCTGTCCTTCTACCTCCTTTTCTCCAAATAAAAATTCATACCTTTCCGCAAATGCTTGATTAAGAAACCGAAATGCCTTTGCAGTATGTGATCACGTTCACAATGAATAAAAAGAATGCAGAGGACTATTTAGTGACAAACCAGCAATGCATACAGTCCGCGGTCGCTTATCTTGGTATGGATACGGATTTCGTACTGAGTGCTATCACCGAGGAACGATACAATGGGCTCCGCAGAATAAACTAGCCCGCCTATCCAGCTGAGATATGTATGGAATATTTGTGTATAACTTTCTATATTCATTTATTTAATTATCGTGTCTTCTGGAAATGCAAATGTTTTTCAGTTAAATGGACACGTTGTTTTGGCACCGCGCATCAGCTTTTACAGCTCCAGTGGAAAAAAAAAAAAAAAAGGAAATTCAATTTCTTACTGATTCAAAATAATTTTACAGACGGTAATAACACTGAAATGTTAGGACAACATCCATGTTGTGCCTTTGTCGATAGGGTATAAATAAGAAATGTACATACCACCCTAAATACTAAATGACTTAATGGTTTGCACATCGGCCGGAAAAATGTATTTTTATCACTGAATTGTATATTCGTGCAAAATCTGTAAATACAAGCTACACAAAAATAAAAAGACATAAGTGCATCTGCTTACATTTCTTTGAACCTTTACTTCATATATAAATCATGAACGAAGTTACAATTACGTTGTTAATAATAATAATAATAATAATAATAATTCCTGCATGATTTACAAAATAGTACAGAACAGTATAAAAATAGTACAGAATAGTTCCGCCATCAAAATTTAAACACGATGCGAAATGTCACCTTTCAGCGTTGTTTCATATTAACTGGCCTAGCTGACTTTCAAGAGATACATCGGGTTTGTGGTTGAAATACTTTTAATTTTACGAATATTACTTACAATGTTGGTCATTTATTTGTACAGTTAATTAATCGTCTTACCGTTATGCGATTCGAAAATAAAAATTGGGTATTCTTAAGATTTTTAAATATTATATTGCTGTTTTTGAGAGGCTGTACATAGGCCTAAATTTGATCACTAAATTCCAGTACAGTCACGACTCACGAACCACTCTGACTTAAAAATGTCCCCCCAGCTGCGTTACCACATTGCCTATTCGTGTCCACTGTAATACTCCGTAATTATGAAACAAAAAAGAAATACACACATTTAGTAAATTGTAGGAATTTCGTTTAACTCAAATACTAATGATATTAATATTTACAAAAACTGAAGCGAAGCAAAAAGGTAGTCTCACTCGATTCACAATGCAAGTATAATTAAAATGAAAATACTTGTTACAACACACTGGACGTATAAAAGGAGGGTTTAAATGCACTTTTCCTAGTTTAATGATACTATGCAGTTATTCGGTCGTTGTTCAGAATAATACATAACAATTTAAATGATATTGACATTAAATAATAACTATCCATTTGATAATAGAAATGGGGCACATATGTAAACGCAGTTCTTAGAACATCAGCGATTTGGTCACTCCGCCAGATGGCGCTAAAGGGCTGCATATTTTAGTGAACTCAGGCCCTTCTAGATGTCTCAAAGGCAGAATCTCACAGATTTTTCAAGGGAATACCATAGTTACATTTTGTATGTCCACGACCCTCCTCCCTCCGCCTTCTCCTCCTCCATACACTCTAGACTATGAGAATTGCGGCAGAAAAAAGACGTCTTTGGAACCTAAGAATTTACAGTCAGTCGCGAAACTTTTACAAGTATTTGAGTTACTCATTCCACTTTCTGGGACCCCAGTCACATTTCTCGCGGGGTCAGGAAGAGTTCAACTTGATGAGGTAATGCTGGGCACTGCATACATTGCCAGCAGAGATACTAAGAAAGAACACTCTCAAAAACAACAACAACATGTAAACCCATCAGTGTTGTGATAAATCAACGTATGTAAATGAACCAAGAAGAAAACCGCCTAACCTATAGGTCATAAATGGAGCATGGATATACAAAGCAATGCCGTGGCCTGAAAACGCATGGATACCCGTAAACTGAAAAATATACCAAATAGTATGAATGTTTGTGGAGAAACCACTGGGTTTACGCCAGCAAAATAAAAAAGAGGAATGGACGTGCGGAGAAAATGGAATAGATAAATGGAATAAACTTTTGTTTTCAAACTTTTACATAATTTACGGTTTTCCCAGCCTTGTAAATCTTAGATCTAAAATAGATAAATATAGGGCTTGAAAAGGAAATTTGATAATTTGTGATGTCAGTGTTAGTTGCCCTTATTGGTACGATCACTGTTGTGAAAGATAAGGTTATGATTGTAGTATTATGTTCCAAAAAAAAAAAAATACTATGATCACTAGACCAGAACAGCTTAAGGCTTGTACGGATAGCAAAGAAATCTTTCTCCTGGCTCTCCATTTCTCATTTTCTTTATGTCTGGAGAGAAAGGGGAGTTAACACGACACTCAAAGGTTTAGCAAAAATATCTTCACAGTTTCTGAATTTGATTTTAAGTTCAGTCTAATGAGTTAAACCTTCTGGATTCCACGGCTATGATCAGTTCTTATCATTTCCTTTAAATACATCGGCTATATTTACATAATCTCAAACAATCAGCCAGACAAACTCAGAACAAAGTTACAAACAAGATTAGCTCGGTGTTATTTGTTCCTGCGGTTGAACATCAATTGTTTCAACAGATGTATTTAAGGACACTAAGAGGATTTAATACCAGATTTGTATCAGCTGCCTTTGTGAGAAATTAAATAAATAGCATAATAGCATGTCCCTCAATATGTATTAAAATAAATGTGGATTTGTATATGGATGAAGCGAACGTGTCAGGTGGGAGCAGGCCTGTGTGTTGTATGCTGGTAGTGTATTTTTAATAATTGAAGTTTGAAGTTTGTTGATGCACTTGTAGGATGTGACGCGAAGTGGATCTTTAGCCTCGTGATTGTCTCCATCGTGTTTTTCTTGAAATGGATCCTTTGCCCCTAATGAATCCCAACGCAGCTGGGCATGTCCCACACGGATACCGAGAGCTTTAACCCTAAAGTGACCTCAATCTGACACCACGAGATGAAATTTTACCGCCTGTTAATGCCATCTTCTGCAGAAGCGAAGGATCCGCATGTTGACGGAGTTATGCTTCTGTAGGAACAGATTTTTTTTTCATTGAATGGTCCTCTTTCTGTAAGGTTGCACATCAAAAAGAAATTCACTTGTAAGTTGCATTGTGAACATTTACAATTCAAAGTGTTGGTTTGAACACACTAAAATATCTACGTGGCTTACATTTCTAAGGAAACATTGTAGAAAACCTTAATGTTTGATGATAAGTTAATAATAATCATTAAAAAAAACTTCTAATATAAACTGGACAAAGTAGTATGTTTTTATTTCTCCTGTGTGTCCGAGATAATACAATAAATCCAACATTGCATCATCCATTATAATGTAATTACAATACGCACAATTACAGCCATTACAGTTTATACTGTTATAAAATGTAAACACATACGTTTGAAGGCGTCACAATTTGTAGAAACTATATGTATGCTGAATCATAATAGTCATGGAAGTTATAAGTGTTAACGTTTATGTTTCAAAGTATGTTAGGAGCATGATGCCCAGGAAACTGCCATATTATCATGATAACCGTCATGTTGCAAATTGTTCAACAAAACAGCGTAATACATTGCGTATTTTGCATGGAACTACAAATTAAGAATTATGTTAAAAGCAAAAAACAGACCACATGATCATGCATAATAAAGAATAAATTACACAACAAACAATGTGCGACATGGTCTGCAAATACTCAGCGTTTCATCTAAAAGTTACAACACTTATTTAAAATAAATAAATAAACAAATAAATAAATAAATAATGACGAATGCAAAGTAAATGCTTATGGACATAAGATGGCTTATGGTACAAAGTTAAAAGTAAAACCATCTGATTAAAAATGCCTTAATCTCAGGTCCCACATGCTCACCTCTTATGAAGACAATATCACTAAAACTAATAACTTTTTTTCTAATCTTGCTCTACTATAGTTTCTTTGAGACTAGTATTACGGAAAATCCAGTCTTAACAAAGGACATATGATTCACTTACCATGTTTGTCCGGGAAAAGTCAAGCGTTAGTACACAAGTCATTGTGCGCGAGGGCATTTTTAAGCCGGTGATCGCGAGATAAAAGGACCGCTCTTCAACGATTTAGGCTACCCGTGCTTGGGTTTTCTACACAGAACGTTTCAGCGCCGAAAAGTATTAGGACAGACTGCAATGCCGCTCTGTGCATAACTGTAGTTCCTTCTCGGGCTATAGCACGTTGTAATGTCCACACAGCCGTTTGTCAACCCTGCAGTTGTACTTTTTTCTTGCAGGGGCTTCCCACCCCCTTAAACCCAACAAACATAATTGCTACGGTGCTTCATTTATTCAGTCTGTTTCGTTGCTATTAATATGATCAACTCAAGCATCAGAGTGCTTGTCTTTTCAGGGAGTTTATTGACCTTCCTATCTCCCTCCCATTCCCAAGTCTATGCGACTCGTCTATTCAGACCATGAATGGTTAATTTTAAAGATCAAAAATACCTTACAGATATATGTATATATATATATATACATACATACATATATGCATACATGAAAAACCATCAATATATGATGATGTCATATGCGCAACAGTGTATATTATCATTGATGAAGCAAAATATTAAAAGGGATAGATGGCCTGTTTAGATTTTGTGCGCAAAAGAGCGTGGACTAAGGAAAAGAGGCCAACACCATTGCAATCGATGGCCGGAGCATTGCTCCTCCTCTAAACCTCAAGCGTTCCCTATGATTGATGATCTTGGGGAGCTTTGATAATTGACTACTCTGAGGTAAGGCATGGATTTCTATCTAGGGAGGGGATTGGACGAAAGAAACATACAAAATTACTTTCCCTACAAAAGATTTTTTTTCCTTTCGGAAAAGTTCATTCTGTGCGCAAAGGGGTGCGCCATGTCATTTAATTTACTAAATAACCCCTTCGTAATTAGTAGCACCATTAGCAGGCATTAGCGAGTTAATTCTTGAGCACACGGGCTCGCAACCACAACAAAGATTACAACCAAGCTTCAGCTTCATAAATTAAATTAAAACTATCCTTGAAATTCATTTCTATAAATAGTTGGAAGTAAGTAGACTTTACATCAAAAATAAATAAAACCTTGTTTTATTATTTTTGGTTAAGGCACTGTCCTTCATAAAATATAAATAAATAATCATTACAAATATAAATATTGCAATTGTAACATAAACGAGATAGCAGTGCAGTGAGAATTTGAAATGTAGGCCAATGTGACTCACAGAGTTTCGGTTTAGTATGTGCCTGATTTGTAAAATATTGAATCAATAAACCGTTGAAAGATAGGAAAACAAATGCTCAACTATTACCAGCGAAAAGGGTGGGCCTGCGAGTGTTAATACAATCTCTATTTCAGTTTTTCAGACTTTAGAAAACAACTTGTCTGGATCTCGGATGCACAATCCATTTTCTTTTTTTCCCCGATCTAGTTTTGATTCTTATTATCGCTGAAGAATTGGTTGAGAGGCGATACTGTGTTGTTTGGCTCCCCCCGTGTGGAGTTGAAGCAGTCCTCGTGCATACTCTGCATATCACAGGCTTTGGTCTCTCCTCTCTTTCTATAGCTGTTGCAGGACTGGCTATGGCCACCACTACTTCCGGGTTCCGTCATTTCATTCTCCCGCCGATCAGCGCTGCAAACTGACTCTGTTCTATAAGCAAGCTAGCAGCCAACCTGCCAACACTCGCTGACACTCACTCATCTCAGACCGCGAGAAAGACGAAATACCTACGGGGGAAAGGAAAGATCTGAATTGCAATCTCTTAATTTCTATCGCTTTTTCTTTTTACAGTAATAATAAAACAAGATAGCGATCCAAAGGCATAAAGGAGACACGGAGTTGTTGGAAGAAAACGGGCTAAAAAGATTCATCCTCTCTTGAACATCATCACCAACCATCATTCATTCATTACCTTGACAACCCCTGGCTTTGATTGACAGCTGGAGTGGCAAAAAGCCATGAGACACGACAGTTTAGTTACATGCAGGTTGTTGATGGGCCGATTGTAACCTTCAGTTTGGTGCTTGACAATTTTTTTTTGTTTTTTGGGGGAAAGAGGAAAACAAGAAAAATTGCAAAACTCCTCCTGATGCTTCTGCTTGTTGTGAACCACACTGGAGAATAGGAGAATTCACTAAGTTGGTTGAAAAAGGAATCTTACCACTAAATCACTTTCTAACCGGACTGGGATATTAAATATACGACACATCCAGGAGTTTATTGGAGCGCAGCCTGATGGCGCAAAGGGTAGGTTTTAAATCTCCAACACTTACCTATACAAATCCACTATAGGAGGGCCTCTTCTATTGCTCTCCTCTGCTGATGGTGGCTATTATACAAAATATTCATTTCTAAGTCATTTTATTTGACATTTTGCAGTACCTTAACTCTTGCAGCTTCGTGTATTCCTCTGGTTAGCCGGCGATCACCGCGACATTCTCGGAGCTGTTTTTAAAGGGACTCTACTAAGATACTAGGTGCTTTTACGAAAGTAACACGCTCCGGGGGGACTCCACTTTAAAATGTTTTTGGTAATTTCAAACTTATTTTAGTGTTTACTTGTGAAAGATACGTAAATTATGGCATTTTACACTGATACGTACTTTCACCTCAGTGAGATTGTAGTTTCTTTCCTGATCCAACTAGTGTTGTTTTGAAATAGTTATTTTAGTAAGATAACGTATTTCTTCCTAATTGTTCATTTATTTGACCCTGTCTTATCTCCCTCGTCTTCCTGTTTCTTTTCAGTACGATGAGCTGGCCCATTACGGTGGAATGGATGGAGTCGGGGTTCCAGCGTCTATGTACGGAGATCCGCATGCTCCTCGACCGTTACCCCAAGTACATCACTTGAATCATGGACCGCCGCTCCATGCCAGCCAGCACTACGGTGCACATGCACCTCATCCCAACGTAATGCCCACGAGCATGGGCTCTGCAGTCAACGATGTTTTAAAGAGGGATAAAGATCAAATTTATGGGTAGGTGGAATATAGTTTCTTACAACTGTGCTCATAAGTCTAACTTTTTTTCAAGCGATTTAAAACAAAATAAACTTTTTGTCTTAATTGTCAACATTTATTTTAATGTCAGAATGAGTGTCTGGAAACAATGCATAAAGTTTATTTAAACTACCCATATTTTGATATATGCCGCTTCTTGAGCAAATATAATAGTTATTTTTTTGTTTTTCATTTAAACACAAAACGTTTGAAGTACTATCATGACAAATAAATGCTTGTGTACATTAATAGAAACCATAAATAAGAATAGATCCACTTACATATTCACTTGCACCTCCGTACACAAACAAAAATAATTGACATTTTATAATATGTTTGCGTATGTAACCCTTGTTTCCTTATTTTGAATATATGCAAACTCGGAAATCAAAAATAATAACAACAAGAGATAATAATACAATATGTTTGTAATTACAATAAGTATATATGGTACGAAAAAGTGAAATCACGTTGAATCATACAATATGTCACTATTATTCGGGTAACTAATACTTAATGCATTCCATGTCGTTTGAACCGTATTTAGCTTTTTTTTTTTTTTTTATGCTTTAATTACTTCTTTTACGTGTTTTGGTGTGTTTGAAAAACGTTACAGTATACTTTTTCTGAATATTTTGCTGAATTTTCAAAAATGTAAATGAGGATACATATCCTACTCTAAATATTTAGCAGACAGTTCTTCGTTTAAAGTAAGGGAAACTTATTTTCGAGTTCAAAGTCATGTCATTTTGGACATTGTAAGAACTCGACGGAGTCGGTGCTCAAGTTGTGTTTCCCTGTTGCAGTCACCCGTTATTCCCCCTGCTCGCGCTGGTTTTTGAGAAGTGCGAGCTGGCTACGTGCACACCCAGGGAGCCCGGAGTAGCAGGCGGGGATGTTTGTTCCTCCGACTCCTTCAACGAGGACATCGCTGTCTTTGCCAAACAGGTCAATTTAAATATTTTTTAATTGTCTTGTGTGATTTGACCCCGTGATACTGTTGTATATAGGATGACTGGCTGACTAACATTGTGGTGGACTATTTTTGTGTACTTCAGTGTAGTCCGATTTGTAATGGTATAAGTTTTTCAAACATAATAACAACTCCGTTTATGAATTCATAACGGCTCGGAACACACAATTAGTGCTGCGGAGATCTTGAAACACAAAGATTTATTGAAATAACAGCATAAGTATTTGTTAGCTTTTTAAAAAAATTTAATATGAACGTTTTTTTTGACTGAATTGTAAAAAGTGAAAGTGAAGAATAAAATGACTATAATGAGACAGCAACATAAAACAGTCTGTGTTATGTTTTAGGTCCGGGCAGAAAAACCTTTATTTTCTTCAAATCCAGAGTTGGATAATTTGGTAAGCGATGCATGGCCGCCCTTTACATATTAATTTTCATGTGGTACGGCGGCACCTTTGAATGTAACTTGTTTTGTGCTTCAGTCCTATACTTTTGTTCCCCACAATGCAAGATAAATATGCTGGGTTTTGATTAGAAAGGACAACACAAATGTTTCATAGGATTCTTTGAAGTGTACAAGGGAAAACTCTGAAGGGTCTCGAGTGGAGAAGCATTACGCTACCATAGGAGGCCGTTAAGGAAGTCACTGATGAAGTCAAGCGCTGTGACTCCTTTCAGGGCGATTCCTTTGCTAATGCTAAAACATAAGTTTTGCTTTATATTGTATTACTCTGCTTGCTGCAGTTTCAGTTGGCACACTGATTTTGTATTTGAACTGGTGTGCTTATTGTTATTTATACCAGTATATTTATTAATTCACCATAATGTACATACAATATCAATATCATAAAGACAAAATAAAATCATGTTGTACTGTAAAACTAGAGGTCTTAAGAGATAATGATGTCGTCTTTCTCTATTTGATGACTTGTCATTGTGATGTAGATTTCCCAAGTATTGAATACATTTCTAATTTAAACATTTTCCCTCTTTGCAGATGATCCAAGCCATACAAGTATTACGATTTCACCTTTTGGAGTTAGAAAAGGTAAATTCAAAATTATTCTCTGACATATTAACTGCATTATGAAATAATCATGTTAAAGTTCAGTATCAAGTTTCCATACACCTCGCGAAGAGTTTTTGCGTTAATCTTGCTTCTGATGCATGTTGTCGCCTTTGCCTAATATCTGCTCAGTAACCACGGTTTACTTATTCAAATGAACAAATCTGAGCATAGTGTCATGTTGTAAATTATCCGTGCTATGGTCTATTTGAAGCTCGCAGTGCTGTGTCATACAAGCTCAACGTAAAATTTGACAGCATTATTAGACTATTGTTTTATTTTTGTCCTTTGAAACCTCACTCACTAATGGAAGCTAGTGGATAATTGTACACAATTGTTTTTTTTTTTTTACTGTATTAATCAATATGAATGAATCGGAATCAGAAGATATCATCTGGAAATATTATTTCATTTAGTCAGTATCCTGCGAGTTTTAAGTTCATGTTTATTTTTTCCCGACGACAACTTGTTGCTTCAGTCTCATGAGGATAATAAGCGCTGCAGCAATTTCACTATTGTTTCCTTGACTTCGCCGATTATGCCCCTTAATTGTAGTTATTCTTGGACTGCTCGCCCAGCGTTCCCATCATGAAATAAGGTATTCTTCGCTGTTTTAGGTGCACGAGCTCTGCGACAACTTTTGCCACCGGTACATTAGTTGTTTGAAAGGAAAAATGCCAATTGATCTAGTCATTGACGAACGGGATGGCAGCTCAAAGTCGGACCACGAGGAGCTCTCAGGATCTTCAACCAACCTAGCCGATCACGTAAGTAGCTTGGGTTTATTATTTGATATCGTAGGCCTTCCACTACAATGTTGGAACACGGGTTAGTGGCGTTGTAGTAACAGACACCAGGCCATTGTCAGTGGTGTGTTTTAGAATGAGTAATGTTTATGTCGTGTACATTGCCTTCTGTGTGTTTCCATCCCAGTGAATTTTCATTATTGTACATTTGGTGATTTTCAGTTTGACCTGTGCAGATAACTAATCTTGATGTCAAGATGCTAATTAACTGTATCAATCCTTTTTATATCGTACATTCAAAAACCCATTAGGTGAAATGTTAATCTAGGACTTGGTGATGAATTATTTTGGTGTCTTTGAGGTGTGGTTTGTTTAATTAATTAGATTTGTGGCCAAATGAGAATCGTCACCACCCGTCATTATAGGGAGAGAACAACAGGCGAATTATGAAGTTTATATTATGAAGGATTTACAGAGAGAAGTAAAGCGGTGTGTCATCTGTAATTCTGACAGTTGCATGTGTTGGCATATGCCTGTCCTCTATTGTGGCTGTACAAAAATAATCTGTTTAAAGGTGGGACTGATAACAGTTAGGTTACTTAGTCTTTGCGCGACCACATTTCTAGATGCTTTTTGTGGAACGCTACCTTGTGATTCAGTTGCAATATTCAATACACGCGTTACACTGATCAAGGTGTAACAAAAGGGGAGATGTTTTTAAGGGGAAAACTAAAGTCAAAGTGTAGGCTAATTTAAAGCTGGGGTTTTAGACTACGGGGGTGGAGAAAGTGGGCATTAGATGGATTTTACTGTTCACCATTGTCAAGTTCATCATGTATCAGGCCGTATTGATGGTTTGACAGTATAGAGAGGACGTTGCTCGTTGTTGACGTTAATATGCTTAATTGTTTCTTATTGAACGTTGAGTGGTTTTCGCCATTGTTTCTCTTTCCCACTACACTCGTTTTACGGCCTCCGGCCTCTCTAATAATGAATACAATTATGTGTAGGCTGCCTCAAATGCAGTGTCTCTGCATTTGGAAATCGGTAGTACTTGCAAAATGCTTTTTGTTGCAGTGAACGCCTTGCTAATAAAAGAGGTGATCGTCTTGTCTTTTTGTTAAACTGGGTTGGTATGTTATAGTAATCACATATGTACATTTGAAAAGGGTGCAAGGTGAATATTTTTGTGTTACTGAGGAGCGCATATCGCGCCACAATGACGGGTTAATATAAACCAGCAGTACGACCTCAAGAGTATTAGGAATTAAAGTAGATTTAAGTGTTATGCAAAGTCACTCCGCTACATCTGTTGGGTCTAGCTTTAACAGCGTCAGATTCCGTTCGACTATCTGCTGTATTTATAGAGTGACTCAAAGCTCGCCGTAAAGGTGCATTCATGTCTGAATTAACTTCAGTTTGGACTGTGCGTTTAATAACGTGACAAAAACTCTACGGCTGTGAGACTTGTTTTAGGTATAAGTGTAGAAACGAGGCATGGTGTTGTTTATACTGAAGAGATTAGATAAACTAGCCTGTTTAGTTTCGTGGCAGATGGTTGATGCTCAAGCCAATTTTCAGTCTTCCCTCGCAATGTGCAGACATAGACATAGTGGCTAGATCCCTGTGAGAAGTATTATTTTGATCATTTGAAAATGAAATAATCCAATCAAAAGAGGAGATGCCAATATCAAACCTGAAAGTGCCTGACAAGACAGTTACTCTGAACTAATTTAGGTTTAATACTTAATTAGCTGCTTTAGAGTTATTTGTCTCTTGTTGGTGGCAACTACAAACATTTTATTGTAACTGTTGTACAATCTTTAGAACCCTAAAGTGCCATTGGTTTGCCCATGCTGTAATAAGTTTGTAAACAGGTTTCAATTTCACAATACAGTTAACATATTGGATATGTGAGATGCTTTCATATTGGTCATTTGTAAAAATGAAATTTGTATTCACTGTAACTTGGATGTGTGGATATATTTTTGTACTACAATTGAAACGATTTGCTCAGGGTATTTTAAATGTATAGATTAAGTACAAGATGATGTGAAGTCATCCTTGTTTGAAAAATATTTTTATGTTATTTTAGACTGCTGATTCTGATATACATTTAATAATTAATCATGCTGTACTGGATGCAAATATCAATGTTAGAATTAAACAGTGGCTTAAAATTAGTTCAGATTCTCATGTTAAATAAAGTGCACTAGCATGGAAGAGGGGGATAACTATTTCGTTTGAGAGCGGATGCGCATGCGTTCACATTTAAAACATAATTAGACTATAAAATATTGTGCAGCATGGTTATGACTGGTAGATCAAAAAGATACATGCATTACCATATCAGTATGTAAAGGTCTGAGTTACTTGCCTGTGAATAATGGAAAGGTGATGTGTTTGGAATGTTTGAATGAGCACAACATTGGGAAGCGTATAGCAAATGCTGGTTGATGGCAAGAAGTTGCTGCTGTTTTTATTATTATTTTTGTTTTATTTTATTTTTTATTTTACTCTATTTTATTATTCATTACGATCCTCTCTTTTAGTCAGAGAGGGAAAGGCAATTTGATAGTTAGATATGCTAATTTATTTAGTTAGAATCTCTCACGTCCATTTTTCTTTGCTTTGATATGCATTTTTAATATATAGCCCAGGGCTACATCTCATTTGGTGAAAGTTGGTTCGGTAGTGATGATGAGGCTCCTCACAACGAAGGAGACAGCCCGTTGTGTTCTTTTTTCTCTCTTTTTTCTACTTCTACCTGATGGTAAGCCCTAATAAGCACTGTTTTATTTACACTTGAATGCAGCATTGTCTTTGAACTGATTGGATTATAACATTGTCAATGGAGACGGGGCCTTTGTTACACAGTTGTTTTTTTTTCTCTTTTTTAACATTCGCTTCCTGTTACTATCCTTAACCCTCCCTCCCTCCCCCATCACTTGCAAAAAAGAAAAAAAAATCATTTTAATATGTTATACATGAAAAGTGAAATGAGAGAAGGCTCGATGCCTCTAATGATCAGTTCAGTTTTGTTGCTGATCGATGCCTGTCTCTTATTTATTCGAATTAGATTTTAGTCTTGCCTGTGCTACACCTAATTAAGATGGGGAATGGAATTAATGATACTTCACGCTAATGAATATGTCTTTGTGCTCACACTCTCACTATTGTAAGGGAATTTTTCATCAAGTAAAATGCATATTAGCTGTATTAGTTTATTAGTGCATTTTCAAACACACACATGCGTGCGCGCACACACGCACAGTGCTTAAACACACTATTTGAACCCTTGTTTTCAAGATTTATTCATACTTTTAAATTATTAAAAATATATTTCCATTTTTCCATTTGTCACCTTCAATTCTTTTTCACTGCATCAGGCTGATGGTTTTAGCTGCTACAAAGGTTATGTGCGGGTTATCCTGAACAAATCGAGAGAAAACGTGTATTTATATGTCATTTCTGGAGATATTGTCAACCAAAGTTATTTATCAGCGTTTATTGAAAATATTTTCAGTAATTATATCTTTCCTTTATGCACTGATTTAAAAGGACAAAAAAGATGTGCTAGTTTTGGGTGTTTAAAAAATGTTATCCCTGACTCCTTTTTATCCCTGAGTATTTGCGTGATTACTTGTGTCATGTATGAGTATTTTTCCCTCTGTTTATATAGAAGTGTGGCTTTGTTCAAGGTTCCTAAATGCAGTGAACCATGCAAATTTCAGTTCAGGATATACTGTAAAAAAGGAGCTCATGCAACACAAGTTCGTGTGGATTCTCTCGTTAAACAATTGTCTCACAGTCGAGTATACTGCTCCAAACTGCTGTTTTGTCATGGCACAGTCTCTCCTGCTACATATCCTATTTAATTCGCGTTAAAATGGAAAGGCCTGCTGGCAGACCTCCTAATGACCAATGGTGGAGAAGCCAGAGTCACTTGTTGCTCAGCTTTTTAGCTGCATACCATCAAAGCCACTGCAAAGTGCAAAAGAGATCAATATTAATGTGCCACAGTGTAAAGTAATTATTATAAATAAATAAACAGAGGCCCCATTGCAATGTTGTTGAGTTGTGAGGTTGGGATCAAAACTAAAGAGGTAATTATATTCATGTTGCAATCTTTAATTACAATTTAGGAATAACATAAATCTGTTTTTTTCACTTTCCTCCTCTGTGAAAAAATCAATATTTAAATACTGTAAGGCAATCAAATATCACATTGTGCATTTGCTGTTTACATATTTGTGTACAAGTGAACATTCCTTAAATGCTGTTGGTAAAATGGCTGAATGTTTTTTTCCTGGTGCTTTGAGAGAATGTGAACTTATTCTTTGTAGTGTTAAAGGCAGTTGAAAAGATCATTTTACCCTTGTGTAACATAACTGTATATGCGCTCACATATCTTTAAACAGTCCACATAAATGAGTAGATGTTTCTTTGGTGTTCCTTTCTCATACGTGCTGGGTAATTGATAATTGATGTAAAGATGTTGTTGTTGAAAAATAACCCCACTTTAACATCTTTGTGGTGCTGCCATATAATTATGTTTTTGATTATATAGAAATGTGTAAGGAGTTTTTCAGCTGGTGCAGTGTGGAGAGATCCATCTTGAAATGTCATCCTGCCGAGATTTATGGTCCAGTGTGTTTCTTGCACATCAGCAGTATGGAATATATATAGCTTTTGAATCTATCCAACGATTGCATTCTGTGGTATACAGCTGTATAGTAATCTTCCACCTACTGTACTTCTGCATTTCCCATTGTGGGATTACATGTATACCTGTATGTACTCAAATAGAAACACATCAGGTTTCTCCTCTTACAGCAGGAGACCCTTGCTTCTTCTCAGCGATTTCCTGGGAATTTAAACAAAATTCAATGATGGTGCTAAATCAATTTTATTTGAAATTCCAAGGGATGTGGAAACAACCAACAAAATTGTGTTTTGATGGCGAGGCGGTGCGTGTAAATGAGAAACGGTGGATAGTGACGGAGCGGTTCTCCAGTGGCCTCGGCACTACAAGCTTTCCCCATATTGTCTCCTGCTTTTATATTAATTACATCTTGCATTATCAGCTGTGAGTCTGTAACCCAGCAAATAGAAAAGCCTGCCCCAGGAGACCAGGCTCCTTCTATCTATTTTCCATCTACTCCTATTGTGCTATACCCGCTGTTTGCTGCTAAGGCTCTCCTCCTGGTAACAGTGCTCTTTTAACACAATTAGGGAAGAGCACAGAGTGAACCATATTTGACTCCTAATTATCCAGGCTACAGGGAATAGTCACATGTGCGTAGTTTGGTTTTTTGGTCTCTCAGTTGGATCGGCGAGAGGCCGTTGGGTGACGTGGTTTTACGACTTGTCTGAACTTTAATGGACTCCGGGGATCCTGACAACTGTTTTTGGTGTGCGAGCCCTGTGTCTGACGAGCGCCCCTCGTAGCAATGGGAGCCTCACTGAATTATTCATCGCAGGGAAAGGCTGTTGTTTTTGTCACCTTGCAGAGTGAGGAAAGTTAGCACTCATGTTGTAATGTCTGTTGCAATGTTGTGGGAGAAAATGTTCTGGATAATATCTGGTTGAGCACAGACAGTGTGGACAAAAAAAGTTTGTCTCCCTAGATATCCACTAACAAAATGACCTGGGACACTTTCTGTGGTTAATTTTGACATTATTGTAAAATGCAAGGTCCTACCACAGCTCAGTGTCCGACTTTTGGGCCTGGTGTCTCACGATTTGTGTTGGAACCAGTGTGTTTGCAGTGGAGCAGGGAAGTTTGGGAAAGCTGAAGCCTGCCTTGCCGTTGCTGTTTCAGCTTCAGGAAGTGGGACCCGGTCATTTTCTTCCCTTAGAACAACAACAGTGCATTTCCAGAGCATGCCTGGCTTGGCCTAAATGCATTGCATGCCTCATGCTATTTTTTTTCTTCTTTTTTCTCGCCTGTCCTCCTTTGTTTGTGACAGTCACATTTAAATATAAAGGAAGAGTTGACAGATAATTAAAATGGTGTTGGTCTGTAGCATGTTAAGAAAGTGCCTTTCGTATGTGGCTCTCTCCTTCTCTCAGTGGGCCATGGCCTAGGTGAACATGTCACAGTTGTGTCGCTTTCTAAAGAGGGAAGGGTCGTACTTGTTGTCCCAGGGCTAAATTCATGCCGAGCCATTGTTTCAGCTCTTTTTCTCCTAATTCTCTGAGCTCTTTATCTGATTGCCATCCGGTGAACAGCTGACGCTAAGAGGCTGCAGTGTGGTGAAGGGCCTCTGTCTGCTGTTTGCCTTCAGCTTGAAGCTATTTGAGTGCTTTCCTAACTTCCAGATAAAAAGGGGCGCTCACAGGAGCACGAACGGCACAAACGACGAGGCACCAGGGGAGACGGCCGCATTTGAGCCTCCTCACTCCTCTACGCTTGCTCCGTCCTCTCTCAGAACAGCTCACTTCGCAGTCAGCGGTCAGATTCGTCATAACTCATTCAACAGTTCAGCAGGGACGTACTCGGGCCTAGACACAATGGTAACTCCTTTTCTGGAATATTTTGTGGTGTATGCGATTTTTTTGAGCGAGAGAGACAGAGAGAGAGAGAGAGAGAGAGAGAGAGAGAGAGAGCTGGCTGAGGTTTGTGGGAAGCCCTGTTTCAGGCCTGTGTTTGTTTGGCTTGGGCTCTTTTCAAGGGGCTGCTTTCCCCAGGCCCAGACAGGGCATGAGTAGCCCCTAACATTTTGTCATCACGTGCAGGTGACATGTCGGAGCTGAGTTGTGGTTCTCGAGTGGGGGGTGGGGTGACGTGGTTGGTGTGTCGTCTCTGGCTTACTGGCAGAGGAAATTCCACCTCTTGCCTGCCTTCATGTGGCGCTGATAAGCCCTTCCTGTACAGTAGAAATCCTGTTTCCCTGCATGCACCAGCAGGGTACTGGGACTGACCAGGAAAGGGGAGGAGGAGAGGGAAGAGAAAGTCTGTCACAGGAGTCACTCTCAAGCTGTAAACTCTCAAGTTCTACACATTTTCGCTGCGCAAGTCACCAGCCTTCGCTGTGGGAATAAAATAACTATATGTGCATGTGTGTGTCTGTGTTTCTGTGTACTTGTGTTTTTTTGCAAGATTAGAAAGACAATTACTGTCATACTTTATTTTCAGTTGTGGAACTTGCAATAATTAATGGCACTGGTCTGTGTTTTTTGTCATTTCTGGATTTCCTGTTCTTCAGGGATGGCTTAACTAGCTACAATATGAACTATCCTAACATTACTGGAGCTATATATGTTATTCTTTGTTGGTTTAAATGTCTTGGATCACTTTGTGTATCATTAAAAATGAAATCCATGGGTACACCAGCTATTGGTATTATCTTGCTGTTACAATATTATTCAGAATTGAAATAAGATGCACTATAAGATATTTATGTTCTACGCAGTCAGTGACTTGTGCATTTAATGCCTCCTATTATAGTGTATTTATTTGTAGATTTAAATGTGTCCACTTAACTTGACTGCAGTGAGAGAGGTGATTTCCATGTTAAAAAAGGATGTTGAACTGAACTCATTCTTAGTCTGTTATGTAGAGAATAAGAAGCCCGGTTTCCCAAAGGTCCTCCAAAGACTGCAGTGTCTCTCAGATGTCACTCTCACATTACCAGCATGCTCATGTGGTCTCTCTCTCTGTCTCTCTCCTCCTCCATCTCCCCTTCCTCCCACCCTTGTTCCTGGTTTGTGGTTGGAACGGATGGTTTTGCTCAACACCAGAACCCAGCATCCTGGAGAGACCACGATGACGCCACTTCCACACACTCGGCCGGAACGCCAGGGCCCTCCAGTGGAGGCCATGCCTCACAGAGTGGAGACAACAGCAGTGAACAAGGTGAGGAGAGCCCCAGCCTCACTACTCTACCTACATGATTTCCACACATCACACTGGGCACATTTCTGTCTCATTTAATTATACATCTACATGTCTCAACTACATATCAATATGAAGTAGTTTATGTTAACCCTTTCCCATCTGTTATCCAGTCCCGCGATTCCATCGTCAGAAATGGAGTGTCCCAGCCACCAATCTCACTCTGCTCCATGTCCTTTCACCAGTTAGGAAGAGTGGAATGACACCACATTCCTTGACTCCTTCATTCACTTGTCACTGTTAAAAACAAACTATCTGTGTCTTTGGAAGCAATCTACCTCCACTCAGATTGGTTGTCATAAACACATTTAGAGGCTGCACATACATTTCATCGTATTAAGGGTTATAAACTAAAGCTATGTGAGGTTGAGCTCAACTGAGAGCTTAGAAAAGCTTGTAATTAATTGGATTTTTCTGCCAGCTCACACTAGCATTTAAAACATATTAACTCTGCTAGCTCTACGGAGGTAATTACAGCTCAGAAGGGCTTGTCTTTTTTATCAGGATTCAGACTGCTACAATACAAATATGCATTATATATACTTTTCTACTGTTGTTCTAGAAACCGCAGAATACCACTTGCTAATAATTTCATAGCCAAAAAAATGTAAATTAATTATGAACATAAAAGGATTGTAAATTATAAGCTTTATTCAAGATTTTATTTCATTATTGTTAGTAAAAAAGCAGCCTTTTCATTTAATGTCTTTGCTGTTTTTAGTTCCAGTATAATTACGCCATACAAGCAAATGCTTTTCATTTTCGCTTTGCTGAATACACTGAAAGTGAATCATGAAGAAGCAGAAATTGTAATAATATAAAAATGTTTTATATTAATATCCTGTTTTGCGGTAAAGTTTTTATGCAATTCAAATGGACGTTTTATAACTTGAGATGTTCAAAAGCCAACAAGGGAGAGTTACTGTCAGTCCCTTTTTTTAAAGCTCTTTTGTTATTTTGGATGTTTGTAGATCACACTTGAAAAGGCAGCTTTGAGTTCCCCCTCTTTCATTCATGCTGGGGAGGGCTCGAACTGTACCCGGGGTTTGCATGAAATTTCATCACGCAGCACACAAGAGTATTTCCCGCAAGAAATCACACAATAGGCCAGCATGTTGTCACATTCAATCTCCACTATCATTTCGCCAATAGGCAATCAAACCTATTGATGTTGCCTCTGCAGGGAGACGTGTAATTGCAGTGCCTCCAAATGTCTGTTGGTTTATGTGGTTCGTTTAAACTGTTACTGACCACAAACCCACACTCTCTGCACTGTGTGTAAACCTGGTCCAGCCTTGTGGTTCATTCATGTCAAGTCTGGTTCCATCACACACACCCCCTCCCTGCATGACAGGGGCCCTAAGTGGCAGTGATATAGGCTCACGAGGTATACTGCGAATTAGAAACGGCAGGCAAGTCAGCAGCTGAATCTATGTATCTGGCAAGGTGTAGAGAAGCTATAAAATTCACCTTTAAAATGAACACTCTGGGTCATTTACTGTAAGAGAGGCAGCCAAAGCCACAAAACTTGTTTGATTTTTTACACATTTTCTCATGCCCACTTGCATATTGATAATGATAAACAAGGAAAGACTTAAGTTAAAGGCTTATTGTGGAGGGTTTGATCTTGTCAGCCCTTATTCTCCTTTTGTCATCTGTGTAAGGTTGGTGTAGAGACTGATGGTGTAGAGAAGGAAAGGGAGAAAGAAAGAGAGAGAGTGGGAGAGGCAGAGAAAGAAATGCACTGCTTATTGATTATCTTACACACATAAGTACAAGTGACCTGTAATCCACAGAGCACTTATCGACTCCTCTCTGCACCGGATCCAGTAACCACTGATCAATACAGGCCAAGACAGTAACTGTACAGGGAAGCACAGGGCCCAGGCAGACCTAGATGAACCCACCCAGACCAGAACGGACCCAGGACAAAAGGGGGTTAATGCTACCTTTAATGAAAAGCCCAACAGTGAAAATATCTTCTGCAGACAAAAGGGGTGGCAGAGAGGGAAGCTGATTGAATGGTCTAATGAGGCCATCTTCCAGCCAGTTGTTTTGTGCGGGCCGTGCTCTGACCTTTCACTTTGCTCAGGAGCCCGGCACTTCATTTTTCACATTCTTGCAATTACGTTAACGCTTGAAGCATTTCTGACTCCCAACTCTGCCCTGGCCACGCTGGGAGAGTGACTCCACACAGGGACTCGCCCCCTGCTTCTGATCCCCTCGCACACCCCTCCCAGACCCCCTCTGACCTCCACCCCCCCTTTTCACAGGCAGGTTCTCAGAGTCTAGGCCTCAGCCTTGGAGGGAGCAGAGAGTTTTGTGTTCAGGGCCCCTTCCTGCTAGAGAAAGGGAGGCACAGAGGCGAGAGGAAACAGAAGAGCAGCTCTAGCCCGTGGGTTTTATCAGTGAGAAAAGAGGGAAAAAGGCCTGCCTTTGCAGTGCATTTAGAAGGTGTGTTCAGCTTGAAACTCAAATCATTTCCTTCAAACAAATGTCTGGGCAGCCCTTTGGGCCTGGTGTTTCCTTTGCACTTTTCCACAGACTGCTAAAGTGTGTCTGATTACATAATGTCTGCAGAGCAGCTCTCAAATGATTGCTAAGTAGATGCAATGGCGAGCTTCGTTTTCTATTGTTTTCATCTCCCTCTAATGAAGTCATCACTTCAGCAGTATGGTTCACATTAGAGGCCATAGCTATATAACTGGCGAGGCTGACGTGAGTCTTTAGATACGGACCTGGAGATAACTGTAGTGAAAAAAACTTACTTTATAATCTAGAATTTGTAGCTCAGCTGTGAATATTTTCCAAAGAACTTGTGCCAAGAAATAATTAACCAGGTGACAAATACATACAGTTCCTCCTTTAGGAATAAATTATTGTCAAGTAGCAAGATAAGGTGACGCATGTTTTTGGCATGAAGAGCATTTCACATGTAAGAGGTGCTTTCAAAAGGAAATATAAATTATCACCTTTGGGGCAAAAGTAGCATATATAAACAGACTCAAATAGCTCTATCAATTTTCAAGCTTACGAACCGTAGAGGATCTTGGGAAAGTCTTCCTTTAAGCGTGTTCTGTATGAGCAGGGACCTGCAGCAAGCGTACCTGGTCACTTTACATGTTTCCATTTCACTTTTAATGTGAAACATGTTCTGGTGAGCCAGAGAGCTCCTCATGTTTTCGTTTGTGTGAGGGATGTTGCTTTTAATTTAAGCCCCATGTCATTGGTTGCCATCAACTGCTAAATTAATCTGAAGAAGTCACATTTTGTGATAAACACCTGCAATGCCCTGAGCTCTGGGAAGTGTTATTGATTCTCCCGGCTCATCGAAAGATTGTTCCGTCTGAGCCTTCTACCTAGTCTCCTCACCGCTGCAGTGGCGAGGTTGGGACTCTCTGAAGCAGCCAGCGTCTGCAGCTGTAATTATTAGCTATGCATGAAATCCAAATCGATGTTGACATCTTGAGTGGTGAGTAAAAGGCCTTTCCATATGATTCCCTCATCTTTTTCTTTCTCTTTTACAAAAAAGACCCAAAAAATCATTTTGTACATTTTTACAGCAATTGAACAATCCATGCTCTGAGGAGGATTGGAATTCCCAGAGATGCTGAGACAAGGCAGCCCTGAGTGAACTGGCCTCGGCGGTTTAAAGCGCCATCTTTCTCTGTCCCTCAGAGTGGGCCTCCCTGTTCAGAGATGGTGTGTTGTGATGGATCTCTAAGGAACACTGTGTGTGTGTGTGGGGGGGGGGTGGTCCAGGTGGGAACAAAAGCCTAGTGGCGATCCCTGGAACACTGCTGTGTGGCCCTGGGTCGGTTCTGGCAGTTTCTGGCAAATTTGGGTTTGGGACTGGGATGGCTGCTTGGGATGCAGGCGGTGCAGTTGAACAGTACCCGAAAAAAGCAGGGAGAGGAGGAACAAAAATGAGGTAGAGAAAGAGAGAGGGAGAAGTATGCAGGCTCTGCAGAAAGGAATATGGAAACCTTGTTGAATGTTTTGTTGCTCTTGCCCCAGGATGAAATGGTCGAGGTGTGTGTGTGTGGTGGGAAGTGGGGGGGGTGTTGGCTGTCTCTGGGCGCCTGTTAGAGTTTAATTTAGAGTGGTAATTAAAGCTGAATACGGCCTCATAAACAAAAGATAAACAATAAACCAGCCGTGGTCCCTGCTGTTTCACGGCCGTCACTCCCAGCTGTTGGAGAACTGATAATTTTTACACAGTGCACTACCCCCGGCACACCATGCCGCCACGGCAACACAGAGGGGGTCAGCAAGCAGCTCCCTGCATCTCCACAGAAACACCCAGGTTATCTGTCCCTACACGGAAGGGCATGGCAGCCAGGCAGAAAGAGGAGCGTATCCTCATGATTGCTTACAAAAGTGATTGAATGGCAACAATGATCACATTAACAATGAATTAAGAGCTGTCGTGCTGTTAACATGCTGTCCTGGTGTACATTCCGCCTCCAGCTTTTCCTGCCATTTTCGCCTTATAGCTACATGCCCCACTCCCGATGACATCACCACCACCACTACCAAAGAAGAAAAGAAAATCGTTCAACAGATGTCCGTACCATAGCATCTGATGATGCATTTCATTTGGATTTGAAGAGTGTTTCTCGAGTATCTCCTGAAACATTGATGGTACACTTAAAACTTTTAACTCTCACAAGCTGTTATTGCATCCCTGTTCACGATGGGGCTGTTCTGTACTTGTCAGGTATTTGCAGGACTGTTGTGAACACTCGTCCTGTTTTTCTCTGCTTTTTATAAGGGGCAGGGTGATTGTTGAAAGCTGAGAATAGTTGCTCTGGAAAAAAATACAGAGGGGATACACTCACAATCCCATTAGCATAACAGTGGGTAAATTATTCATGCCAAGTGCCGAATCTATGGGGAAAAGTATAGTTAATGCACATAGTTTTAAAATGTATCCCTTTCTGCTCTGAGACCAGATTCTTGCTGGATTCAGCATTCAGAGACGTTTACGGGAAAGGGCCTCTCTCAGTGGCTTGTACAAAGCTGTTTCAGAGGGTTTTGCTTTGAGGTTCGTCTATCCCTCTCTCTCTTTCTCTCTCTCTCTCTTTTCTCTTCTCCTTCTTTCAGTCCCCCCTCCTACTCTCTCTCTTCTTGTCTCTCTCTCTGTCTCCACTCCCACTCTCTCCCTCTGTCCTTCTTTCCCTCTCTCTCTCTCTCCCCCTCTCCCTCCAGCTCTCTCTCTCCTCTCTCTGTCTGTTTCTCTCAGTGCCACAGACCATCTGGCCTGCTTCCAAAAGGTGATTAAACAGAATGATCAGCTCTCACTCTCTCACTATGGAACAGGCTCCATTCTTTGAATTAAGAAAAACACATCAAAAGAGGGGAAAAAAGTATCTTAAATGTTTGCAAGCGAGTCAACTAGAGTGCTCCAGAGTAACGTCATCCTGTGTGACCCCTCCCACCCCAGCACACTAGTGCTCTCCCCTCCTCCTTCCGTTTCTCTGTTTCTTCGTGTTTTATTTTTTGGTTTTCAGATGTTCCTCAGGCGTCTTCCACAACGCAGCTCACAGCCCGTCCTTCTGGCCTGTAATCATGAACAGGTTGCAGGCAGAGCCCAGACCCATACGACCAGCTCCTCTACTGCAGGAAAGCCGTATTAACTGGGTCAGGCTAATGTGCAAACTAATGTTCGGTTGAACATAGGGAAAAAATTACTAAAATTATTCTTACGCCAGCTGTGGAGAATGTATGCAATGTGCCATTAGGGAATGCTTTAGGGAACGCTTTCTTTTCTGCAGATGAACTTGAGCTTCTCTCTAAGTACATTTGGTGTAATTAAAAAAAAGAAAGGAAGGTATGGGAACAGGAAAGAGATGGTGATTAGACCTGGTGACTTTTTCTGCCTTTCCTTTGCAGGCCAGAAAGAGGCTGAAATGTTGTATTGGATGCTGTGGCCTCCTGGATTTCTTGTAGCATAGCGATGTTCAGCACGGAAGGACTGATGTAATGCAGCTAAAAGGGATTTCAAGCACCGGTCCCTGGGGCATTGTTGCATCCACTAATGCAGTTGTATGTTTTTATAAGGATAACAATGCTCCATTCTTTAAAGCGACGTATTTTCACAAGAATTTTCAGGTCTTGTTTTCTCAAGGTGCTTGTGGGGTCAGCCTAAACATCACCCACAAGAAGTGATAATCTGAAGCTCCAGTCCCCAGCAAAGGGGATGGCTCTGGGTTCACAGGGATGTGAGTGATATAGAAACAGAGAGAGAGAGAGAGCAGGAGAGAGAGTGAGACAGAGAAAGGAAAGAGAGTACATATATATATATATATATATATATATATATATAGAGAGAGAGAGAGAGAGAGAGACAGAGAGAGATTGAGAGAGCAGGCTTTGTTTCAATTTGCCTTTATTTTGGTGGGTCCCCATTAGAGTCTTTAGGGAGGTTACACAGGCCATGTTTCTCAAAGGCACACCTGCAGGGTGACTCTAAACCCTGCCTAACCTCTCATCCACTGGCGTTTAAGGTGTGCTCTTTTGGGCATTAACCCTGACTCCCCAGCACCCTGTTTCCTTGTACCTTTTGTGTTTGTCTGATGGGCCTTCCTCTCTATTCTCTTTCCCCTTTCTTCTGCCTCCCTTGGCTTTATAATCCCTCCCTCTGCCCTTTACGCTCAAGCAGCACCTCATAGTAATCGTCCCTTTAAAAAACAAAGCATAGTTGAATGTAATCGTATAGCTGAGCAGTGTGGTCTATTTGGGGTGGAGTTGTAAAAAAGAATTCGTAGTTATATACTGTTGCCATACCCTACAGGTACTTCTTTAAAGGCAGGCAGCGTCCAACAGAGTGGGCGGACCGTAATGAGACTGTGTTTCATTTTTTCTCTGTCCCCTTTTCACAAACACATGTTTTATGCAAATCTTTGGAGGATTATTTAAGATAAGCACATTTTAGCGTCTGATGGTACAGTACAGTATGTTCACTGTAATGAGTCTTGAAGCGAGCTTGTGCTTGTTTTTGGAGTAATGGCTGCCCCTGTTTCCCTCATTTTTCACACACATCCTATATTTTCTCCTCCACAGACAATTACTATTTTTTTCTTTTTTTCATTAGAAGGGGGAAACTCAGATGGAATGATAAGGTTTGACAGTATTTAGAACCATTAGCTCTCGTTATTGTAGGCGACCGTCTAATAATTTCTAATTACCCCAAGGAGGTATTACAAGTGTTAGTCAGCAAGGATAATTTCTTATTTACCAGCCTGGAGCAGCGAGCACTCTTGAAGAAGGAAGGGTAATGCGCAACAAAACAAATCAACATGCCAAACTAGGCTCTCTCCTCTTCTCTGGCTCCAGGGTGCGGGTGAGAAAAATGTTCATTATGCACTACGATAATTCATTTAGAAGGTTATCAATTTCAGAATAGAGGGCCTGTTTGTGGGAAAGACACCATATCAAAAGAGAAGGATAAAAAGGGAAAAAATTAAACAATAATCATGCTGGTCTTATTTTTGCTAAAGTGCGTAAATGTTTTTTGGCAGAATAGGTTTTCATTTTGTTGTTGTTGCTGTCATCGTTGTTAACTCCCACCATTTTTCCTGCTTCCTGTGTGCCCCCAAAAATGTGGAAGCATTACTTTTTTTAGGATCCCAGTTTGGCCTTGGAATGTGGTTCTATCCCAAGTGGAGGTGATGTATACCTTCGAATGTTGTCTTTTTGTCCATTTAGCTTTGCTGTTTGTTTGGATGCTGCAGTATTTGACTTGAGAATTTTTGTATTTTTGTGAGAGTCACTGCTTATATTTAGTGCTCTCACCTACTACGACAAAAGACTTTAAAATGTCTTTCCTTGTGGCATCAGACAACAATGGAAAAGACATGATTAGAACAATTGAAGGATTTTAGAAAGCACTGAATGCTTCAAAGGAATAAAATGTAGAAAATACATTAATACTTTTTTTTTGAAAAGTCTCACTTCTGTGAAACGTTTTTGACATTCTCCAGAAACTTATGACTTGTGATAACTTATGGTTTAGAATAACAATATTAACAAAAGAAATCAGCGACAATAAAACAAAAAACACATTTTTTGTAAAATTACCCTAAGAGAGGGAAAGAGTTGTATTGTTAGGCACGAATGCTTACATCCTGAGATGCGGTCCTTAGACAACTGCCTGTCTGCAGGAGACATCTGTGAAGACTAACCTTTCGACCCCAGAAAGAATGCCGAGAAGGTGGGGGGAAAGCAGATTTACCCCTGCCTGGCCCGCAGGACAGCCACGATGTGCATGAGAACAAATTCTGCAACTATTAACAAAGAGAGAGAGAGAGAAAAAGGCGAAAAATAACAAGAGAAAAACAAGAGAACAGGCCAAAGCGCACAGGACTTCTACTGGTCTCGTTTCTACCCCACAGGCCTAGTGCTTCTCCTCCGGCCTCATGAGATCGTTTTCATCCATTATAAGTCAAAAGGAAGCCCAGTAAAATGAAAGGTTACGCAACCAGCCCTGGCCTGGTGGAGAGATGCTCCCTGCTGGAAGGCCTACTGCTATTCAAAGCACCTGCTATTGTGTGGGCGCCCACTGGGCTCCTATTGTTGTGCAGAAATTAGTCGTGCTTCCTTTAGTAGCCCTCTGTGGTTGGTTGCGTGGCTCCAGCTCTGGTAACCACTGGCTGTGGGTCTCTGCTCTTCTCCCACTCACTCAGGAGCATCTGATTGTTTTCTGAGAGGCCTTCACTCCCACTGTTACCCATTTTTTTAATGCGGTATGCCTCTCTTTGATTTTTGGTTCCTGGAGTGAAATTTTCGGATGGGAAGAGCCATGGGCTCCCCTGGTTGGTGCATGCCCCGGTCAGTGTGTGTGTGTGTGTGTGTGTGTGGAGAGAGGAGATGCTGCTTTGGGGGAGGGGGTGGGGGGGTAGTGGGGGATGGGGGTGTTAAGGGAAAATTGAAAAGTCAATAATGAAGGCAAAAATAAAACAAAAGGAAACGGCGGACTTCAAAACCTGAGAGGCATGAAGCCGAGTTAATTAATTGCATCAGAGGATCTTTGCGCAGAGCTGGAACTTTAGGGCTGCATATTAACTCGCAAGGCATCATGTAACAGGGAGATGATTAAGAGCCTGAGAAAGAGTCTGGTGCATCTCAATGATACCTGACTTGTTTGCGAAGTTGTTCGTTATTCGGTGGAGGAAAATGACTTTGGAAAGATTGAGCTGGAATACGAGGCATAGGAGAATGTGATTATGGTTGACATGGTGCATTGACGTTCCCATGTAAGTCACCTGCTACCCCCATTCCAAAACACAGCTTTTTCTAGAATGTTCTGTGTGAATTGTAGAAAAGCCTATGTCAGGGAGCTAATTAAGAAAATGTACAAGGAATGTGACGCAAAACCTATTTGGGTAGGTCAAGGTGCTGGAGTGGCAGTAATTTGAACCCCCGGCTTTGAATCACTATTTTTCACCGCGGTAATGGGCTTCTCACCCAGCCAGCCACAGGAAGAGCACAATTTCTACTGCCAAGAACTGTCAAGCCCCAAAATCAAAATTAGTGCCAGGATTGGGCCGTAATGAAATGACCTGCAGAATTTATCTTAAGGAGCAGAGACAGTCAATAGAAGGCTCATCAAAACCTTACCGCCAGCCCGATTAATGAAAGGAAATTGTCTCCTATAAATGAATTAAACAGTGCCTGCATGGTCCAATTATGATTTTTTTTGTCTTTCATTAATTTGTTATTTTCAAAGGGTGTATTGAACATGGTAAGGCCTAACCGCTTGGTGGTAGAGTAGACTCTTTGACCATCGTTTACTCCACCTTGGCGTTATGGAATTTAGGCCTGCTCTGCAGCGTCCCGGCCCACCTTTTTTTATAAATGATAATTAATGTCTGAAATGGCTCAGTGGAGGACACCAGACAGCAGTTATTGACTTGTAAAGGAGCCAGTAGGTGAGGGGTCTTGACAAGACAGGAGTAGCTCCGCTTTCTTGTAAAGGAGTATCTGATTTCTTTGCTAGTTGGGTCCCCTGAGAGGGCGTTTTTGCTCGCTGTTGATCAGGGACTTGCAGCTGTATGGAAAAAGGTTTTGTTGGGGGGGAGGGTGTAAGAAAGTGTAGTTTTGTGAAAGAGGTGCTCGTCGTTGACGCTGTGGAAGCCGCCGTGCGAGAGACACACAGAGAGAGGCAGCGAGACAGAGAATGAACCATGCACCGACTCTGTGTGTGTGACAGCACAAAGGACAAGCAATAGAGAAAAGCAAGTCAGCAAGAGAGGAGACAAAAGCAGCGATCAGCTAACACTGCTCCGCGCGGCCCTGACTAATTCATGAGAAAAAACTGTGCTGTGGAGCGGATGGGCACATGGAGGAGGCAGGTGGAACTGGAGGAAGTTTTCATTGACTCTCCCGAGCAGGCGAGGGGAGGCCATGGGGGGATTCCTCTCAGTTTGAACTTTATCAGGGTCTACGCTTAATCAATACGCTATCGGAAAAAGAATTAATTACTAAAGCAGAATAAAACAGCTGCATTTTAAACCAAGGATTCATCAATTCTGTAATCTCTCGGTTACAGCTCAGGTGCCGAGAGGATCATTCCGACTTCATGTAATGAGGAACTGTGGGAGTTCCCCCCAGCTCCACCCCCCACCCCCTCCTCAAACGGGGCGAGAATCCGCAATCGCCTGCTTCTCAGCTGTTTGTCATCACAGACAAACCTTTCCTCATGCGCCACTTCCATCTGACGTCTGCTTCGCCTCCTGGCCTCCCTCTCTCCCCCTCTCTCCTCTCCTTCTCCACTGCATTCCCTTCCCAGCCGGGTCCTGCCTTCCCGGGGATGTAGGGTATTAATGTGGAAATCATTGGAACGGAGAGAAACAGTGGGAGCTAGTCTCGCCGCCGGGGCAGTGGGCAGCCTGGCTGGGCCGTCCCATACCGGACATTCCTCTGCCGAGCGACAACCCAGGGCTCCGGGGATCAGGGGAGACCCGGCACCCGCCTGCCCCCGGCCCGGCCTTATAGCCGTAACTCCAGCTCCTAGCCTGTAAATATTTCATCCTGTAATTTCCATAATGGCGAATTTCAAGGAAGGGTTGAAAAGGGTTATGGGTGATGAATTAGGTTTTTAGTGAGCTCATTAGGAAGCCAAACAGAGTTTAGACAGCAAAGCAGGCAGCGGTGGTGTAATCAGTTCTGCTCGCTTTGTTCCTTGCCTCCGGGACATTTTTGCAAACTTCGTGGCAGGGGCTGATGAGAGTCTGCCGAGCAGAGGCTACAATCTGATGGTTGACTTGTTGATTTATAAACCTTTTAATTCATTTTCTTTCGGGTTCCCGCTCTAATAGCGAATGCTAAAAAATCACTCTCTCTATTAGCCTCACCCCCCATTTTTTTGCCCCTGCATCCACCGGTTGTAGCAGAAAACAATACCTTTTAATTTCAAGGCATCTTGCATTGCTTCTGACACAGGGAGGGAAATAAATCCAATGTGTTTGTTTTTGTTTTAAGTGTAATTGGGGGAAGAGAATCACCACCGAATACTGTGATCTGCAGTTTGTAATGTGTGGGTAATACAGTATAATGCACAGACTACACATGGTGCAACCTGAGGACTCCTTACCACTGCTTTACTCCTGTTTTTAAAGATGCCTTTGATTTCTCCTTATGAGGGATTAATAACTCCGTACCTCCAGTAGCCCATGATGCCACACTCGGAGCTGACTCTCCCTTCCCTTTCTTTTTTCCCTAATTTTTTTTTTCTGCCTCTCTTCCCCTCTCGCTCTCTCTGCCTCCAAATCTAATTCTTACCATAAAGGAGGACCCCTTTTTTTTTGGTGAAAATTGATGCAGTTTGCTCTGCTAATTTTCATGCTCATTCCAATTAATTTAACATGACCCAGTTTTCCTTCCGGGGACTCCCATTCTTTCTAATTAGAGGAGAATCACCTAAAGAATGAGTTTTAGTTACCAACACTGGAGAGCCACGGATGTCATTTATTTTCAATGGTAATAAAGTTATCACAGCGCGGGGCAGATATCTGATGTTTGCCAGGGAGAGATGGGCTCTATTGTAGCTGAGATCACATCTCAGAGATCGCGGGGGGGAAAGGGGGGGTGGCGACAGTAGTATAGAGGGGTTTTAAAGCTATCTTTAAGAGATTCAATGCACCTAGATAACCTCGGGGACCAATTAGTGTAATTTTATTTCGAAAAGGGAAGAGCATTCAGTGGCTCGGTGGAGTGCGGGAAACGGGGTGGAGCTGTCAGAGAATCAGCGAGTGTGAAATCTTTGGTCTAGACCCAAGGCCCTTCATTAAGCACTGATCCTTGTCTCTCAAGCGAGGGGCAGTCATGGGCATCACAACGCTTTTTAGGCCCCAGAAAAGAGGGGGGACTGCCTCTCCCGTCCTCAGTCATTTAGGCCTTTTGCTGTTCATGCAAATAGTTATCCCCAACATGGGCAACAGTTGAGCTTTTTAACATGTCTTTATTAGGCTATCATGCCCTTTTTTTCCAGTTTTTTCTGTCTCTGTCCTGAGACCCCCCTGCACATGGTTGATGCCTGCGTAAATCTCATGACAGGCTGTTTGAAAGGTGTCCATTTCCTGGTGCACTGAAATTCAGCCAGAGAATAGTCTCTCTCTCCCTCTTTCCCTCCCTTTTTCTGAGTTTCTTTGGTGAAAGGCAGTCTCTATGTAAGCTTTGACTCTCCGCCTGTAAAGTTATTGTAAAAGCAAATTAGCACCTGAGATGCCTTGTCCTGCTGCTCTCTCACAGAAATAGCTCCCGGAAACTGAAATTATTGACTAGGACAAGAGGAGCGAAAGCATTATTATTTTGTGATCTATGTGAATTGAATGAAGCACAGTGTTTATATACGAGATGCAATTTTGTGAAATGTATCTCAATAATATAACATTTTAAATGTGCTGCATAATTTAATTCAGTATAAGTATAACCTCATCCATCACACAAAAAAAATTGAAAGAAAAGTAATGCAAAACAAATTAAATAAAGTCCATACCCCTGTGCAGCTTTTAATTGTCTGAGGTTAGCAGTCTAACAGTGGCAGTCTACAGATAAGCCCCACTTTCCACATTTGTGACTTATAAAATCATCAGCACCAAGTGATTAACTGGCTAATGAGAAGCGGGGGGGCAATGATGGAAAACGTTCTGCAGCTTGATCTGGGCTGCAATCAGAGGCCAGGAGCAGCCATTGTGGGCCCCTCAAAGGCCCTATTTATGGTGTAATTAGATAATTGTTGTTACAGGTAGCAGGTTAATTACACTTGTAATTACCCAACCCAGGGCCTTTGATAATATACATAGCCCCGGCTTTCCCAAACATCACCATTATTGGCAGATGATTATCGTTTGGAACCAGAGTCCTGGGACACTCCCCTCTCCCCTTTCCCTGCCCTCCCTTTTGTGATTTTGGGGGAAAAAGGGGGGAAGGGGGCGTGTTTTAGTTTTCATTTTGGGTTAAAAGGTAGGCCTGACTGTGTCTTAAAACAAGTTTGGCCTCCAGCACCTGCCCCCCTTCCCTACCCTGACCCCCAAACATCTCCCCCCTTGAAGCCAAGTTTGAAAATCTTCTCTGGAGGGTCAGAGTTTGGCTTCTGTTCTGATTCTCTGCATCAGTGGAGAGACGATAGCTATCTCCAACATTCCTAGGATGACAGAAAGATATCTACTCTATGGGAGGGAGGGAGGGAGGGAGGAGGGAGAGAGGGATGGGGGGTGGTGGGGCTGAGTGTTAAGGAGAGCTATCTTCCCATGTGTCTACTCAGGAATGGCACCTTATTCATCTCTTTACGTTCCACAGTTTTTTCAGCACATAATCCTGTACTTTTGCTGGAACGTTCAACATGTGAAACAGGGAGACATTCTCAGTCAGAGCTCCCTTTAAGCCTGATGTGGTGAGAGGGAGGCACCTCATAGTGCAGTGCACGAACCAGAGCAGGCTGTTCTCTCACTGAAACATTCTCACTTCTCAGTGGTGGCAGAAGACTTGGAGCGACACCTGACTTTAGCAGGGAAAGCACAGGCAAACTGTAATTACTGTGACAGGTTTTAAAGCGCTTAATGACTGTCACCATCACGTTCCAATTTGTCAGAGTGCATGGTGTTTACCAAGCTGTTCTTTTATGGTGTGTTGTATGGGGTGTTGTTTTTTTTTAACAGAGTTCAGGAAATAATTGCAATAAAACATCAAGCTCAGTAGGCAAGACTGTGTTTTCTGTAACCACAACATTTCACATGAAGAAGTCCCTCCCCATGCTGCTCCCCCTGTCTGCACCCAGGAACAGGGAGCAGAAGCAGAAACTCCACTTTCAAAAAGTTTTTGGACTTTTTGGAAAGGGGGAGCGCTGGAGCTTGCTACGTTATGACCAAGTTGTGATTATTTTTGTCTGAAGTTCTTAGTTAGCATATTGCTTGCGTCTGGGTGTAACTGGGAGCGCTAATCCTGTGGGCCAGCGTGAAACAGCAGAGGCCTGCTGGAGTGTGAATGGAAGCGCTGTGTGTCAGGAACATGTGGTCTCTGTGCTGGAGAGGGCCCGGCGTAAATCCTGTGTAAATAAAGGGGAGGCGAACAAAGGAGGAGCCCCCGCCGCTTCCCGCATTCGCAGCCATTTGGGGGCTGAATGTGCTAAATGCTGCTTATGCCGGCTGGAAAGTTGAGGAGAAAAGGGGGCATAAAATCCCCTTCTTTTCTCTCCATTTTCTCTGACCGGGCCCTGGAGGGGGGGTGGTGGTTGGGTGAGGGGGGCCAGGGGGTTGTGTCGGCAGACCCGGGGAAGCCCAAGGTAAATGGGCCAGTGGAGTGGGGTACTGTCCCTGTCCCCCTTTCTCTGAGGGTGAGGAAGGTGCCCTAGGTCACTGCCCACCCCCCTCCAATGCCCCCCCATCTCTGTTCCTTGCTCCTCCTCTCCCTGCTGGCAGTTAACCAGGAGAGCCACTTTTGCGTGGGCCATGCCCCCTCTCCCCTCTCAGTGATACAGAGTCTCAGCGAACATGCCTTAGCGCCGCGGCTCGGCGGGGGGCACGGGGGGGCCTCTGTAATTAGTCACTTTAACTACGGCTTCCATAGGTCACCACAAAGAAGGGGCGCTGCCTCTGTGCTTGCGCCCCATTACCCTGAAACAAACGGCAAATCCACTGCCCGGTCACAAAGTGATGATTTGATCTCACAAATCTTTCTTTGCTAAGTTTCAAGTCTAGAACAAGAATAAGAGATGTTGGGATTTGAAGCTTGTTTTCTGTGTTTAGCATTTGTTTAATAACATATTTTATGAAGCAAAAAAAATAATGTGTAAAAATATATTTTAAAAACTGTACATATTAAAAAAGTCTCCTAAGTGAAGGAATGATCTGAATTTCAATTTCAGCACTTCCACTTACTTTTTACATTATGCTGTTCCTTAGAAAATGTATTTACTTGCATGCATAAATGAGGTGTCTGTCCCCATTTTATCAAATGTGGGAAAGTTGTACCACATTTCTCCTGCCAAACTGTCTAACCTTGTCCTGAACATGGCTGTGAATCTCTGCCTTAATAACTGGCTGAGTGAGAGTGGTTTGCCCTTCTTTTTGGCCCTGATAGCACAAGTTCATTTTGGACAGTCAGAATGTACTGCTACACCCAGTTGTTGCTGTGTTTCTGCCCTTGCTAATGCGCCTGTCTGTGGTACCTTGCATACTAACCACTCAGACAAATTAAACCTGAAGTCTTAAATCTACTTCCTGGCCCCTATACATATTATTTGGAGTGGTCTGGGTTATAAGATGTATTTTTGCAGTTTCCTGCTGTGTATTCAAAGCCATAAGCTCCCAGTCACATGTATAGCTCTCTAACCACAGTGCCACATGGCTGCACCATAGTCCATAATGCCCCATGGCAATACACTCCAGGCTCTGATAATGGTCGACTCACCTGTATTATCCTGACTCCAGCCGAGACTGCAGGAGGCTGTGTTCAACATACTAATTCACACCGTCATCTACATTTCAAATATACCATGTGTACTGCATACGGTTTTCCCATTCATTAAGACCACTACACAGTACAGGTTTTATGAAATGTACATTTTATGTTTATATTTACTGATGTGTCCTCTGCATTAATGAACTAGCTCTCCATGGCTGCTTAAAATTGGCAAACAGGGAAATAAGCAAATGCAATTTTAATAACCACCCATTGGAGATGGAATCATTTCATATTTCATCTTTTAATTTTTAGTTGTGTGTGTGTGTGTGTGTGTGTGTGTGTGTGTGTGTGTGTGTGTGTGTGTGTGTGTGTGTGTGCTTCCGTGAGCATTCATACCATAAGGTCATTTTTCCAGCCTGCCTGCTCTCTTCCTCCTCTGTGCATACAAAAACAGGCACATACTTTCATTGTGAGCACTTTAAGTCAAGAGAGAGAGAGTGGGGGAGAGAGAGAGAGGGGCTGTCTTTTTTTCTGTCTCCGAGGGCACTGCTTTTCCAAAACTGCCTGGGGCTACACTCCAGCACCTCGCCTCCCTGAGGCCCTCCGCCCGCCTCCTAATAGCCATCCCCCATCTGTGTCACATGGACAGATGATGGGACGCTTCCCCTTCCCAGTTTTTTGGAGTGCACATCCACACAGGTTAAAATGCCAGAGTTGCCAGGGAACAGTCAGAAGCCATTAGCGTTTGGGACAATTTGCCCTGCAGCGTTCCTTCTCTGGCACATAAGAAAGGAGTGGGGGTGGGTGTAAATCACCAGCTCTCCTTAGATGTAATGAGGTTGTGCAAGTTCTCTTTTTTCTTTCTTTTCTTTCATTCTCTCCCTCTCTCTCTCTCTCTCCTTTCTCTCTCTCTCTCTCTCTCTCTTTCCTTTCCTTTCCCTCAGATCCAGCAGCATCATTTTTGTGATTATTTCCACCTCTTTGGCTTGCCTTCATATTTTCTTTCGGTTTTCCCTTTGCATCAGTGCTGTGCACATGCGCTCCCATGAATGTGCATGCGTATGCAGAAGGGACAGAGAGAGAGAGAGTGTGTATGTGTACACATGTGCAGTGTAATATGTGTGCGGAACCGGGCTAGCCAAAAAAGCCAGGTCCTCTCTGGGAGTCCTGTTTCACCCCTTGCAGGGATATGGGGGAGCCCCCTGGGCAGCAGGGTAATGAAGTGACAGGTCAGTGGGTAAATGCGAGCGGGTCGCCTCGGCCTTGTGAGGGGAGGCTATCGCATTGCAGTCAAAATGGAAACATCAATAACATTAATCTGCCAGCTTTTGGCTGTGGCTTTTGAGCCACTGCGGTACAGGCGGCTGAGCTGTGTGGCCGAAAGGTGGGGGGAGGGTTATGGGGGAGGGGTTTCAAGAAAGCAGCTCAAAATCAACAAAACTTCATCAACTCGATAAGTACGCCAGTCTGACTTCTGACGCTATTGTTATTGTTGTTGTTGTTAAAGTTTTAACACAAACATGAAAATTAGTGCTCTCTGCTTTGCCCATCTGGAAGCTTGTGCTGCGTCCAGCTCGGGCTATAGATAGGCCTGGGTTTATTGTTTTAGGCTTTCCCGAACAAGGATTTTACTTAGCTTGGGATTTATGGCATTTGCTGCTAATGAATGCCTATTCTTCAATTACAAAACTCACAGTCTCAGTCCCTATTCCCAGATGTCCTTCAGAGACCCCAAGCGTCTTAAACTCCAGCAGGGAGCGCAAACTCGGCACTTCTCTGTTTTCCTCTTTCGTGTGGCTCCGCACTAATGATGTGGAAGGAAAACACTGCTTGGGAGAAAGAGGGGAAGAAAGAAAGAGCAAGAGAGAAAGAGAGAAACGAGGAAGGAAAAAAGAGGGGAGAGGAGGGCTGGCCTCTGTGCTGTCCTTGTATTCTTCATTTATTTTGCATTTGATTACGCCACCAGTCGGATCCTTTTTCTTTCCCCCTTTTTAATGTTATTAGTTCAAATATTTATGCGCGAATATGGCTTGTATAGGTGCTCATGATTGATGTCTCCCCAAAAACAGGAAGACATGCAAGTATGAATTTTAAGAAAGTAGGGGTCCTGCTATGCCTTAGTGGAGGAGTTTTTCAG